>OX392452.1:37689710-38061194 GCA_947623535.1 Coelioxys conoideus
TAGCTTTCATCGTAAATAATACGAGTGCAATCTTCGAACAAGAGGTACATTCGCGTTTAGTATAAGGATGCGTGCGTGATTATAGAATAAAGCGCGGGGCCCCATTAGTATTAGTGTTAAGTGCGTGCGGAAGCGCTTTCGTTTCTAACTTGCACCCATTTTCACGACCGGTCGTGAATTTGTTCGCGCGATAGAGTGTAGTATTCACGGTGATTGTCTATCGATTGCTCCGGACTCGCGTGGGTTGAACGTGGATTGTATAATGCGGTGAATCCGGGTAAGTTTTGGGCCGAAAATGCTGGTAAGCACCTGGGACACGTCTTGCGTGGATAGCACTGAATGATGCCTCATCATCTCATCTATTGCCTGATGGCTAGGGTATTCCATGTTTTTCTGTTAGACCCCCTTTCAACGGGGGCAGGAATGATTGGGTTTCCTGACGGCGGACGTGTCACTCGTTCTTATCGGTATTCGAGGCTCAATTCTGTAAGTTTTGGGCTGAAAATTCTGGTGTAGCGCCATGGAGGTGTCTAGTGGGGTAGATTGATTGATGTACCATCTCGATCTACTGTCTAGGGTATTCCCTAGGCTAAACCTCGGACGTCTCACTGGTTCTTATCAGTATTTTTGGTTCAATTCTGCCCGAGGTTCACGTAAGTCACGATGCAATCACCGTTTCATTCGCGTGGGCGAGGTTCACTCGATTGACAACGCTGTTCCACCCTTTCTCGAAAGTTCTTCCAACTTTCTTCTTTAATTTATTTACGAAAGTTCTTCTAACTTTGTTCTCTTACTAATTTGCGAAAGTTCTTCCAACTTTCTTTTTTTACTTATTTGCGAAAGTTCTTCTAACTTTCGTCTCCCCTTTGCTTGATATACCGTTTTAGATAGCACGGGTGCAAACTTAGAACACGGGAGCGTTTAGTTTTAAGTTGCGTGCGTGAGATACAAGTTGTTTGCTAACTAACAGTAAGGAACTTGTATATTTACGCGAGCCTACGGGCTAAGTAGAATAAGCACTCATTTATCCTTCCGATAAATGAGGTAGTTGCAATTGGAGGGTGGTTGGGATTTGGAGATAGGGTGGGTCACTGCCGTAGCCACCTCCATGTGGTGTGACCTGGTAATCGATATTGTTCTCTAAAGATATCTAAAGGAAATCTATCTTTAGAACACGATATCGAGCTAAGAGCTACGGATTGCGTTATACAATTTTATTTTTGTTATCCAACATTTTGCGGTAATTGTCTCTTCCCTGGAGACCAACACATTTGCAATCGCTTAAAAAAACTTATGATTGTAGACATACGGAAAAATATTCGGGACTCTCCGGGACTCGAGAACCCGTGCCCCTCAGAGCACGAGTCGTCCCCGTTACGTCGACTATTAACCAGTTAACTGTGGCGCTTACTTTTTTAAGTATACTCTTCAATCACAGAATAAGTGTCTGTGTTAAAATATTTGGCCAAAAGGATGAGTCTATTTTATAAAATGGTCACTTTTATTACTAACATTGACTTATTTGGTGAACCAGTTAGCTGTGATTTAGGAGTATACTCGTCGTCATAAAAAATTCTCCCACATTTCCATGACGGATATAGTCATTGAACACACTTAACTGGTTAATGAGTAAGTAATATTAGTAATATTAAAAGAGAGATAGAATGTTCAAAGTTAAGGGCTATTTTGAACGTGGAGCTCATTGGTGGACTGGTCGTAATTAAAATTATCCCAGAAATTCGATCATGGTAAAAATATGAGCCTACTTTGTCGTATTTTAACGGTTAAGCGCGTCACGGACGATATTATAAGGGAAGGAGTGAAGAACGCGTGTGAGGTAAGCAAACTTATAAGGTAAGTCATAGTTCCAATATCCAATTCTTTCTATCTTAGATTCTAATTATTTTAGCGCATTTTAATGACATTATCTCCGTTCCCCCAGGATCATAAAATATTATATTCGACGCAGAGAAGCATAAAATTCAATTTTATATTTTGCTGATACACCGCTCGCTAGTGGCTGGCGTTACTACTGTTATTCTCTGGAAAAAGTAGCATAAATATAAATTTCAATTACTTTACAATGAACTATTGTTCATTTTATATTGATATCTATAAAATGAACTGCCTCGCTTTTAAAAGTGAGCATTTATTTCAGAAAAGTGTGTCAAAATTATTCATAAAAATTTATTGCAACTTCTGAAAAAAGGTGACCATAATTCATGTATCGCATCTTTTTAAATATAATAATTTTATTCATAAACTATGCACGTACTATACTATTATAAACATGAACTTTTAAATATGTACAACCTGTGTTCAATCATAAAATTTGTACATTGTATTTTAGTAATTAAAATACTTGTGCTCAATATATATTTGGCATCTGACATAGCGTTTCTTAGGTTCTATTACTTCACGTTTTAATATCAGTATTTAAATATATACAGAATTAATTTTATTATAATTTTCGTTCTTTTTTCTCTGCATATTACATCGCATACATATATATACAACTATAAACATAGTTGAACGATAATTCAAATTTATGTTCTATCAATTGCTCTCATGTACAGACACGATTACAGTCGTAAAAATAATAAATTGTACGTTATAATGTACATTTTGCAACATAAATAATAAATGACTGACTTAGTAGTCGAATATATGAAAGAAATATGACAATGATAAATTTGTCTGTTTTTAATGAGGATCGATAATGTACCCCACTTTTATTCACTATTTTTATGTATAGATCAAGACATTCTGCAGATTTTATAAAACTTCTGTAGCTTAAACTGTACATATATATATCGTTGTCCAATTCAAGTTACAGAATTTAATATCCATCACCCATGGGCTAATGTACAAGTTGTAAATCCTAACGAGGATAGTTTCTTTTCAATTAAATTGAAAATAATAAAAAAACATGACATTTTCGCTTATTATCCACTCATGTAGTCACAAAATTTTTCGCGGTTTTAACTAAATTCATAACTAAACTGTACGCTACACAAATTGCTGTGTACTAGAAGCACTAAGATCGAGTAAGCGCCAAGCAGCTTTTGGGTTAAGTTCTGTAGGGTCACGACACAATACCCAAATGTAAGTAACACGCATGACTTTGTCTGGATCTCCCTCCACAATTTTATTCGTAGCATCTCTCACGCACATAATTTGTTGACACTGAAAACTAATTATTAAAACTGGGCCCTGTTCCATCACTTTGCCCATTATTAAGTCTACATTGTTGATGTCTGAAAACAGAATATATTATCTCAAATGCAATAACAAAGTAAAAACGACAAAATTTTATACGAAGCCAAAACTTACCTAAAATTTTATTATCTAAATGATATCCCAATTTTTCTACTTGCATTAATGGCTGCGCTATTACGTTATATGGAGCTTCGTGACACCAGTCTTTCAAAATCTCTAGATTCCCTCTTACCATAGCTTCAAGAATGTTAGGAATGATATCTGTTTCACAGAATTTCACAAATTGTGCTTTATCGAAACTAGGATCTAATTTACATATTTCTGTTAGTGTTTTTGAAAGATCAGTTTTTTGAAACAGTCCACCCATTATGTCTGTTACTTTCTCGGTTAATAATCTGGAAGCGCGAATTACGAGATTATCTGATTCTTCATATTTTATTTTCCAATCCAAAATTTTATTTACGTATGGATTTTTGTCCTATAAAAAACAATTATCCAGTATGAATAACTTAATAAACACTTAATATAACAAAATTATTATGAGATATATACCTTAAAATTTTGCCATGACTGATAAAATTTAGAGTCTTTATGTAATTCAACACCCAAAGCTTCTTCATTTGGTTGAACAGGTTTGTTCTCTACAGCTTCTATTACGTCCTTTCTTTTTCTCAATTTTTTAGGTGGAACATATACTCTTCCTATAGTTTTCATAAAATATGTTATCGTGTATTCATACAAATAGTTACTAATTTACCACGACTAAAGAATTATCATAAATTTACCGTGCATTCCTTGATGATCTAGTTCCTCACGTACAGCTTCTGCAGTTTGTGATATTGTTTGAAATGCGCTTGTTTTACCTAATGCCTGACTTTTTTCAGAAATTGTTTCTGCCGCTTCTCTTGCAGATTTTGTTATTTCTTCGCCTAATTGCCCAGCCTTTTTACCCAATTCTGTCTTAGTTGCTTCTTCAAGAACTCCTTGCACCTACATGATGCAATCGTCGAATAAATGTACTAATCTTATCAATTTAATGGAACATTTCCTTTATTCTTACTTTTCCTTTCAAAGATCCTAATTTCTCTTTAATAACTTCAGAACTTTTTGTGGCTTCTGATTCAACTGCTTGAAACTTCTGTCTCGCAGAACGTAATGCTTCTGACTGTTCAAGTTTTTCTGCTTCTTCTCTAAACTTCTTTAAAGATTCTTTCATTTCTTTATTCTTTTGTATTTCTTGTTTAATATTATCAAGAAACTGAGAAAAAAAACTAGGTCTCCTAGCTGGATTAGAATATAATTTAATCTGAAAATACAAATTATAGTTAATCAAATCTATAATTGTTATTCAGCAGATTTTAAAAAGAAACTCACTGATAAACCTTGTATATTTCTAATATGGGGCAACTGTGATGGTACCAAAGCATTATAGGAACGTATAACTGTATGATCCTTAGAAAATTTCTTTTTAGATCTTGCGAATCTTGTGATGCCAATAAGGCTTGCTCTACAGGCTGCAAAATTCTGAAACTATAAAAGATAATATGGTTGAAATTTAAGAGTTTCATTTTATATTACATTATTTAAAAATGATTGCATCTTAAAGATATTCTGGTGACATATTCCATCATTAATCCATATTAATAACGTATCATAATCCATTTGTTCCTGTATATTACAATTTTTCTCTTTGGATATGGGTAATCAAAAAATAACATAAATCTTGATAATGAATAACGTAAAATTATTACCACGTTACGTGAATACATCACTCCGCGTATAACTGATTAATACGTTAATAATTTTATGTAAAATTTCAAAGGAATACAATTTAATGGCACCTTAAATAGATCAAAATTTTATGATGCAACAAAATGAAAAACATAAAGGTAAAATTATGTGAAAGAACATAACCTCGGTTCAATACAATAATTTGACCGGTTCATAAATAAACATTTATAAATATAAATTTACAGAGACCAAGAAGAACAAGTACATATAACTTGTCTTTCCATTAGTGCAAAGGATGATGATTTAGTTAATAATTACAATTATTTACCATTTTACAATCGAATTAGCTGCAACATAAAAAATTTTAATAAAACATGTTGCGATTAAGACGGAGGACATCTAGCGACAAAAATTAGGACATATTACTACGAATGCTTGTGAAATCTACCACTCCATTTCATAAATGTGATGCTCTTCTCTAGTGTGTTTCTATCTCCGTGTTTTTACGGAATTTGGGAACTTAAAAATATAATAATTCTTAAGTTTCTAATATTTGTTGAAATTAAAAATAACATAATTATATATGTCCATATATTTGTACAAAAACATATAATACATACAGTATATTTTTAACATTCCATAATTAGATATACTTAATTTTAAAGAGTAATACACATGCACAATATTTTTTTTAATGATTAGACTAAAATTATGTACAACCACAATAAATGTACATGTATCATACTAAATGAAAGTTCCTTAAAGTCTTAATCCAGGTACTCTATATAAAAATTCTCCATCATCATCATAGTAGCAATCTTTTACTCTGTATGTCATACCTTTCTTATATACATTTTTAGGAATTTGTATACGTTTTATATAATCGAAATTCGTATCCATTAACGAATTTCTATCTTTAACATAAGTTTCTAAACCTTTATATTCAACACAGGTTTCTGTTGCTATCTCAGATTGGTTTTCACTTTGAATTGTTAAAGCATTGTTTTTAGACGAATCTTTTTTAACAATGCCCTTCTCATCAGTAATATATTTTGTTTCATTGTTTAATGCATTGCTACTTACATCTTCTAAATGTATTGTTTCTATGTGTTTTCTATAGGTACTCAGTAATGTTTCCTTTTCTTCTGGAGATATTTCATCTGAATTATTTAATTTCTTTTTCATAAAATCAGTAAATTCTAACTTTTCTCCTTCTTCATAATATACTCTTCTACTAGGTTTTAGTTGATTATGATTATTGTCTTCATCTACACACATTCTCACAGTTTCCTTTTCATCTGTAATTAAGATTTTTTCAACCTTTCCTGTGGAAACAGGTGTTTGTTTGCATGTATCTTGTTCATCATCTGTATAGTCTTTTATCATGTTTGAAAAAGTATTACATTTTGGTTTTGGAATTACAGGTTCACAAGGAACAAATCTTTTAAGCGACTCTTTATCAAGTAAGCTTATCTTCCTATTTCTGAATTTCATCAGATGTTCTTTCAAATCTGGATTCACTCCCAATTTATTACATTTAAAATTTTTCCAGTTTTCAACAACGTTACTATCATACCTTATTATTGCATCTACTGATTTTGGTTTCCAATTTGATTTTAAAACTTTTTTTATAGTATTTGGTAAAGCTGGAAAACTTTGACTCAACTTTTCTGCAGTCCATTCTTCTGGATTGCTATAGTGTAATTTCTTTATTTCTTCTTTTTCAGCATGTGTAAGAAAACTTGGGTTTGATTGTTTAAAATACTTGCTTTTGACAATATGATATGGCAATAGCTTCTTAGATGTTTCTATTTTTCTACAAAATGAAAACATATGTTTATCTATTTGGATATGTATTGCATGTATACATTAACATATAACTTAATCACATACCTGTCATGCATTTCATCAGATTCGGCAGCATTTATAAAATCAAGTTCATACATTTCTGGATCATCCACATCAAAATCTTGAAGTTTTATTTTAGAATCTGTGTCTCTTGTTAGGAATTTTACCTTATTTCGCATACCGGCAGGTGTTAATCTTTTACTATACATTCTTATTAATTGAAGTGTTATTGTTTTAACAGTCTTCATCTTAGAAATTATTCTAGAAATCACAATATTTATTAAAGATTAGTTATATTATATATTAACTTGAAGGAAATACGTTACACCTTACCTAAGCAATTTATATATTATATTTATTACAACGTAGATACTGCTACAAATTCATTTTATATTATCAAATAAAGTATTACATATGCAGAATTCATCTATTTTCTCGCTATGTATATAACTATGAAAGTATAAATATTCTATAGAGAAATATAACTCTAAATAAAGCAAATAAAGCTTCGTTTATAAAGTTCACTAAGATTTTAGTTTTATGATTACAACGTTAGATAGCGCTATTAGTTATTTACCCCTGAAACACATTTGATTCCAATCTACACTATACTATGCCATGGTGAGAATGAACTGTTTGAGGGGATATGCGGAAAATACATTTGTTCATTGCAAATGGTTGATGGGTCGTGAGTAGCTGAAAAATCCGTGTGCATCGTCTTTAGAATTGGACATACGTTTATCTACAAGGTGAAATAATACTTACTATATTCCCAAATTTATAGTAATAACGTTATTTTTTACATTGCATATTTATTTTATATAATATTTTGATTTTGTGTACTAAAGTTTGGAGACTCTAAGCTTCTATATTTTCACGTTTTAGCGTTACACGTGCAACAAATAATTTGTATAATAATTTCTAATACTGAAAGTAATTTAAATATATATGTTATCAGTCCAAATGACGAATATTTTTGTCTTTGCTGCTGGTTTTATTTATATCTTGTTATTGTTATCTGGAGTATTTTATTAAAATATTGATGTTTAATAATGTATTTACATATTTAATGAATTAATTTATATCTATTGTATTTATTACAGGATGGATATTCTTTCTACTAATATATATTAATAGATCTTATTCTATTTATTAACTGATCAAAAATATTGGAACCATGTATCTATATAACTTGACTCTTCAACGTGCCACGGGAATAACCCATGCAGTACATGGGAATTTCTCTGGCAGTAAAATGCAAGAAATATTAGTCTCTCGTGGCAAGTCTCTAGAACTTTTGAGACCAGATCCAAATACTGGCAAAGTTCATACCTTATTGACTGTAGAAGTATTTGGGATTATAAGATCTTTGATGGCATTTAGATTGACTGGTGGTACAAAAGATTATATAGTTGTTGGATCTGACTCTGGACGTATTGTAATATTGGAATACATTCCTGCCAAAAATATTTTTGAGAAAGTCCATCAAGAAACTTTTGGGAAAAGTGGATGTAGACGTATTGTACCTGGACAATATTTAGCCATAGATCCTAAAGGAAGAGCTGTAATGATAGGTATTACTAAATAATTTTCTTGTACAAATGATTTACACATTTTTCATACCATATGATTATTATCTATTATCCGTGTTTCAACTGAATAACATTGATTATAATTATTTGTGATGATGGTTATGTATTTTATTCAAAAAATGTTTAATCGTAGATACAGCAGTTGTTTTTAAACATTGTCAAAATATATTTGTTTCAGGTGCAATTGAGAAACAAAAGCTGGTGTATATTTTGAATAGGGATCCTGAAGCTCGTCTTACAATTTCTTCGCCTTTAGAAGCTCATAAAAGCAATACATTGGTTTACCATACAGTAGGAGTGGATGTTGGTTTTGAAAACCCTATGTTTGCCTGTTTAGAAATTGATTATGAGGTGATTTATAAGATGTATGTATTATATTATACTGTATATATTTCTAATACTAATAATAGCTTCGCATTTTGTAGGAAGCAGACAGTGATCCTACAGGTGACGCAGCAGTAAAAACCCAACAAACTTTAACCTTATATGAACTTGATCTTGGTCTAAATCATGTTGTAAGAAAATATAGTGAACCTTTAGAGGAACATGCAAATTTTCTTGTATCTGTTCCTGGAGGCAATGATGGCCCAAGTGGTGTTCTTATCTGTTCAGAAAATTATTTGACATATAAAAATTTAGGAGATCAGCATGATATACGTTGTCCCATTCCTAGGCGACGTAATGATTTAGATGATCCTGAAAGGGGCATGATATTTGTATGTTCTGCCACTCATAAGACCAAAAGCATGTTTTTCTTTTTGGCTCAAACTGAACAAGGAGATATATTTAAAATTACACTGGAAACAGATGAAGACATGGTGACTGAAATTAAATTAAAATATTTTGATACTGTACCTGTTGCAGCTAGTATGTGTGTTTTAAAAACAGGTTTCTTATTTGTAGCATCAGAATTTGGAAACCAGTAAGTAAATTCATTTATATATTTATGATTTTAAGTGAAAGTTAATTTACTATTATATTCTATTTTTTTTCCAGTTATCTCTACCAAATTGCTCATTTAGGAGATGATGACGATGAACCAGAGTTCAGCTCTGCTATGCCCCTTGAAGAAGGTGACACATTCTTTTTTGCACCAAGACCACTTAGGAATTTGGTATTGGTTGATGAAATGGATAGTTTATCTCCAATAATGGCGTGTCAGGTAAATTAACAATCTGAACTAAATTAATCTAATTGTAAAGTAACTAGCGAAACAATAGTGCACTTTCTGAGTAAAAATTAGACATTTTACTAGTCTTTTTTTCTGTGGGAAGTGCAAAAGAAAATAATCTTAGTCGCCTTCAATTTGTCTTTGCAAACTGAAGTTGAACCTAAGAATAACATAAAAAAAGTATCAATAAAATTCATTAAGCTTATTTATGGAATATATTACTATATGTAGGTAGCTGATTTGGCAAACGAAGATACTCCACAATTGTACATAACATGTGGTAGAGGACCACGTTCTACTTTGCGAGTTTTGCGTCATGGTTTAGAGGTGTCTGAAATGGCTGTCAGTGAATTGCCTGGTAACCCAAACGCTGTATGGACTGTTAAAAGGAGAGTTGATGGTTAGTTTTGAAACATATTACACCGTAATTGTTTGCATGTTTTTACTACAACGTGTCTAATTAACAATGCAGAATTACTTGTTTCTTCTACATTGACTGCTCATTTCCCTGCTAATTGCAATACAATTTTCGTACACTCTCTAGTTGTGATTTAATGTAGTACACGAATCGCCCTTTATAGTAGTTTTTAATATTCGGTTTTAATTATAGTAAGTAATGAAAAATTAATTATTTTAAGTAATGTTTAAAAATGGTGGAGATACTTGGAATAACAGTTCAATATGAGAAACATTTCATAAATATAATATGTGTGTATATATCACACTCTATTCACAGTTTTGGTTATCATATTTATATCCTTAGTTACGTAACATATTAGAAGAAGATAATCTTTTACGTATTCCATTTAACTCTACTATTTTTTTAATAAAATCGATGAAAAAAAGACGTTGATTTTGTAAATGATATTAACGAATCTGGTGGCTTGATACACTCTTATCAAACACCAGTTCTCTCTTTCAGGCTACCAGCATGCTATTGGTTGAACTACAGAACACACACTGATAGAAAGGTAAGGACTGTCAAAATTGCCAGGGAATAAGAATTGATTTGCTCCAAAAACCATCTCCTCTTTGTGTGTAGGATCAAAGAGCGTGCTCGACTTCTTCTAAGAAGATCTATTGTTTTATCCACTTGTTGATCTTTACTTTGCTTAGATATTCAGAGTGAGCTTTATAATTTTGATTACAGAGGAGTATGATGCTTACATCATAGTGTCCTTCGTCAATGCTACTCTTGTACTTAGTATTGGAGAAACTGTAGAAGAAGTGACTGATTCTGGATTTCTTGGTACAACACCAACGTTAAGCTGTTCTGCGTTAGGTGAAGATGCGCTGGTACAGGTAAAGTTAATTAATTTATATAGTTACACTTATATGCACTATGGTATCTCCAACTCCTGGCTCCACCACGAGTTGGTCGCTTTGAACGGTGCTAAATCATAATGAGTTCTTGCATCGTTGAGTGTTTAGATCATATCTGAACATTTTCTGGTAAACTGAACTCGACAACATCTCTGTTATTAATATTAGATTACTTTACTCTCCTTTTGGTATTAGGTATATCCTGATGGAATTCGGCACATTCGCGCTGATAAACGTGTGAACGAATGGAAAGCTCCTGGAAAAAAGACTATAGTTAAATGTGCAGTAAATCAACGTCAGGTTGTAATTGCTCTTACTGGAGGAGAATTAGTGTACTTCGAAATGGATCCTGTACGTTTTCTTACATATTATACAATTAATAATATATGTTGCATCAATTGTTCTTTCTGCGATTCTCTTTATTCTCAGAAATGTAAACGATGCGAAAAGTATATCACTTTTGTCATCTTTCATAATTGAATATTCATTACTTCAACCAGATGAAAAGTGGACATCTTAAATAATTTCCTATTAAATTTAATAATTTAAATTATACTTCGTAGACGGGGCAATTAAATGAATACACAGAACGAAAGAAAATGCCATCAGAAGTGATGTGTATGGCTCTTGGTAATGTAGCCATTGGGGAACAAAGATCATGGTTCCTAGCTGTTGGTCTTCAAGATAACACCGTGAGGATTATTTCGTTAGATCCTTCTGATTGCTTAGCACCTAGAAGCATGCAAGCTCTGCCAGCAGCTGCAGAAAGTTTGTGTATCGTCGAAATGGGTGCAAAAGATGCGAATAATTCTGAGGAGTTATCCTCTCAACAATCGAGTCTTTATTTAAATATAGGTTAGTTGGAAATGTATTATATAACACTATATGTTTTCATTTTCTGATGTAAGTTACTAAATATGTGTTTATTATATTTTATTAGGGCTGCAGAACGGTGTTTTGTTAAGAACAGTATTAGATCCAATTTCTGGTGACCTGGCTGATACACGTACGCGATATTTAGGTTCTCGTCCGGTTAAGTTATTCAGGATAAAAATGCAAGGAAACCAAGCAGTGCTTGCAATGAGTAGTAGATCATGGTTAAGTTATTATTACCAAAACCGTTTCCATTTAACGCCGTTGTCGTATGAAAGTTTGGAATTTGCATCAGGCTTCAGTTCTGAACAATGCCCTGAAGGAATTGTTGCCATTTCAACAAATACCCTAAGAATTCTTGCTCTTGAAAAGTTAGGTGCAGTTTTTAATCAAATCAGCTTCCCTCTGGAATACACACCGAGGAAGTTTGCAATTCATTCGGATTCTGCACACTTAATAATCATTGAAACAGAGCACAACGCATACACAGAAGAAACGAAGCAACAAAGAAGACTACAAATGGCAGAAGAAATGCAAGAAGCTGCAGGCGCAGAAGAAGCTGTGGTAGCTAGAGAATTAGCTGAAGCCTTCTTGTCTGAAGAACCTAATGAAGCTGTATTTGGAGCACCAAGAGCTGGACCAGGATTATGGGCATCGCTAATAAGAATAATAGCTCCAACGACAGGACAGACCTTTGAGGTTCACCGGCTTGAACAAAATTTAGCTGCTTTATGGTAAGAATATAAAAAAGCATACTTTATATATGTTCAATAAATAAGAAGAAATGTTAATTTGTATGCATCTATATTACAGCTTGAGTCTTGTAAAGTTTGTCAACCAAGGTGATCAATTGTTTCTCATAGTTGGTATTGCCAAAGAATTTCAACTAAATCCTAGACTTAGCAGCGGCGGGTTTCTCTATACCTACAAGTAAGTATGCATTTCACAGCACATAAAAAAAATTGATAAAAGATATCAAATGATGACAAAAATACACAATCACTGAAATTTAATGTGACGAAATATCCTGCAGTACTGATGTTTATTTGTAAATACAAAATACCTTTTATTATAAGTGAGCCAAATATTGAAATAGTTTCTTTTTTCCAGAGTAAATACTGAATGCACTAGTCTTGAATTGGTGCATAAAACCACTTTAGACGAGGTACCTTTGGCCATATGTCCATATCAAGGAAGAGTTTTAGTTGGTGTTGGTAGAATGTTACGTTTATACGATATGGGCAAGAAAAAATTATTGCGCAAGTGTGAAAACAAGCACATTCCTAACGCTATTGTATCTATAAATGCAATTGGGCAACGAATTTATGTAAGTGATGTTCAGGAGTCGGTTTATGCTGTTAGATACAAACGACAAGAAAATCAGCTGATAGTTTTTGCCGATGATACACATCCAAGATGGATTACGACTACGTGTGTACTTGATTATGATACAGTTGCTACCGCTGATAAATTTGGTAACATAGCTGTTGTAAGTAACAATCCATATTGATACCAGTGAAGTATATATCAATTGTGACACATTATCTAATGACATGAAATATTATCATTTTTTAACAGATACGATTAGCAAGTGGAATTAACGACGACGTGGATGAAGATCCAACCGGAAACAAAGCATTGTGGGATCGAGGTTTACTTAATGGTGCCAGTCAAAAGGCAGATACTGTTGCTTGTTTTCACGTTGGTGAAACAGTCATGTCTTTACAAAAAGCAACCTTAATTCCGGGTGGTTCCGAAAGTTTAGTTTATACAACATTAAGCGGAACAGTTGGGGTTCTGGTACCTTTTACAAGTCACGAAGATCATGATTTCTTCCAACATTTAGAAATGCACATGCGCTCAGAACATCCGCCACTTTGCGGAAGAGATCACTTATCCTTTAGATCGTATTATTATCCTGTAAAAAATGTTATAGACGGAGATCTTTGTGAACAATTCAATTCAATTGAACCAGCGAAACAGAAAAGTATTGCGGGTGATCTCGAACGAACACCCTCCGAAGTATCAAAGAAACTCGAGGATATCCGTACGCGATACGCCTTTTAAATTTTTGTACGGTTTATTTATTATCGCGTCATTGGATATTACATTGAACAAATTCTGGCATTCCGTTGTAACGAATACACCTTTCTTTTTGTTTCCATAATGATTAGTACACACAGATTAATCGAGTTATTTATACACGTTGCTTCCAGTATACAGCATCAAACGTATAAAAGTTTCTTACTTATATTAATATAAAATATCTTGAATGAATATGTTTTTCTGTTACACATTTAGCTTTATAGTTCTGATCTTTACTTATAATGCATAAGTTTTGACGAAACTGCGAAGTGATATAACATTATAAAATAAACATTTTTATCACAAATAATTTATATTCCGCAAGATTTTTTTGCAATTCAACATTTAAGTCAAATTTTCTTCTATTAGCTCGTGGTCATATTGATATACCACCACTTTTCTTCAGTTTGTTCTTGTTACAGTTTATCGTGATATGTAGTGCAGAAAAAATAGGAAACGCCTTGTCGAGCTATTTTAACATTCTAAATACAGCTTGCGCATAATGTATTGAACATGTTGTATGAACAATTCTTTAGTTAGAAATTCATAATAATCATTGGTTAATATGCATTTTCACACAAATTACGTACAATACATAGGAATTATAAATTGATTATTATCCTCGTTCAGATTAATTTTAATCTAATGTTTAAATACCACGCGTTGGAAGAATTTGTTGGGTAATTTTTGTATTTGTATTTACAATTAAAATCGACAATTAATGTAAAAAATTCTTCGCATTTCCTCTTACTATAGATATTCTCGTGTAATACATGTGTTTGTAAAAAAAAGTCATGGAATCATACTGAAAAGTATTCAAAAACAAATAAGATTGAGTATTAAATAAGCACATCATTTTCAATACGTTCTTTTTTTCCGAGTTCTACGAATTTATTCCGTCCTATTTGCCTCTCATATGCATCCCTTTCGACCTACAATTCATCACGTATAGCGATCAGCATTCGCATTTTTCGCTGAAAGCTCCGGCGCAAAGTTGATCCGCGTGCCGAAGCGTATCGAGGGTATAACGTAACATTATTACCCTCGTTTAACCTTCAAACTAATAAGTAGGATATAATGTATAAAATTTCATTATACCGTTAAAAAAATAAACAATGAAATATTATTATGATGATGTTTAAATTTATTGAAATTAATTTAAAAAATTAAAAAAAAAACAGTATCTCGCATCATTTTAATTTACAAGCGCAACTTATTATTTACTGTTATCACCACGGATTGGTCATTGTCAAAACAATCACACGATGTATTTAATCAAAAACAAAAATTTTCATTATTACAGTTGTGATAATTCATAAATACGAGTTACCGTTGATATCTTTTTTAAATCAAAAATATCGCTACTGAAAAATGCAAAGATTTTTTAAAAACGCAAAGGATTGGACTTAATTATGAGTTTATTGCTGATCGTAAATCTTTCTGATGCATTCAGGTATCGTGATTTGTAGTTACGTCACTGCAGTGGCGTGCTTTAGGGCGTTGAAACGGGTAGAAAAGGACCAAATACCGATCGATGCATTGAGGCGCCAGGCCCTGAGCTCAGCCCCGTTTCGTTCCATCACCCTTACCCCGGTATGCCCTGCAGCAAACCTGCCCTCCGGGCTTTCCTCTTTAGTATGCAGTTGCGCATCAACTTCTTCATGGTGTAGAGTGGCGTTTGGTCTTGCTGTACTTTTAATATTTCTAATATTGGTGACACGAATATCTTTTTATGTTGTGACGCGATGCGAATCGATCCGTGAAACGTGTATATTTCGCAGGAATCTCCTCATAAACGATACATTCATTCTAGCGAGAGTGTTGATTAAACGAGTTGTCGGGGGGTGATTATGCATAGCGGTGTGAATCTTTATTATATTTATTATTATTGTCACTAGTTGCAGTTCCGATATGACTGTATCATTTTTTAGACACATAATTCTTTAAGCCCGGACTGATTTTTTGCTATTATCGATTCAAAACTACGTTGTCGAGCTTGCTATTGTGATGTTCAACTTACTGACAGATTATTATGGTAAATCATCCCTATATTTTATATTTTAGAAAAAAAATCATTGTACCGATGTATACCGTGTATTTCTTAAAGCTGTAATTATGTGCGTTGTACACTTTAAGAGATATGGGTAATTATTTCCCTAATACATAGAGTTATTCATTCGAAGCCGGTAGATTTGAAAGATTACTTGACTCTGATCTTTTACGAAATTCTTAAGTGATCGTTTATGGAATATAATCAAGATATGATTGAGAATGTTTCACGCAAAGCATGTAAAGAAGTAACACGACGTTTAAATAGAGATCACAGATTTCATTTTATCTTGAAACATGGTACTCGGCGCGATTTACTCAAGTGAATTTTCTAGTGGCCATATGTTTATCGGAAAAATCTTAAGTGATGAAGAATTGAATGTATTATTTATTTTACTTTATAAGGGCTTTTTAATTGCTGTCAAAAGTATAAATCATGAAGATAAATTTGCCGATGTGACAAAGCTTCTTTCGTGAAGTATGTTTGTCGTATACATACGATAAAAGGGGTAATCAAGTATCATCAGGAGAATTGAAACGTATTATTTGTTGGTACACTTTTCGTCTTTGTCAATTGTTTGCGGTCAAGTATTTAATTTAACCTATTCACCTACTTCGATGAATAGCTCTTTCCCCCTTTTTACGAAAAATTACATCATGCGTCAATAAATTCGAACGACGATCGCTTTAAAAATTCAATTGCACATCGGGGTTACATTACGCGAATATTATTTATATACGCGTGTATTTATGTAAAAATGTATAGAACATTATTTTTTATTTATGTGTAGTTGTCGTTTTAAGGAACAATTCGTATTTATTCAGAAAAATATTGAAAACTAAAATTAGAACATTGGCTGTAGATCGAGAGTTGCAGATATTTACTGCGTAATAACATTAATATTTATATAAGAAATATTATCTGAATTTGATGTCAATTCGTAGCGAATTCGTTAACGGCGTTCGTTGGATGAATAAAATAAATAAAAATAATTTGAGTTACCGGCATTCCCGTAAATGCGGAAAGACATCTCATCAAGTACGGTACTATATGATGGATAAATGATGGCCTCATTACAGTGATGCATTTCTATAAAAATGCAATTTCCATCGTTTTTATTGTTTGTATTCACGTCGGATGCGTCGAAATGACATACGATGCAGTACTTGGTGGGATGACCGCTTTAAAACGTTGATCGCGTAACGAAGATATTAAATGAAGCGCTTTTATTTTGCAGGAGATAGCTGATGCCGGCGGTGGTCTTAAACATTTCCGTATAATTAATCTAGTTCTATTGATATTTCTATTGAAGTGGACAGACCGCGTGGCAGCTGGCGATTGCGGTCTGGCCGAGTTAACTTGTCGAGACGGGCATTGTGTGCCGATTGATGCATATTGCAACGGACGAAATGATTGTGGAGATTATAGCGATGAACCAGTTATGTGTACACCCTGTAACCGTACCTATCACGGTCGAGAAGGACGTACGTACAAATTGGATCTTCCGAGACCCGCCGAAGAACGTTTACCATTCCTTTGTCATTTAACGTTCACTGCCGCTGGTCAAGGGTATGGAGAATTGGTGCAATTGTTATGGGATGCATTCAGCATAGGCAAGGTAGATACAAACACTGATAACTTTGCCACGAGCTGTCCAGAAGGGTCATTGCAGTTAGCTGAATTAGGTAGACATTTCACTGGTGGTTCTTGGTGCGGAGTTGGAGAAGGGAAAGCTTCCTATTACAGCGAGACCAGTACTGTAACAGCTTCTATACGCTTATTCCATGCCCCCCCAACTGTACCATTTAGATTTTATCTACGATATAAATTCGTAGCTCGCAATGAAGCTGTTGCTAGATTAGGAAAACCTGAACTTCCCATTGAAAGGGGCTCTCCAGTACCCGGGACATATTGTTCAAGAAATTTTTATGAATGTCACTTGAAACAGTGCAGATTACAAAGCCCAAATTATCCTGGAGAGTATCCAAGAAATGCCAGTTGTTTAATCACCATAAGACAGAAAGAGGTGCCCACATGTAAGCATGCCATGATTTATGTGAAGTCTACCCCATCTGGACCAGCTGGTATAACAACTGCTAACAATACTTTAAGCGTATGGCAGGATTGTCCTGCAGAGAAAGATCGTCTTATCTTTCGCGATGGTGTTAGACCGGAAGATCCAATTTTATTGATATATTGTGGGGGACCTTTACCAAGAATCACTGCCAGAGGTCCAACAATGCAAGTTGAGTTTCGAAGTTCTCCAATAGCTATACCTCTTGGTGCTTCCTCTTTACGAATTGAACTTGAAATTCAAGTAGCATATGTTGACTCGGATGGATTGGATTATGCCAAAGGTTCCCATGGTTGCCATTTTTTTGTAAATGGTACTAATAAAAGAAGTGGTGTATTAAGAGCACCACAACATGCACTGCCACCAAATTCTAGTTGTACCTGGAATATTAAAGGTTCTGCTGGAGATAGAGTATGGATCTATTTTTCTTCTTATTCTCAAAGGGACTTGACAGATAGTATCGAAAACAATGCTAGTTCCCAATCGGATGTACCCTGTGCAGTGAAACTAATTTTCTGGGATGGTACTCCGACTACTGGACTTCCAATGGCCACACTGTGTGATGATACACCCAAGTTATGTGCGCACGCAGCTCTGAGAAATATTACCAGAAGTACAAGACCATGTACAGCAGAAGAAAGTTACATTACTGTAGCTCCATCGTTGACATTGCACATGGAAGCTATGTTAGGCACTGCTCTTCACACTGTTAATTTTAATGTAAGTTATAGTATTGTAAACTGTAAATTTTATCACCAAATTATTATGAAATGTTATTCCAGGCACAGTACGAGTTCATTTCAACTGTACAAGTTGGTGAACCTTGGGGGGATGGAGTTTGCAGCAGAGTTTGGCGCAAAGTTCGAAGTGGCGATATAACGTCACCGCGCGATGTTCGTCTATTCGGAAGGGGTGGATCCACGAAATTGGATTGCAGATATCGAGTCGAGGCTGGCGCAGACGAACGAGTACGATTAACATTACACAATGTCAGCCTGGGCGAGTCAACCGTTTGTACGAGTGAACCAGATCCTCACACCGGTCGACCACGCTGTGTTCAAGAAGTGGGTACCAGAGAAGCTCGTTTAGTTTTATACGAAGCGCCTTGGCGAGACGTGAAACTTCCAAGGGCTTGTTTGTGTGATAATACGTCTCATCTACCTTTGACGCACATCTCTTCGAGCAGAGCTTTAGAAATTACATTCTTAGTCGATCAACAAGCTCCACACGAAGATTTCGAAACGCTCTTTTTTTATGCCAGTTTTGAACTAGTTCGTGCGCCCGAATGTCCCCGAAAACAAAGAGTGCGTGGCGAAGGTAACTGATATCAATGAACTTATTTCATTAACAAGGTTCCAAAAATATTATTATATTAACATTTTCTTTTAAGGCGGTGAATTGCGATTCGTGGCTCCTCCGTTATCGAGACCAGACATTTACTGCGAAGGACTACCATGGTTGGTGGAAGCTCGGGAAAATAGATCTTTATTTGTTTTAACATGGGGTTGGTTCCTTCCTCTTGAACCCCCTCCTGTATCAGAAATGAACGAACAAGCAAAGTGCCCGACTACAAACAGAATTCTTCTTTACTCCGGTTGGCCACCAAAACTTTTGAAGGTGGTGTGCCCCGCGGAACCAGGCGCTAGAGAATTTACGGTTCATGTTTTCTCGGAGGAATGGTTGGGAGGAACTGATGAAGCCAAGTGGCCAGGACCACCAAGACCGCCTGCACTCCTCTTGGATTTCATCGCGAGAGAATCCGGCCAAGCGGCAGCTTCCTGGCTCGAAATTTCGAAAAGCAGAGCCGCTTTACGTAGACAATTACGCTTGCCTGAAAGGGGTGCAGAAAATGAAACTTCGGCTCATGGAGACTGCCCTCATAAATGTCCCGAATTGAGCGCTTGCATCGCTGCAAGTCTTTGGTGCGATGGAAGACCTCACTGTCCATCCGGACACGACGAAGCAAATTGTGGGAACGGTGCAAAATTACTTGGACTACTTCCTTCAGAAATGTGGCTCGTCCTAGTAGGTGTTGCTGGAATTATTACTGCTTTCGCGTGCTTCTTTGCGGTGCTTATCAGCAGGTGCGATTATAGGTATTTACTTGAATACTCGAATATTTCTTTAAAAACATAATTTGTGTTCATCTATATCCCTAGATCACAATACCCCTAATTGTTACAAGGCAGATATGGGGAAGAACGAATAATTTTAAATACAGGATAATTGTTTGCAGGTCTAAAGCACATACAAAGAGACTTCATTATAAGGGTACAAAAAAAAGCAATAGACCAAGGCGAGCACCGACAGAAGAAACGTTACTCGGTGTAGCATCCTGACAACAGCAACCCGGTTTCGTGGAATATATCCACGTAGACCGGGAAACAACTGTTTAGCAATATTCTCTGTGCTTTACCGTCCATTAACTTAGCATTACCCCCAGGTATCATAATTTTTGTTAGAGTATTTAGTTTTTTTTGGTTAACTTAGTAATCATTCTATGGTGTTATTTAATTTTATACTTTATTCAACTTGTTATTTTCATACATTTATTTCTGTATGTACTCCTGTCCATCCTTGATATTAAAATAATTATACATATAGCTAATCAGGATACATACTAGTTGATAATACGGTAGAAAGGGACACAAAATATAGCCATACTCTATTTCTTTGAACTGTTTAAGATTTGTAGTTGAAACGATTAAATTGATAATACTATCTGTATTTTATTTCACTAGATATTAATGTAAAGTAACGAACAGTGAATGGTAATGTTCACTGCTAGAAGAACTGCTTCGTGGACATCTAGCCATTTTCAAATTCGTAATGTGATTCAGTTACATTATAATTACACTGACGTGACGTTTCGTAAACTAAAGAGATTGTAAATGCAAGTAATATAATATACAGAAATAAATCTATAATTTAAAATGATACCACACAGGTTGCTCAAAAGATATTGTAACTGCCAAAGGATATTTTAAGTTCAATTAGCAAGTATAACATTTTTAGCAGCAACAAGAAAAAAAGTAAAAAAAAAACAGAATAAATATATGATAGAAAAAAATATTATGAATGCACAAGAATAACTTTTTCATATTTTAAAATAAACTAAGATTTTAATTTATTAATAAAACTTAAAAATAAAACATTCGCACCGATTATACTATGATCATAGTTACCATTTTATCAATGATGTCAAAGATTAAGTTCTTCATGTATTTAGTACTGATATTTCTTATGTAAATTTTTAAAAGATATTTTTATGACTTTTGCTCAAACATTTAATTATAATGTATTTTAAACAAATTTCATTGAAGCATACAAAAGTATAAAAATAAGAAGAGTCGTTTAACTTAAAAATGTTCATCGAATTTGTTGAAGGCAAAGAAGATTTAATGTTGATGTTGATAATCTATGTTACATATTTTTGTTTCTAAATATAGAAGCCACAAAAAGTACTGTACTTATAAGGGAACAATTGTAGGTGAAGTTCCAGCGCACAAGAAATTATAAGAAAAATGAAGAAAATAAAGACAGGAATTAGTTAAAAAGTATAGATAGAAAACAATCAGTTTTGGACCTTGCAATCAGTGTAAAATTTATACAGGATTTGCAATTGTATATTTTTAAAGAAACCTAAATCTTTATTAATTACACTGTGGAAAAGTAATTAATAAACGTTATGAATTTTGGAACATTAAAGTAGGGTAAATTATATTTAATTGAAGTATTTTATTATCATTTTCAACCCTTTCTGAATGTTGTCTAAATTTTTCGTACAAATTTTACAATTTATAGTAAAATCCAAAATTGATAGTTTTCTACAATCCTTTTTATGGTACAATATTATATAACAGTGTTCTCATTTTCCTTCTACAATTTCTCAGTTTAATCATTTTTACTAGAATGTTACAAGTATACTAAGTACATCATTTTCCTATTTCTTTTTGTAATTTTTATGAAACATTCCAAACATTCTTTACATTTTCATTTTGTATTATTTTCCTGTTACAATACCTTTAAAAAATTCATTCATTTTTCATTTAACACACTTGTGAGAACTAAATTAAACCAATAAACGATAAGTCGAAGGAACTAAGGTATAATAGTAGGGAAAGACTAGAGATGATACTTCTCCAAATATTCTAAAAATGAAAAGAAAAAAAATTGAACTTATTCATAAAAAAAAATCGCTGTTATACAATATTTAGTACTATAATAACATACTAGTTGCACTAACAAAGCGTAGAGTTAAAAGACTAGTTGTGACACAAAGTGTTGGACGAAACAGAATATAATTTATGATTATAAAAGCACATTGATAATGTTAAAGTGTTGTTACTGAAGTATAACTACTGTTAAACGAACAAGGTATTGTAATGTTCAAAAAAAAGAAAAGGGAAAAAAAAGAACTAAGACGAATACGTTTGCCTATTAGATTATTTATAAGTAGATGATACATATTTAAACGATCGTATTCAAAGGGAAGGAATCAAATCTAGTTTTTAATTAAACTATTACAAATATATCAGTACACGAATCTTTCGTAACAATATATATTTAACGAGGAGAAATTCCCATGTATCCCTCTCAGATTTACAACTGACCGTAGACACGTAGTGCGATCTATCAACGTGTGAAAACCCATTACAATCTGGGTAGACATTTGGGGAATTCTCTTTATATAAACACCACTATAAGGACTGAAAGTAAATCGCAAGATATAGCAATTGTGTAACGAATAAACCAAGAAAAAAAAAGTTATACTGTAAGCGCTATTGAAAGATTAATGTTTAAACGACTGTGTATTTTAGTTTGACCTGGAACGCTTGAACTGAAAGGTTGTGCCACGAGTGTGACTGGATATTGAAAAGCAAAGAGGATTAAAGAAGTGTTAAGGTTTTGGAAAGTCGTTCAACTGTGAAGGAACTGAAATTGTGAGATAATTTAGATACATTTCCATGTACAGAAGTGTGTACTGCACACAAATCCAGTGTACATACCACTATACGTTTAATATATTTTAGATTCTGATATTTGAGTATGAAAGTCCATCGAGGACACGTTGAATGAATTAAATCGCATAGGAAATGTCTATTACATATATTTCATTGATCTAGCTGTGATCCTTGTTTGTTCATTATATTGTAAATAACGTGACGAATTCTCGTTTCTTCTAGGGTGTATTACTTTGAACGCCGAGTTAAGGATATTTTTCATGCAGACCATTGTAGCTCAAATATAACTAGCGAACAAATATTACAAAAAATCTTCACAGATGAAGATATATTCTAAACCATTCTAATCCGAATACACGATTCAGAGTTTTAAGAAGGTGATACGTTTTCTGAAGAGCGAAGTATACTTCTATTAGAATCTACTTTAGTAACAAATTTACTCAAGAAAGAGAAGAATTGAAATATTATACATATATGTATACCGGAAAGTTGTACACCATGAAAGGTATAAACTGAGCTTTTCACGATGTACATCGTTTTGTGAAATTACCTTTAATCATAGAATGTACAGGGTGTTCGTACTAACTTGCAATAGTCTCATTAATTCTTTATATACTGAAAGTACAAGAAAATTAATTACATGAAGGATGCAAGGTACATTGATTGACACCAAGGTTGTCAATGGTGACATGGACTTCAGAAATTTGAGAATTTAAGGATTTGGGAAATTTTATAGTTTAAAGATGTGGAACTTGAGGATTTGAAAATGCTTAACTTTTCATATATACATATATTCAGTTCACAAGTTTACATGCATTCCTGTTACATATTGCTTCTGGACATTCGTGCTAACAAAAGTATTTGTTTTTGTCAGTATATTTATTTTCTCCTATCATGTAACGTTCGCATTAATAACTTGTTTATATCTTCTGTGTACAAAGAAATGATAGGACTGCGAAAAATTCACGTGGACACCCTGTGTACAGATATTTAAGACTAATAACTTGAAATGTATATCCGTTTAAGGTTTGTAGGTACACGAACATTGATCTGCGCTATGGAGATTTAAGATAGAGTGCAGAATTGATTGCCTTTTACGATGTAAGCGTGACGCGATGTCACTTGTAATCTTGTTTAAGGATTAACAAGGAACTTCATCGATCATTTCGATACATTTCAAACATAGAGATAGTTGCCAAAGCGAATCATAGACGAAATTGGTAATTTTACGAATTGTCAAGTATCTTCCACGAATCTGTTTCCTTTTATAGTTCATTAATTTATTGAAACGCGTGGTTACACGAACGGGATACGAAGTTAAATGCGAATACATTGTCTGTTTTGTTAAACAATTGTAATTGAATAATATTATTTTTACATTTTGAACCTTCGAGGAGGAATCGACAACTTTTAATTTCCTTTGGAGAAACATTTGTAATTATATCTTCGATTTTAAATAAATACCACAAACGAAGGATGTTTCTTTTCAATTTTTCTGCGTCAACGTGTTCTCCAAATTCTATCAAAGTTTGCTGCACACGTCGGACACCTCCGTTTCGTTGATGTTACGTTCCGTGTATTTTAAATAAGATTTTTCTGCTTCTGTCCAAAGTGTTCGTGCCATTGCTGAATTTGTGTTGCTCACCATCCGCGAGAATATTCCTTGAGGTCTGTCGCGAAGCAGCTCATAAGCATGTCCAAATTCCTGTGAATGATTCACCAGAGTCAAAATATTGCCGTAGTCTTGAAATGATTTCAACGTGACATATTGGAAGATACCAAGGAAAGTAAGTCAAGTTATGAACAAACTTATTTTTATAGGTGTTTCATTTTGACTAAGTACTATTTTATTTTAATAGGTGTGCAGCTGATACTTAAACTAGCTTTAATATCAGGGAAAATATCTGGTGATTAGGTGAAGACTTAAGATAAATTGTGAAAACTCTGGTGACAGCTTTCATTCATTAAACTCAGCTAGAAGATTCATCGTAACTGAAAAGTCAACTAAAAAGCGACGCGTACCGCTATGCGACCATCATCCATAACCAAGATTTTGTCGCAGTCGATGATCGTGTGTAAACGATGGGCAATCGTAATTACTGTACAATCCACGAATTTCGTTCGTATGGTTTTTTGAATCAGAGCGTCCGTGCTGAAACGAAGATTAAGACGATCACTTGCTTGCTAATAGGGAATTATGTTAGTATGAAAGCGATGAAAATTACTGAGAGTCAATATTGGCGGTAGCTTCGTCCAACACGAGGATTCGATTGTTCTTCAGGATCGCCCTCGCTAAGCAAATCAATTGTCTCTGTCCGGTGCTCAAATTGCTTCCGCCTTGCATCACCTTCTGATCCAAAAAACAATCGTTGAGCTCAACTTGCCGAAGGCTCTCCCACAGTTTGGCATCCTCATAGGAATCAAATGGATCTAAATTATAACGCAAACTCTCGGAGAACAAGAAAGGTTGCTGAGGTATAATGGATATCCGCGAGCGCAGTTCGTGCAGTCCCAATTTGTTGATGTCTCTCTCGTCGATTATGATCTGTCCTTCCAAGCCTTCGTCGAACAAACGGAACAGCGCCGATATTAAAGAGGTTTTCCCAGCTCCTGTTCTGCCCACGATGCCTACTTTCCAGCCAGGTTCTACGGTCACGTTCAGATTCTGGAGAAACGAGACAAATAGTTTGGGAAATACAAGGGTGAAGTATGTTTAAGCGTAAATATCTGTCACTTCATTCACGATGAATCGAATGATGTTAAATTATCACCTTTAAAACAGACGGCATTTTTTCCTCGTACTTCAGGCTGACGTTCCTCAAACTTATCTCTCCGTGCTTTGGCCAATCAGCTGGTGGAGGATCATCGCTCGTCCAAGAACTCTCTTTCGGCAGATTGCTGTACTGTAAGATTCTTTCCACCGATGTAATGTATAAGACCATATTACCGCTTTGCTTCACGCCATGCTGTAACGCGTTTAGCAAGAACATCGACTGCGATAACGCTAAACCAACGTTTCCTCCAAGAGTATCGCCTAAAATGTTTCAATTTTTTAGACTAAGAGAAATTTGGCTTGTACGGTCCTTCGAACGCACCTTTGTCTAAGAGGATAAAGGAGAAACAAATACATGCGATGAAGATGCATGCGGCTATATCGAGGGTGATACTGAACACCGTAGAGACAACCAACGATATGTACCAGGTACTTGTGTGAACGTCTTGTAAATCGTTGAATTGTTTTCGTAGAAGGTCCATAATCTCCTGGCCACATGTTCTAATCGTCGTTAGACCACTTAATGTAGCGATTACGTGCGACAGCACGGGGCTTTTTGCTGAAATTTGAACATATTTAATACATGTTATACACGTATAACACGAAAACGCGTACGCTATTTGGATACTCACCTACAGATTCGAGACGCTTGACGTTCTGTGCGATTGTCATGTACAGCAATCTTACATAGTAGAACAGGATGAATAGTATGGCCAACGGAATAATCATCCAGAAATTAACTACAACTATCACCACTAAGACACCGAATACCAAGACGGTTATCTGCAAAGTATCTAACATTATCTTCGGTAGTGTCTCGTCCATGCTACCCACGTCCTTTGAAAATCTGTTCAAGATTCTACCTGTATAAAAGGTACAAGGATATATCAATTCTACAAGTATATCTTTGTTAAAATATGCTTGTTTATAGTAACGTTTACCAGACTCGTTGTGTTGAAAGAACGACATTGTTGCTTTCAGTATGTTCGAAAACATCAGATTGTACAGATTCTTGCTAGCTGTGGTACACATTTTCATGAAGAACATATTTTGTGTTAATATGCTTACGATGCAAGAAACCATACAAAATGTGTATACGTAGATAGCATCAATGTTGTATAACAGTCCATTGTCGTCCAATGTGAATATACCAGATAAAAACGTATCGTTAAGCAGATAAGTGTATTGATAGTTTATTGAACCATTCATCGCCGATTTCTTCGCAGCTTCCACGTTTGTCCAATAACAGAGCCAGTAATCGTTGCCGCTGGTGGATAATAGGGATACGATGATGGTGAAGATCATGGCGAAGAGCATGAAATACGAGCCAGCGTGGCGAAAATATTCCTTATATACTTTATTAGACATACGACCAACTGCTATTGCTTCATCTTCTTCTTCCTCTGCAAATTTATGCTCGTCATAGTCGTAGGAAATCTGGAAAATGATATTGTACTAAGATGATTTGTACCCAGTACAGCAAACAGCAATTTATGCTTAATTTTAAGGGAAAAGAGGTTTTAGATATTTATTACCAAAACAAGGTATAAATTTGATACATGTTAAATTACCACGCTACTGTTATTCGATGTCACCGAAACCCTGTAACTCCTTTTGCTAGATCTTTTTTCCAAGGGAGGTTCTTTCATTGCATTCAGGATTTCGGTTTTCCTTATGGCTTCTGTCGTGATGCGATTGATCATGTCGTTAAAGTCTTTATTTAACTTGCATAATTGGTCGTATTTCCCTTGCATGTGTACGCAGCCCTTAAAAACATAACATTTAAATGATATCCTGGTATATTTACTCTGTGTCTGTACATACTCGATCTAACGCGACGATAATGTCAGCTTGTTTCAGGAATTGTAATTGATGAGTAATCAAAATCCTCGTTTTACCGGACAGGAACTTTTTAATGCATTCACGAAAAATGTGTTTCGCTACACGTGCATCCACCGCACTCAAAGGATCATCCAACAAATAAAGATCAGCTGCTTTGTATACGGCACGTGCCAGGTTCACTCGTGCCCTTTGTCCACCAGATAAAGAGCAACCGCCTTCACCAACGTTATTCATGTCACCCCAAGGGAATTGTTGGAAGTCCTTTGTCAAAGCACATGCTTGAGTCACCTGAAGTAGGGATATTCAGTCATTTTAAATGCAATATTAAAGAGTTTGCAGGCATCAGCATGCACAATTTCCAAAAGTTGTTAAGAAAATTTTGAAATACCAATGAAGAATTATGGTGTATCATTTGAAGAAATTGAAAACTTATCCAAGAACGTACAGACATAGAAACCTTGTCACTCATAAAGTGTTATAGCTCCACATCATGCATTCTTTTATTTGTTTCAGCAATAATTGAAAAATAATCTCTCATCTAATCACCCACCACGCTAATAACAGAGACAATATGGTAAAACTCACGGCTATGTATCTCTCTCTGTTGTAAGGTTGACCGAATAGAATATTATCTCTGATAGTTCCAGCAAACAGCCACACTTCTTGACTAGCATAAGAAATCCTCAGATTTGTAGCGTCGAAGACGGGTTCTTCATTGCTGCGCAAGTCATTCTCCAATGGTTTGGAATGGAAGTTTAATTTGCCAGCTCCCAGAGGAAGTTCTTTCAAAAGCACATTAAGAAGAGATGATTTACCTGAACCTACTGGACCTACCAGTGCACACAATTGTCCACTCTGAATCTCCATTGAGATGTTGCACAAAGTCGGTGGCAATTGTTTGGGGATCCAGTTTGCTGAGACCTGTTCCAGAACTACGGATACAGGTGCGTTTTGTTCAGTTTTCTTTGAGGTTGCCTGGTTGTTCTGGCTCGCGTTCGTCATTCCAATAATTTCTAGTTTCTTCTTCTCTGCTTTTTCTGTCTTAGACATTGTGAATCCGTTCTGTTGAGTATTGAATGATGAATCTTCGTCGCTTGATTGTTCTTCCAGCAGTAAAAATTGCTGAACGAAGAAAAGAAATGATTGTTTAAAATTTCAAGGTATATAAGCTATGCTGCTATTTCACTACTTTGCTACAATTTAATACTGTTCGTGGTGTACAAACCTCAATTCTTCTTATAGATACCAGGGTTTCACTGAAAAATATAAGTGCATTTGGAAGGAAGATGCCAGTTGTCATTTGAATAATGCCAAAATAGTTGAACAACATGAATGTCATATTCGCTGTTAAATGATTTCCGGACAAGCTAAATGATAGGATAGTCACAAAAAGAACAATACGGTGAGTGAACACCGCGGAAGCGTAACACATAGCTCGGATATATGAAGCGGATTTTATTTTCCCAATCTCTGCTGCTCTTATATTCGCCACAATCTTCGCAATTGGCTCCTCCCAGGCATACATCTTGATTACCTGACCAAGAGATCAAGATCGTTGAACGATTACAGATTATAGATTTCGAAACAGTTAATTCTCTGTTTACCTGTATACCAGCTATTAGTTCATTCATAATTTGAATTCTTCTATCAGTCTTGTTAGCGATAATTCCTCGCAGCTTTCCGCTAAGGCTGATGGTGATATAATAAAGCGGAACAGATATTATTATTAAGGTGCTGATAGCGACAAGAGTCAAGATTCCAATATATTGCCATATTATTACAGCCACAATAATGATCTGCGCAATTAAATATGATGATACTGCTGTAAATATCAAAACTAAGTGAGAGATTTATATATATTTTAATATACTTGTAACGGTGTTATCCAGAAAAAATTCAAAAAATAAAAGAGTTCGTCGAAACGACTAACATCGTTGGTCATAAAATTCACAATTTGACCCGAGGACGTCTGAGTCAAAGATACTTTACTGAGTTTTAATGCCTGCAATATAAGTAAAAATATTTTAAACGTCGTATAGAGATACCGACATCGTTATCGCGGAATTCATTAACAGATTTTATATATACATATAAATGAAGAGATATTGTTCTAAAATTTCCATTACAAAATGAAAAGAGACGCATTCACTGAATATATTATCGGTTAAATTCTAAGGACATTTCTAATCAAGTGGCAAAATGTTAATTACTGGATATGTATGCAAAAATATTACATGACCCCTGGCGATTTTTTCAGCGATACATATTCGCCAGTTTTAAGTGATTACTGATATTATATTTAACATAAATTGAATCAATGATGCGATACATACTTTCTTATAAATCAATGAACAACACGCAACTCGTATCTTCATGCCCATTTGCCCTGACAACAAATCAGCATGATGCCGAACGAGCACGCCCAGTAATAAACCAAAAATCAAGCAGCTTGCATAAATTAAACTGTCCGTTTTGGTGATCGTTTTCAACTCATTGTCATTGAAATAATCGATAACCCAAGACTGAAGAATTGGGTATATAATAGTTAAAACTCCGAAGTAACAGAACATTAATAAACCGATGCATAAATATTCTAGCCCAAAAGCACGGATCAATGCTTTCTCTAAGCGAGGTACATTCGATTTTGGTTCCTCGTAATTTTGTATCTCCGCTTTGTTCTCCTGTTTCCTTAAATTTAGTAACTCTTGTTTCCAGCATCTATGAACAGATGGATAAGGTGTTTTTTCTTCAGTCTGACATGAACGAGTAAAATTTTAAAAATTGTGTTTTTAGCGAATCTTGGTTCAACTTTGCAATTAGTAACTTTACAATTATAGATGCTTTCCATTTCCAAATGATTAAAATATAAGACAGTACGTTTAATTTGAGTATAGTGAGCGGTGAAATATTGAGGTACTTACTTCTCCAGTCGATTACCAAGCTTTTCAGATTCATCCTGTTTCAATGGGCGATAAAAATCTGCTAGTGTCAACTCTTTGTAAATTCCTTTCCAAAATAACTCTTTCGACCACCTATGATTAGATCAAAGTAGAGGAAAGATTCTTATCTTTTAAAATAACAAAGTGACGAAAGCATACCAGAAACAAAATTGACTTATTATATTTGCGTTTTCTTTTGGATTTTGCTCAGTGTATACTACTTTCTGTTCCATGCTTCCACTTATTTTAAGAAATGCGCATTTGTTGAAAGTTTCAACCCTACTAACTTATTATCAGTATTCGTTACAACTTTTATGCCTACTGATAACTACTGAATATTAGAAATAAAGTTCACCTTGAAAGATTATATAGGCTTGACTTCAATTATCTCTATTTAAAAATTATGTTGAATTAGTAATACAACACTATAATTTAGTGAATAATACTTTTATATTGTAAAATGTAATATATTGCATTTATTACTTACGAAAAATACGAAAACTATTTAAATTTTTATATTTGTATCAAGTCGTTTAGTGTTAGGGTAGTTTAAATTTGCCGCTTTGTCAATATACTCTATTGGCGCAGCTCTAACCAATCAATGTTCATTCGTTGAGCGCGCATGAACTACTGTGTTCAAAATATTCAGTTTGACCGCAACCCTCGAAGGGGGAAGATCGCGTGCGTTCCGTTCGCATTCTTATATGTACAGTGTCAAAATGAATTAGTTAATTTTTATATACATGTTCATGATTACTGAAGTATCGTTTAATGAAGTGATTTTATATCATGTAAAAAGATACATTCTTTCGTGTTACAAAATAATGTTCCTATTTATGGTGTTTAAATCGGTGAGCACCATACATATCATACCGCTTCAAATTTAGTTATTCAATTAAATATCGTATAACACGATATAAAGAACAAACGCTACATCTTGTATCCAATGCTGGTATAAAGTGTGGAATGTATTCAACGTGTTATTGTATCATTAGTGTATATGTATAAAAGTAGAACTTTATTTACAATTATCTAATGCATTCGATTTTTGTTCGGTGCCAAATTAAACGTACTTCTAAGGGTATATTTAAAACATAATGTACTTCTTTTGGTAGTTACATCTAACTTTATATATCATAACACCTACGGAGATCTTCGTACAGTGATATATTAATATTTATAAGAATATATATCTTTAAAAGTTATTTGCACTCTTCAAATGATTTAAAGAAAGATCTTAATTTACGCATTTTAATTCACAGTTTAATCATCGCTGTTATAAACGAAAGAAAATCGTGACTTCGTTCATATTATCAACTTTCAAGTTAAAAGTAACTTCAGTAATGATAACAATTGATTTGACGTGCTATGCATATAAGCAAGAAGACAATCTCCGAAGATGCTAAATTGTAATTAACGTTATCTGTTTGCTTCGCAACGTTATCCTTAAAGTAAGAATAGTTCCCGATACGATACAGCGAGGTTGTAAATCAATTCTTATTTGTATAGCGCGTCTACATTCCAGTGCCGTTTCCGTGCTTTGATTTCTACAGAGAATTACGTCCTCGCTACATCAAGGGGAACACTATACTACGTAGGTTAATCGAGCACAGCATAAAAAACTAATTGACTTTCGACGTGTATTATAAAATATTAGCGTATAGTTATTCAAACTATAGTACAATTACCGTAACATAATACATCTGTAATATACATGTAATATAAATCCTGTATACGTAAACATTGATACAAATCGACGCGTTTGCTCACAAAAATCGAGATAAAATTCATTATCACCGTGGCAAAAATTTTAGCCTATCTTATGTCTCTTCACTTTTAAACCTTATCCTACTGTTTCTTATAATATATCATTATTTGGCATCTTGCAAGTGTATAAATGTTCCAACTGGATTTGAAATTTGTCAAAATCTGTATATACATATATCAAAAATATTGTAACTGTAAATATAGACATCTGGCATAGAAAAACATAAGTACTCGATTGAAAGATCCGATATACCGCGCAGCAGTGATTACACGCGATAGAAATTGTTATATTTTCATTTGTATGTTCACATTTAAAGTACTAGAATGCACGATTCTCATAGAGTAGTTAAAGCGTAGAAATATACAAAAATAAGATTCTTCGAATGTCGTTTGCATCCGGAACTTCTAATAATACTTGGTAAAATTGGAATTAGTACAAAATTGTGCTCGTTAGATTGTACAAGCTGTTATGAAGTATCGTTGACTTCGAACAACCTGCACAACGATCATCGTTCTCCGTATTTAGCGATGTACGACTGTTTTGCTATCCTAAGTAACTGGTCGAACATAGAGCGATCGGTTTCTTTCACTAACGAGGTAAACTGACTGTACTTATTTTGCAGCAATATATGCGGATGATCGTATTCCTGTAAAATATAACACAAAGGTAATTTAACCAATTGAGTATCATTGTAATATCTTACGTAGTAGTATCTTTGTATAGTAATATCTTATAGTATGTAGTATCAAAGTATCTTACCGACATACGACCTTTATCCATAACCAAAACCTTGTCGCTGTCCATAATGGTATTTAACCGATGGGCAATAGTAAGTACAGTGCATGTAGTAAATTTCTTCCTAATCGTATTCTGAATCAGACCATCCGTTTGCGGATCCACGTTGGCCGTTGCCTCGTCCAGCATGAGTATTTTATTATTTCTTAAGATGGCTCTTGCCAGACAGACTAACTGCCTTTGGCCAACACTATAGTTACTACCTCTGTCCAATACACGACTGTTTAAACCATTACCACTAATGACGACAGCATCTTTTAATTCCACCTGTAACGAAAAAAGGTACATGATCAAAGAACAATTGCGTGACCTCGCGAACTTCATCACAGACGTGTGTCGCCTAAAAGCTACCATAAATCATTTAACCGACCTCTTCGAGCACCTCCCACAAGGATGCATCGGAGAATTCATTAAAAGGATCTAAGTTGCGTCTCAAGGTACCCGAGAATAAAACTGGATCCTGAGGAATGATGGATATGTTGCGTCTTAAATCTTCGAGACAAATAGACCCAGCATCTATACCGTCAATTTCTATCGCACCCTCGACCTTCGCGAGTCTGAACAACGCCGAGATTAAGGAAGATTTTCCAGCACCGGTTCTTCCAACGATACCGACCTATAACACATTTGACATTCATTATCGTGTCTTATGATTCCTGTGTCGTGTAACTTATAAATTAATGAAGAACCTTTTCACCAGGATTAATGACAAGATTCAATCCTTTTAATACCGGAGGCTCTTCCTCCGCATACCGCATATAAACGTTTTTGAATCTGATCATCCCGTCCTTGGGCCAATTTTTTGGAGCATTGGCTGGAAGCGCTGCCAGCTTCTCGTTTTTCTTCGCGAATTTTCCTCTGTCGCGTAAATTCGGTTCTGGCGCAATGTTCGTGTACTCCAGTACACGTTCCACGGCCATCATCTGATTCGCAGCTTCGGCGTTCTGTCGCATGCCCCACTGAATCATTCCGGTCATCGCCATTACTTGAGTGATGGCCAAGCCCACTTCGCCGCCGGAAAATGCTGCAAAGAAAATTGTGTCTCGGTGATCCTGTTAATCCATACAAAGAGAAAAAAAGGGTCTTACATTGTTCCAATAGAAGGAAACTGAATGTAACCAGAGACGTGAAGACAAAGCAGAAGATGTCCAAAGAGAATCCAAAACCGCTACTGGACACCATGTACATATAAACGGTGGATGTATGAACATCTTGTAGTTTATCGAATTCCTTTTTCAATATATCCTGTGCACGGTAAGCTCTGATGGTAGTTAACCCGTTTAGAGTAGCGTTCAAATGAGTGAAGACAGGAGAACGAGCTACAAGAAGAAAGATTTTACTTTACCAATGTATGTACAACATCGGATACATTAATTGCATAAATGTTACTTACACATTCCTTCTAAGCGCTTAATATTTTTACTTGTTTTTAAGTACACCTTTCGTATCCAGTAGAACACAGTACCCAGGAACACAATGGGGATTAAGAAAAGTGGATTAACGATGCACGATACCGCCAATGATCCGAACATCATCATACATATTTGGCCAGCGTCCAGCACTGCCTTTGGTAACAATTCATCGATGGTTCCCATGTCTTTGGAGAACCTGTTAAGTATACGTCCGCTAGGATTCGTATCGAAGAACCTCATGCTCGTTCTAACGAGCGCGTTGAAGGCCATGTCGTGCAGCTTTTGACTGCACACTATGCACACTTTGTAAAAGGTCAACGACCTGGTAATGCCTACACAAAATAGGCCAATCACTATAGCCGTGTATATGTACATGTAATAATACATGGAAGTAATATCTAAATTGTCCGTCGACGTGTCGTTGGTGGCATTTAAGGCAGTCTGTTGAAGCAAATAACTCCGTGTTTCTTCTTTGCTTACGCTGCAAAATACGTGAAATTCTGCATCAGAGTGCGGCATATACAAAAACGAACGGTTGTAGCAGGAGAAATTCGATCACTTACAAAATAGGAACAAAATAATCGTTGAAACTAGCGATAATTTGTGTAGATATAAAAAATAGTAGAAGAGTTAAGGCTAAACATAAATTAGCACCAGTTTGGAAGTACTTTATAAATATTGGTCCCTTGACTGTTCCGCGGGAAGTTCCTTCTAAGCCGTCGTTCAACTTTTCCGCATCATCATCTTCTTCTTCATCGTCTGTTCCTCCGCTACTGGCATCTGGTGTACGACTCTGATTAAAACAGAGTACGTTCATTGTAATATCTATTTATCTGTCTATCTACCTCTGTATCTATATTTATATCTATATTTATATCTACATATATCTATATCTATGCCTGTATCTGTATCTGTATCTGTTTCTGTATCTGTTTCTATATCTGTTTCTATATCTATATCTATATCTACATATGTAATTATAATTAACTCTAAATGTAAATCGAAATCATACATGATAGATTACAACGTACTCTGGTACTCGACGATGAAAATTGTCTTCGCATGACACTCTTTTCCAGAGAAGAATCATCGTTCGTTTCGTTCTCGGCCGCTAACAATTCAGCATACTCTGGACGTCGATTCAGTAAGTCTTGATAGTGTGAAAAAACTGTGACCTTTCCCTGTTCGATCAAGATAATAGCATCTACATTTTTCACGTATTGCAGTTGATGAGTAGCCAGAATTCTAGTTTTCCCAGCTAAATACCGTTGTATACATTCTTCGAACAAATGCTTGCTGACATGCGTGTCAACCTGGAACATATAAATCGTATGTTTGTATAAATATGTATATAAATCTACACAAATCAATAAACTTGAAGCGAAATGAAACTTTTATTCTAGATTCACTTACAGCGCTCAAAGGATCATCCAACAAATAAATGTCCGCTTGTCTATAAAGAGATCTAGCTAAATTGATTCTAGCTTTCTGCCCTCCGGAGAGAGAACTGCCTCTTTCTCCTACGACCGTTTGATCGCTCTGTGGGAATTGCTTAAAATCTCGAAGCAGAGAACATGCTTTCACAACCTTCTGATATCGATGACGATCATAGGGTTGGCCAAAGAGTATATTCTGCCTGACGGTAGATCCAAAAACCCATGCTTCTTGTCCTGCGTAACTCAACGTTCCGTTCACCTTCACGTGACCTTCTATCACGTCTATCTCGCCAAGAATCGCAGACAGAAAAGAGCTCTTTCCAGCACCGACCATACCGATCACAGCGTATATTTTCCCTTTTTCAATCTCCAGATTTAGATTCTCGAGCGTGTTCTCCGATTGTCCTGGTTCCCATTTGGCCGTGAAGTTGGTCATCTTCACCGCGTATGATTCCTGGTTTATCATAATGGCGGAAGCACGTTTTTTCTCTTCCATGAGATTAGCTGTCTTCTGTAACAAATCACTAGCGACGACTACCAGACCATTGTGCTTCCTCCTCTCCGCGGAATCGTCCAAATTCTCATACGTTTCTTCGTCTATGTATGGTATATCTGGCTTGGAAGTTTTGTTGGAAGCTTGTTTGGTATCGCTATTGATGCTGCCATTAACGCTGGCTGCGAATTTGCTCAAGGCGAAGCTATTCTCTTGAAACTCTTCGTACATCAGGAAGTGTTGCAGTCTCCGTACGGCAACCAAACACTCGGCTATTTCCGCAAAACCGCGAACAAACATTCCGGTCATGGTGTGTGCCAATATGTTGAAGTACGAGGAGAACACGAACACCTTGTCGGCCGTTAATTCATTTCCAAATAACAACATACTGATCAGCGTACAATAAAGAGCCATTCTAGTGGTGAACAAGTTGAACGTCATATAGATGCCTCTTATGTAGCCACTCTTTTTAACCACTTGTAATTCTGACTTGCGGGCGGTCTCTATCAAGGCACAAAACGATTTTTCCCACGCGTACATCTTTATCACTTGTACCCCCGATATGATCTCATCCATCAAACGTACCCTTTCATCGGTTTTGATAGCAGTTTGTAATCTGAATTTGGATGACAATTTTCCCGCGTACGCTGAAATGCAAACATCATGTTATCAGCAACCAAGATTAAGGATTACAATAAGCAAGCAGTGTGTTGCTTACCTAGATATTTCCTTAAACAGGGCTATCTATCATTTTACTAACTATTTTACTATTTTAATATTTCACCTCTTGCATATTGTATCGCAATTATCATTACAGGAAACTCACATTGAAACGGCACGACAACAAACACTGCGGCAATACCGATCAGACCGGCGTACCCTGCTTCAGTGTATAGAAAATAGGCAATGATCAGCGCAGAGAGCGGCGCAGACCACATGTGATGAAAAAAAATGGAAACGAGATCGAATCTGTTCACGTCGTTAGCCACCAAATTGACCACCTTCCCTGGTGCTGTCTCACCTAAAGCCGTTTTGCTCAGTCGCAATGCCTACAGCATAAAATAAAGAATAATTTGTAATAATTTGTAATAATTTGTGATATTTTGTGATATTTTGTGATATTTTGTGATATTTTGTTATGATTTGTAATAATTTGTAATAATTTGTAAAAACTCAATAAATCAAATCGACAGTCTGTATTACCTTGCGATAAACGACGGAACAAGTGGCGACTCTGATTCTGGAACCGACATGGAACGCGCCAAAAATTGCTTGATTCAGAGTGATGACATTTATTGCTGTTGCTATACAAATACCACCTGCATATAAAAGTGCAGTTTCGTATGTTACGTCCGAGGTCTGCTTGAAGTAACGTAACAAACCGCCAAGTAGCATCGGAGTTCCTAACCTTCAACAAGAAACGACACAATGTTTTCTTCGAATGTGACACAATTTTTGCAAGATCCAGAAATAAACCGATGTTATTTTGTGGCCTGATGCTTTGTTTTTGAGATATAAACTAATGAACGTCTAATACTTCTAATACAGTCTAATACAGTTCAATTATATTCAAGTTGTAAATTTAGTAATGAGATGAAATTAATAAGTTCATGAAAATCTTGAAAATTTAGAGAGTGCGATATTTTCGAACACTTGTGGCGAAGTGTGCGCGCTGTTAACAGCGATTCAAGTTTCGCGCGTATACGTATACGCGTGCGCAGTGACGTTCTGCGCCCTACATGCTACGCATTGTGTAGACGCGCAACGAACGCGAAAGAGAGGCGTTCACTTTTGGCCCTTCTTATAATGCCAATGTAAATAATCTCATATTGTCCAACAGTGCTTATTATCTGTGCGTTCACGTGTATATGTATATTCGTATCATATACGTGTCTATACATATCCGTAAGCTAATCTGAAATCTGTGATCAGTTGTTCGCTTGAATATTTAAAATTTAAGTAAAGCGCCACTTGACAATTTTCGATAGTGTATATCTCGAAAGCAAATCACGATCATCTTCGATAGTTTATATCTCGAAAGAAAATCAAATTGAAAAGTGATGAATGTCTGACACTTGCGATAAATATATACCTTATAACAAATTCGTTAAGTATTTGCATTACGCCCAGTACGACATATTCCCATAAAAAAGCGCGAAAAATAGCTCTCAGCAGATTGGGTCTTCGTTTGTGTCTTTTCGAATTTTCTAATTCCTTGTTCCATCGTCTGAAAAGTTTGCATGTATTAAACGATTATTCCTATTATTTACAATGGCCAATGATAAAATTTTATTTAAATACCAACTTTTCTAGCCTGTCGCCGAGTAGGTGAGATTTATCGTCCTTCAAAGGATCATACACATCGTCTATTTGCAAAACCTTCTTGTATCCTGTCTTGAAGAGATCTATCGTCCACCTGCGTATCATCGAGCATGTCGAGTAATTTATTTAGGCGCACCAGCGCGGAAACATATGATCAGATTTAACGGTATACGCCGTTCTAACCATAAACATACGTACATGGTTCCAAAACCAGTTGCATGCGGTTATTCGCAACGATTATTTACAATTCATTTTATCGCCAATTAAGAGGATAAGAAATTAAGACAAATTAAAAGAAAAAAAACATTCGTTGTGTTCGTGAAATACGAAACAAAACGTTATAATGATACGCGATAAGAATAGAAATAAAGCAGAAATAACTAACTTAAACGCCGAGTCATCCTACGTGTGACGCGACTTACAACGAACAATTATTTTTCGTTGTCGTATCAAATTTCGAAGCGACATTTGGTTACAGTTTTGGAAAGATTTAATTTTTATGTGACTCGGAACTATGTACATACACTGCAACATTATTTAAAATAAAAGGTTATTGTATCATTTTGCAGCTGTAATAACGCGGCAATTTATTCGGTTATTAGCCGTTCAAGTTACATAATTTTTTTTTCGAAGTTTCTTTTACTTATTCAACCAATTCGAAATTATTATTCGGTACACAAATTCTGATTACAGATGCTGAATGATTTGTCACTTTCACGGAATATTTGAGTTGAGCCTGAACGGGAAAGAGTCGACCTTGGATCGTGCAATACGAACGTGCCGAATAGAAAAAGGAAAAGTTGTTCTCGTTGAAACGGTAAGGAGAAACTAAGCGGACACTTACCACCAAAATAACACCGACAGTAAGTTCGCCTTCTCCCGTGGATTCGGTGTCGATTTCACGTTGCTGGAGTCCATCTTCCGCGATGCGGTACATTAATTGTCCCCCGAATTGACGCTTTGTTTACGAACTGTAAAACCGTTCAATCGATTTCCCTCTTTTCAGAACTCGTGCGTGTACTCGAGCAGTAAATAGAAAACAGTAGGAAACAATTCTCACTATTATACAGCGTGGTTATCTCTGAAGTAGCTTATATGGTATAAGAATCCACTCAAGAGTGACTTAATTGACGTGTAATTGAGCAGTCATCAATCATGATACAGGAGAATCACACATTCAGGTTATCCGGCTGAGCTGACAGATCTGTTTTCGAAGAAGATATTCATCCGAACTTGTAATCCCGGAACACTATCCCTCTTACACTCGATCTGACTATGGATGAAAGTAAGACGTGTACCGATCGAGCACCTGTATTTAAAACAAAAAGACATTGTATGTATCGTATTCGTACACGGTGTACACTGATCTCTTCTCTTTATCTCGTCTACTCTTGCTTCGTCATTGCTCAAATAATGACTGGATGGTTGCGTGATGTTTTTTTTACACCGAGTATGAACGGTATTTAGAGTGCTTGATCGCTGACACTATAAATTAAATGTTAACGATAATTATCAATATCGTGTACTCGTGACTTCTACGTGCAGCTTTCTACATTATCCGTGGAACGCTTTCTGTATGATCTACGACAGCGTTCGAGAACGAATATTATACACCAAATCAACATTCGGCGACCGTATTAAAGCATGATGTCAAATTTGAATGAGTTGAGTAACAGGTTGCAAGCATTAACGCGTCTCTTGTAAATCGTGCAACATTTATAGCTGTTCAAACACAATGTCGCTCAATCGAAGAGATAAAAAGAGCAGGGTGTACAATGTGTTGATACCAACCTACTGGAAAGTTCGTAGCACACCATTAACATTCTGTGAATAACAATTACGATAGCGATATTATATTAAAGACATCGTTAACTCGTTAATAAAATATGCTATTAAACAGAAAATATTATGGTTAAAATTTTATTTAATTTTTTGAAAGTGGGGTCTAGAATTAGTGTCGGTATATTTTCTTATAATACCAAATGAAAGTATTATTTCGTCAACATAGAAGATAAGAAATAGGTTTCGATGTAAGAGAGAGAGGTATTCGAACAAGTTACTCAAGTAACACTACAATGTTTGCATTTCTTTCAGGCCCATTGTCTTCCATGTTTAATTTACTGCGTGTCAATAGAGTCTTGCGCGCAAGGAAGATGAAATAGTGGCAGTAATCTTGGGTGTCATTCGTGATTCAGCATTACCTCGGTATCTGGTTGACTGTAAATCATTCGACATACGAGAAAAGGAAAAAGTCACGAATTACTTCGGCAACTAATAATTTTATGAAATTATTGTCGTGAATTACGTATACACCGTTTCTTATGATCGGTAAGAAACCTTCTTCCGTAAAGGAAATTCTGAATACAATAGTTGTTTGTATATAATATCGAGATATAATATTGTATAATTTATTCGCGGATGTAGTGTACGGCACGAGTCATGGTTATTTATCAGATACTTTTAAACGTTTTCTACGACATACAATATTATGCTTCTTATGTAATTTTGTGTAATCCATGGACGACAAGAAAATTGTTTACTTAAACGAATGAAGAAGATTTGGGAGTGAAAGTAAAATTCCGTTAATCTTTTATTCATAAATCATTGCAGTTTATTGATTGATATCAAAATTATCGATACGTATGTATACGTTCGAACGACATCGTTTTGTAAAAGAACAATTATTTTAAACGATAGATAATTATACTACGATTATTGAAGGACCCACCACGACGTTTATTGCCGATCTTCTCAGTTCTATAAACCTTTGTAACGTTTACTTATCAACGCTGGAACTAGTCGCAATTTGCGACATATCTCTCTACGTACATAGTGATAACTGATAATACATGTACCCCTTGAAAGTAAATTTGAGCACTTGTAAATTTGGGTACTTGCATATTTATACATTTATGCAACTTGAAAAATTAAATGAGTGCGTTAAGGCAAGTGCCCCACCCCCCACACTTTTTGGACACTTGGACTGTCCTGGTCAAATATATGAATTAGAATTTTTCTACGGTACAAGGTATGTTAATTTGACAAAAAAATGGTACTTTCGAACTATATAAAAAGACGTTAGAATTCAGTCGGTAATAATAGTGTAGCGCACAATGAATCTTAAGCCTGTAGAACGCGTGCGCGCGCAATATCGTAAAGCAATAAGCAAAAAAGGTAAACGATCCGTCATTTTCTACTGTTCTTAAGATATTAGTAAATTTATTATGCTCCTGAAACAGATACGAATTACTGCGAAAAAAAAACAGGAATTAATTTACGACTTTGTTTACTACAAACATATTTTCGCAATCAACTCGTCATTTTTAACAATTTCTTTTTTCGAATTACAAGCGGAAGTATCGAAGTAAAAATAGACGCGCCGAATAATCAAAACTGGTTTAATTGAGATAGTAAAGATTGTTAAGAACGATTATAACTACAGCTGTAAATCAAATTCGAATATTCAAGCACTTTAAATTTGCAGAAATGTTCAAATTTCAAAACCTCATTCGAAATTATTCGAACATTCGACTGTGTAGAATTGTAATAAAAACGGGTTATGCAACACGACGTCGAAACAAAGTGAACGATTAATGCACACAATGCTATAACGGAATCGAATGAGCGAAATAAGATCATTTATAAACATTTGTAAATAATTATTGGACGAGTACTGTTTGACTATTAACCCTGAATACAATTTAATAACCATGAATTGAATCTTCTGATTGTGTAACGTAATCCGACTAATCGAACGGGTACATTAAACGACGCTAGAATGAAATTGTTATCAAAGACCGAAGCTGAAAACGGGTCAATTGTGGACGACAGTTAATGTATAACGTTTTGTGCGATATCAGCGTTCCGTTTCATTCCGTTTAATAAATACCAGAATAACTCGCGTCACTCTATCTACTCTGTTGGTTTTTCAATATTTAATCTAATTAACCATATTCTTTAAACATCACTAGTGTAACGCGTACACTCGTACTCAGAAATTGCAGAAGTCATCTAAAGTGTATTTTGAGCTCAAGGGTTAAACGTGTCTTCTTAGTATACCGGGTAGCATGTCTTTTGGCCTTGGCGTTACATGCTGACCCGTCGTGTAAGTATTTCACGCTACAACTTAGGAAGGAATTTCGATCACAGCATTCATTGTTGCAAAAGTTCAGTAAATGCGGATAGATCTGTACTCACTTTGTTTGTTTTTAGCTCTATAACAGAACATCACAGTCTATGCATATTAGTTACTTGTTACAATTTGTACACGCATCAAAAAACCCCAACCTACGTACGTTTGGCGCAAAGCCTACGCCGCTACTGAAGCAGTTTTTGCCTTTCTCCCGCTTGCCTCTTCATGCGATGACGTAATTATTTTATTAGGGTGCGTTTCAAACTGTTCGATATGTATTGTATTTAATCACATCAAGTCGAATTGTATCGAATTGAATCGTGTTGAGTTAAATTGTATCGAATTGATTCGCATTGAGTTGAATTGTATTACTCTGAACGAGTCGAAACGTGTCGAATTGGATTGCATCGGGCCGAAGCCATTAATGTAATGAATTAGCGTCTTAGATAAGCCTGTCTTCGCCCCCAAAAATAAGAATTGGCTTCCTTTATGTAATATGTGTAGTGTAGAATTTCTGATATATTCATGTTTGAACAATTTTTTAAAGCCAAGGACCGTACCTAACTTGACCAGATTTTGTACTTAACCTATACGTTTTCATACTTGAACAGTAGGAATAGGTCAAAGCCAGTTGACGTACTATCAATAAATAGTAACAAAATTGTACAGTAAACAGTTTAAGTAGGAAAACAATTTATTTCACCTCCAAAACAGTGTTATAGGCTACTTATAAAAATAATACTATTATTACAATTGTCTTAATAGTTAAATGATATGCTTAATCAGTATGTCTCGTGTATAGTACCTTTTATAGGCATTTTATGTATGTACATTTGTATTTATATGTATATATTTTTTAATAATCTGTTAGAAATAGTTTTAAAAATATGAATTTAAATCTTATAATTATTGTCTTTCGTCTCAACATACTTATTCTATTTAAATCTTCATTTTACATTCATCTAAATACCACTCACAAAATTTGTATATGTCCTCTTGTAAAGTCAAGAGAATTATATGTTTTAGTACATTTTAGTAATGCATTCATTTCTGCACATGTAGTTTACACGCGTTTCACATAAATTCACCTTGATCGAGTATGAATTCGAAAACTAAGTAAAAAATATTTTTACTATTCGTGACTCAATATTGACAATTAGGTCCCTCATGCTTCTCGCGCATTGATAAATAAACGAATGTACAATTGCACTACTCCATCAAACTGTTATAACAATTTTTATGAGTACTTAATTTTCATAGTTGTTTCTGGTGTTTATAAGGAGTAACGTCATGGCAAAATATTTAAATTTCATATTTGTTTTCCTTATAAAAATGTCAAAGTACGAGTCATTAAACGAAAACCTACAATCATGACTTAATTGTCTGGAATGGTAAAAAAACATAAGAGATCTTGCAACAATATGAAAGATCTCTGCATCATTATTTATATTACTTGCATGATTTATAGATGTTTTGTTTGGCTGTTATAATAAAAACATCTAGCAAAATTCTATATATTTCTATAAAATAAAATAAAAATAAAATAACTACTTGTGTTTGTTAGTCGCCAAATATAAAGGCATCATTTTTACTTCAAAAGAAAAAAAAGTATAATACTTCTAAAATATACTGTATCAGAATCACTTCCTATCTAACTAACTTTTAGTCCTAATTATCGAGTTCGAGAATTCGATAACATTAATCCAAGTTTCTCGTAAGCATATGTCAAATTTTTTGTCAAACCTTCACAGCATCCATTTTCTTGTAAGGTTTGAAATCTGTAAGTCCTGAAATTCTTTTCTGTATCTATATAGGTAACAGCCGCCATTAATGGGCATATTATAATCTTTGTGTGATCCAGAAAGTTTATCTGAAAAGGAAATAAAGAAAATTTTAATGCTGATATTTAAATGTTCAATATAATGATTTAGATAATGCTGTTTTGAACATTTAACTTACTTGTACCGTTCCATTTGTTAATTGCATAACTACGGCACTTTGTGTTCTGAACCACTGATACATATAGGGTATCCTAGACATAGCATCGCATGGTTTCACATTAACAGAACTTCCAGCTTTCATTAAATTTTCTTTCATGTATTTTAAGAAGAAGTTCAACAATTTCATTTTCTTTTCTAATTCTGCCGGGTATTCTCTGGCTGTGTAATACAATTCATTTCCTTCGCGATTTATATAATGAATATTGAAGCAATTAGCTAACATAATTAATCGGGTGCCATCGTTATACATAACACCCACTCCGTCGTCAGAAAGTTGATAGCCGAAGCCGTATTTATCTGAATAGTCGACCCATTTACTTATCCATACTACAGGTTGTGCGGCTGGATCTGTCATTTCATCTGCAAAGTTTAAATAAATTGTATTTATATGAAATAAATTGTTACACTCTGTAGAAAACATTTGATCATTTCAACTTTACAGAATGCTAGTAAATGAATATTAAATTCAATACACAGAAAATAAAAGAGGTGAATTCATGCCTGAGGTTTCCGTAAAAATCGGACAAGATCTTGAATATTCTGCATCAGGAAATAATTAGCATCGTTATGAACAACAACTTTCATGCAAAATGCAATAATAATATTTAATCCTTGGGTAATTGTACCTGCTGACATAGTTGTCTCTCTACTTGGTTTAGACTTTAACACAGCAGCCAGCTGCTCTCTTAACGTCTGCTGCATCTTTCTAATGTCAAGATTCAGTTTTTGAACTTCATTCATCATATCTGCAGGCTTTGTCTTACGAGCTGGACTAGCAGGTACTCGGAACATAAAATCTTGTCCCTCTCCTCCTATATTAGTATTCATTTCAGATAATGGTTTACGTTGATTGTGCATTTCTAACATATCTAAACGAGGTGCCATTGTCAAACATGATAGAGGTAAACTAAGTGGCATAAAACCTGTAATACAGTAAGACAAAATAATCAATTTTATATTCTGATTTGACATTGAAATTTTTAATCGGTTCAATAATACTTGCCACAAGTAAAAAACGGATCTGTTATTAATTTTGATATAGATGGTCGTTTAGATGGATTCCCTTGTAACATATTAGTTATCATGTTTATTGCAATTGTATTTATGTGGCTGGGAATTTTGTACTGAACCTGTTTAATTCTAGCATAGGTTTCTCTTAAACTAGATGTTTCGAATGGAGGTTTGCCAACTAGCAAGGTGTACATAATGCATCCGATACTCCATATGTCAACTTCATAAGAATGACCAGCTTTAGTTAAAATTTCTGGTGCTATATAATTAGGTGTTCCACACAGTGTTCTATTAACAGATGATAAGATTAACTTTCCAATATTTGAATACATCTTACATTAAATGATATAATTACTTTTTTCGTTCCCCTTCATGTTCTAATCTGGTAGCCAATCCAAAGTCACCAATTTTAACTTGTAAATCATCACTCAAAAATAAGTTGCCTAACTTTAAATCTCTATGTATAATTTTATTTTGGTGCAAGTAATTTACACCTTCTAAAATTTGTTTCATATAATATCTGGTTTCACATTCCGTTAATGCTTTTCTACGTTTATGTAATTCCATCATTGACTGAAAAATATAATAACTAGTTTAATAAACTACATAATTCCAAAAAATTAATTCATAAATCTTATAAATTATTTACCCTTTTACGGCATAATTCCAAAATTATATACACATTATGTGGGTCATCGAAGAATCCATAAAAGCCAACAACATTCTTATGTTTCAAAGTTTGATGAATAGAAATTTCTTGTGTCATTTTCTCTCTGTGATTGCTTTTTGTAATTTGTGATTTTGGTACAATTTTTCCAGCATACGTGAGATGTGATTTTGATTCTCGAATTTCATAACATTTTGCGAAACCACCCTATAAAATTACATAACTAACTTATTAATTACTGTAACATACATGGGAAATGTATAAACAAGAAACAGAAACTTTTTTAAATACATCTATATCGATAACAATGTGTTCTAAAATGAAATAGAGATCTTTATATTCTAATAGAGATCTCATTATTTTCATAACTTTGAGAATAAAGCAACAAGTATGTGTTGCCATGTAGGAGAAAGATTATTTAAATGAAAAAATAAAATATAGAAAGAAAATATTCAACTCATAATCGAGTACTTTAAATGAATAAAATCAAATACAAAAAAACTACTTACTTTCCCAAAAAATCTACCCTTAATATAACTTTTTCCGGAGTTTACATCGTATATCACGTCGGGAATAACGCACTCTTTTTCGTCTTTCGACATTTTCGGTTACTCTTTTTTTGTATGATTGTAAAATATGTAATGTAAAACTTTATGTTTCGAAGAAAATTACTTCGATCCTCTCCGCGTCTTATGAAAAGAAATATATTTGATGTTAACTCTTTTGTGAAAAAGAAATTGCTGCTTTCGCTCCCGCAAGAAAGGCAACGGATTTCAATATTTAAATCCCAGTTTGTTGACCAATCCCGCGTTTACCTGCGTGAATGACCAACCTTATGTGCAGTTATCCACTAGCAGTAAACTGACATGCAGTCATGTTTTCATGAAAATTATGCCGATATTGTTTATTTTTCCTTTATTTCCTGTAACTTAAAATAACTATGTAACCGCTGTTTGAAACATTTGTTTTATAAGATTTATTTTATGAGAAACCATACTCGTCGTATAATGAGTATTTATTCATTCTGTTCACTTCAATTGTGATTGGTTCAAGTACATAAAAATTTTTTTTTATTCGTATACTTTTGTCGACCATGTACATGATCACAAATAGAAAGCCTAAGGTAAAACCTAATATTCATATATACGATGGAGAAAAGTAAACTAACAATATAAACTGATGATAATATAGGAAATATATACGATAAATTAAATTATTATACCCAGTTTCTTAAATATGTGCATAAAATATGTAAATATAGGAAAGAGAATATTTTGCTAAATAAAGAGAGTATATCGGGATTAATAAAAATTAGAAATCAGAATTTTGTATCTATTGGATACACATTTTGATGTTATAATTAACGTAAGAACGCATGTGCAACACCATAAGTTACACAGAATATAGAACATCACATGCGCAGAACGAACGAAAACGCGCCGATTTCGTCCAATTAAGGGTTAAAATAATAAATGATATTGAAAGAAATTGCTTTTATATGTCAGTATGAATATTCAATTATTTAATATTATGTTTATTCAAATGGAATGATATAATATCTGTAGATAAATATTATAGTTGTTAAGAGTTCGACACATAAGAATCATTCTTCATACACCGGATATCCGGTAATATCAATGTAGTAATTTTACTGGTGTGGTCGATGCTTCTGTTTCCGGCAACCGGCGTCCATTTTCATTGTTGGCTTATTGAAGACTGGCGCGCTTCGTGTTAATGAACGGATTATTTAACAATAAGTGGAGTGTGAGCATATTTTAATTCTACTCTAGTGATAATTTATTTGATCTTTCTAACTTTATGAGTGTAGGATTCTCAATTTATCATAGATTCAAAATTAATGAACGAAATCATTTAGGCACTCTCGAAGAATCTCAGATAGCGTCTATATCTTAGCTTGTGGCACAATGGAGTACGTATTGTTAAATTAAAAATTTTATCGATAGTTTTAGACATACTAATAAATGGAAGGTGCGCCAGCTAGCAGAGGTGGGTTTCGTGGTCGTGGTGGTCCAGGTGGTCCAATGAGAGGACGCGGTTTTGGTGATAGAGGAAGGTAATAATTTTTATTTGATATCATTTTAATTAATTAATATACAGAGTGATTCTAATAATTAGAACATGTTGTATTTTTAAAATGGCTAAACATTAAGAGCAGATAAATAAAAAATTTAATGTCAACATTTCTACATTTACTGTTGTTTCAAGTAAATTTTGTTTTGATTAAACATTAATCAAATTAAACATTTGATGAATGTTGAATAATCTATTTTTTTTGTTAGAGGTGGACCTCCAAGAGGAGGAGGTGGAGGTGGCGGAGGAGGAGGCATGATGCGTGGTGGTCGTGGTAGTGGACTTGGCGGTGGTATGAGAGGTGGGCCACCTGGAATGAGAGGTAGAGGTGGCCCTCCTGGCAGAGGTGGTCGTGGTGGTCATTTCCCCCCAGGGTATTTATATCTTGCTTAGTTATTATTTATAAAGAGTTTCTGCATCTATAACATAATTTTATTGCTGTTTTAGAGGTCCACCAGAACCTGGCATGTCTACTGGACCTGGTGGAGGTGGCCCTCCCCCAGGAATGGGTGGCCCACCACGCAGTGGAAGCAGAGGAGGTGGTAGCAGCGGTTTCCGTGGTAGAGGAAGGGGTGATTTTGGCAGAGGAGATAGTCGCGGAGGTAGTAGTAGTTTCCGTGGCCGAGGAGGTATGGATAGGGGCAGTCGAGGAGGATCTAGGTATACAATATAATTGTTGTTATTCATACTATATTATTGTACTGTCTATACTAATTGACGTTTATTTATCATTTTTAGGGGTGGCTCTGGTAGGGGTGGTCTTGGGGGCAGAGGTTTTGGAGATCGCGGAAGTAGAGGAGGCGGACGCGGCGGTGGCCCAACCAAACGAGGGGGCGGTCCACCAGGTTCAAGCGGACCTTCTAAAAGACCAAGATTTGATCAACCATCTTCACAACCTGCAAATGGCTATGCAACTCAACCACCAAGGTAGTTTATATCTTTTCAATGTACATGGACAAAGTTAAAAATACGGAATACCAACTTTTAAAAATTGGTATATAGTCAAGGATATGGAGGAGGTGCCAGCAGTACTTATGGAGGGGGACAACAACAACCACAGCAACAGCAACCAGTGGGATATGGTGGAGGTTACGGATCTCAGAATTATACTCAATCATCTTATCAAGGCTATGAAAGTTACCAGCAGCCTCCAGATTATGGACAAACAGCTGTAAGCTAGTTTATATAATGTGTGTTAAATACATATACTTAGAACTTTTTCAAAGAGTTTGTATTTTTGTGCAGGGTTATCCACCTTCAGCAACTGCTGATAGTAGGTATGGTGGAGCACCTGCTGTTCCAGCCACAGGAGCTTTCAGTACTGGAGATCCCTACAGTTATGGCAAAGCACCACCATCAGGTTAGTATATAATTGTCTGAGTTTCTTGCATTTGCTATGAAGTTACAATTTTATTTGAAAATTTAAAAAAAGAGAACAAATACAAAAAATTCGCATCACATTTTCACGAATAAAATAAACAAGGGCGAGAGTGCTTTAAAAGATTATGATTTAATTAATCTGATATACTGCATGCACAGCCAATTACCAGCAGGAGGCAGTGGCAGCAAGGGGAGGGGGTATAGGTTATACCCCCGCTAATCCCTATGATGACCAATCTTCTAATGCTACTTCTATGACCAACAGGGGTTGTTACTCGACGCAACTTTATGGTTAGTTCTTTCGTTCGACACCACATTTTACATTACATCCTTATCTTCTTTCCGGTTTCATTTGAACACAGAAAAATAAGGGAGAAAGTAAGGGAGGTGAATAATAAATACCACCCTGTCCTTATTTTTTTTAAGCTGATTACACACGAAATACTCGAAAGTACATCGATTCAGACGAGAAATGCTTCATTGTCAAAGACCTGGATTTTTTCAAAGACAAGTATACGCAAATAAAAAATATTTATTTCCCTTTATTTTCTTGCATTTTTTGTTTTTATTTGCGAAATTCGAAAGAGTTGCGTTTTTTAACTACTCCTACGATACAAAAAATTGGCAAAATACAAACATATGTGGTTGTTATAGTTATTTTCATCTGGATACCAGCATATAGCACTGCCTCCTGCTATTATTTACTGTAGATACTCTACCATGATATGTACTGATGAGAAATCAGAACAGGAAAGATTAACATTTCACAAAGTTTATTTGTATGTGGGTAAATATGTAGCTAAACTTAAAAATCTGTTCGATTGCAGATTTTTCTCGTCTGAGTCACATTTATGTTACTTTAAGTATTTTCAGGAACAGTTTATAATTTCTTTTTATTATACTTACAGATTATTCGACTCAAGATGGTGTATATGGAAAACAGGATTATGGTAAGTACAATTTACAAATCAAAAGATTTATTTAACTTTTGAAAAACGGTTTCTTATTGTGAACAAAAATATTTAGGTTCAATATTAAACGTACTACCAAGAAAACGATCATATTTCTTAGTTTAAACAAACAAACATGTTCGAGAAACTGTAAATCTTTAACTTATAACAAATAAGGATGAACACGTTTACTATTAACTGTAAGAAATAAAATAGAGCAGGTTTATTTGAACCGTACATTGTTAAAAATGACAAAGAACAGATCATACTTTTCGTTAGAACGTTAATAAAACAGATATTACAATGGTTATTAAATATTATAATTATTATCAAGAAAGGTTATAGATTATTTAAAAATAAAACGTAACTTACACAAAATTTACAAATATTATATGTGGTAATAGCAGGAAAATGTTGCGCCTTAAAAAAAAGTATATCATTCAATTTTTATATGACAATTAATGTCTATATTGACTTAGAATTAAATACAGAATCAAAGAAAACTGTATTTGAAAAGTGATTGAACGGAGAAGCTATGGTTGTTTGCAGGTGGCAGTGCTGGTTACCAAAACGCCCAGTCTCAGCGACGTTATTAAATAACATAATCAACTATTTAATTTTATATACTAGATATACTAGATGTACAATTTTTCAAATTTATAGAATCATTCCTAGCGCGTGAAAAAGTTGGACAAAAGATTTTTTTTGTCTTAAACACTAAGTGTTTTATAATTACTTGTCATATTGGTCAATTTTTAGAAACAAAAAGAATATTAAATTACGGAAAATGGAATGATGCATTTTGATGAGAGTTTCATGATTTCCTATCTTTGTCGCGCGCATGGGAAAAAGCTTTTCATTAATTTGCGCGAAAAGCGCAAACGATTGTTTCATTACGATAAAAGTATAAATGACATGAGCGTTTTATACTTGACTAGCTGTATAGTGTCTAATTTGTCATATTTAGCTAACAACTTCGTTTTAGATTAAGCTTAGTTGGTGTACAGTCATTTTGAGCTAATCTGCGAACTGTGAAATAATATTAAATCATATTGTCTTAATTGTAATGCTAAGGACAATGATATTTACATTATTTGAAAAGTCATAAAATAGCTGATAGCTGTCAAAATGCAGCTTAATATCATTAAAAAAAAAGTTATTATAGATGTAGAAAAATGTTGGTGTTTCACATTCTGTATAAAAACATAAAAAAAGGTAATTGTATTTTATGGTGTATTCTTTCTATGGATCGAAGGATCCTGAATTGTATCAGAATATACTGCCCTTTTTATGCGTTATTAGTGTGATTTCAATTTTGTGACAATATTTCTACAAAATAACGATTTTATAATGCATCAGTTTTATTCCTGTGACATTTAATTTCATATGTATAATATAAAATCCAAACAATGCGAACAAATCTCTGCTTAGAAGTGACAAAGTTCAATCAAGTTTTGTAAAGTCGAAGAATTTACTTCAAAAGTGATGTTAAACGCAATACATTTTAAAGTGTCACACTAGCAGAGACAATCAAAAACAATATCAGCGATACAAAAGAATTATTATAGTACACTGAGAAACAATGTAATTACTCAGGAACTAACACGCATGAGTAGGTAAAAAAATTTCACCCCAATGATTGTGCACATTAGAGTACAGAATCATTGCATAGGGGTAGGTAATGAGATTTTATGTTCTGTCGACACTATTAACTACGAAATTATCTACACCATATTAAAGTCATTTTCGTATGTCGTCAACATAGTAATAGTGAATCAGTTTAATATTGTAAGTGATAGAGTAATGAGTAAAATGAAAACAAATCATGAAACAAAGAAATATGAAAAAAAAGTAATATTTTCTACATTTATTGCTTCCTTACCTTCAACAATGAAATACGAATCGAGCATTCGAAATATTGTAAATGAAAAAAGAAACCAGCAACTGCCGTAGAAATTTGAATAAGTACAAAAATAACCCTTCTAATAAAAGTATACTGCCTATTCATACAAGTACCGTAGGTATGCAAATTTTTTGTACTTTTCTCAATGAAATACCACCAAACAGTATTTTTTATTTGTCGTACATGTGCATATAATTTATTCAGACAATACTATACGATCAAAATATAGTATTATTGCTGTTCTAAAATATTCCTGCCGAACATTGGTGGACAGTTTTAGTAATATAAAAAATTTGACAAAAAACTAAGTTTATTTCACAGGCGTAACAACAACCTGAGATACTTAGGGAACACAATGAATGAAAGAGAGAATACCTTCCCTCCATTACCAGCAAGGATAACATACAATGTTATATGAATAAATGACGACTGTATGATAAAGTTATTATTGTCCAATGGCACAGGTATCAATACACCTAAATGAAATGTAGAAAATATTGTTTCTTCTGTTAAAATGTCATAGTATTTTTAATTGATTAGTATCTTTCTTTGATTTTTCTGAACAATTGATCTGTACAAAATAATATTTCATCTTTTTTATGGTGCACCCATTTTTTTCATTCAAACTGTTATATTAAAAATTTCGTTTGATGTAAATAGTACACATCAGACAATTTATTGTTTTCCAAGTTACTATGTACAAAAGAAACTTAGTATGTACCATGTATATATGTACAGAGAAACAAAAAGAATCTTTAATGAAAAGAAATATATGAACAGTATTAAAGAGTCATGGAAAAGCAAGCAACAAGAATAATGAATTAAATCTATGCTAACATGTATTACGCTCATATATATAGTAAAAGACAAATGCTCGAGTAAACCTCAACCAAAATTCAGGTGAGTAAATACAAATCTATCCGTTTTTTATACAAAAAAAAACTACCAATTAATTGAAAACACAAATGTTAGCAAGGATAATATTAAATAGATCTGCATCTATCGAGTGTAAAGTGGAGTGCTAAAAAAATGTGTAGGGCGGTTTCATTATGTGTTAACATGCATCATTTTTCATAGTATCATAGGGATTTACGTAATATAATTTTCATGTTTAAATATCCTTGAAAATAGAAAAACAATGAATAACATGCAGGTACAGGACATACAGTGTGTGTCGAATATCTCTTCACAAGTTTTGAACCGCTTTATACATGCGATACCTGCAGTATTGTATGTCATAACAATATTAATGAGATAACAATAAGAGATACGAATAGAAATTTTATCAAATACAATATTCCATAAGAAAAACAAATAATAACTTATCGTGATCGTAAATACAAAACATAATGAAAAGCAGGGAAGGAATGTACCAAATATCTATACAAAAAAACTAAGAATATGTTTTTTATAAATTAATTAATAACAAAACTTAATACGGTTTATGTATTGAGCATCAATGCGTTTAACGATAGGTATATATAAGTTTTGTTATTGCATACTTATATCTTGTACATTTTTCTAATTTATTATCATTACTTTCTCTAGGTTGATAACGACTATGCCGTCACACATGGTCGTACTACCATTGAATGAGCTGAGCAACATCTGCCACATGACTGGCATCGACGTTGTTCCTCCAAGAAGAACCGAGTGTTTTTTTTATATTCCAATGGAGATTATTATAGAAAGGTACAAGCGACGTACTTAATACATACACGAAAAGACTGAATTCATAAGACTTATTATTAACTGACTGTGATATGTTTGTGATAAGAAAAAATATATTTTGGCAAATAAAATATACAGTTTATGTATAAATGGTATAAAATAATTGATCAAAATTTAAAATACATATAATGTTTTTGTAGCTCTTATCAATTATTTATTTATATATGTTGTTTCAGTAAACACAAATTGAAGTCACTTTAAGTGATTTTTGTAACATTTTAACAATAAAATGATTCTTTTTATTTCATTACCATTTGAAATGTATTTATCTTAAAAGTAACATCACAACTTTCATTAGTTTCTTCTTAAACTAAAATATTATGTACAGAAATATAACGTTAGTACATCTTCTTTTAACAATTTTTCTTAAAGTACAATTTTTTAAATGCGTTAATCTAATTTACTTAAATACTTACACAGTTGTACAGTTTTTATTCTGTACTTAAAAATTCGACTGTACATATGACTTACATTGTAGACAATATTAACAAAAAAGTTAGAATTACAAAAAAAGAATTTAACATTTATATGTTCATATATTTTTTTAAACAGAAGTAATATTCTTTGATTCTTTGAAATTAATTCTGACTTGCGTGAAGCTTAACTTATAAACATTGTGGTTTTTAACCCCTTACACTACGATTCATTCGGCAAATGCGTCAGACACAACATACTATTCACTGCTACAATATTAAGATGGTTAAAGAACGTTCGAATGTCGATACTGTCTTACATTTCGTGATTCCCGACTGAGCAAATTACAATTAGACCGAAATTGAACATTCAACCGTACTAAAAATATGAGTGTGGTTTATCGTTTTTGAACTACTGGTGCGTCACGAGTGTAACTCGTTATTGTAGCGCAAGGGGTTAATAGCAATTAATGTTATTTGACTAACATAGAGGAATCACCTTATTGCTTTCGTTAAAATTATAGCATAGGATCACATTTAAGGAATTATTTCTCCGTGTACATGGCACAGCTATATTTGTATCGTATCGGTTTATCGCGGACGTCTCTTATGATTAGTATTGTTAGATAAAAGTACTAGTTGGATATAACTGTGTCCTTCTCTCATATTAATCAATCTAAAAATATTGAATTGTTTTAAACAAAATACGTGAATCGATGTTAAAAGGGAAGCAATTTTTTACCTATTTTTTTCTTGCTGTTGTATGTGAACTCTATCACCTCTCTGTAAAAGAGTTATTACACTCGTGTAACATGAAACTTCAGTAGCTGACATGGAAGAAGCTGTCGAACATTTTACGAGCTTCCGTGTCGTAGATTTTCCCTCCGAACTTAACAGTATCCAATAGGAATAATTTGTTGGTTCACCAAAATAAAATATCTGAAATATGGTTGTAGAATGTATACAGTTACGTATTACAGTCAATGTTACTGTATTTGAAATACAGCGAACACAGACACTCATGAGAGTATTGAGATTTTGAAATACCTTAATAAAAACTTAAACAATTAATCTGTGATTGTGGCTTACACATATTTTATTACCTGTGCAGAAATCATATATAAACCAGTTACTGTAACTTCTATAGATTTTTTATCTTCCACCAAATGAAATTTATTTAAACTGTACAGAGTATTATTTTTAGTACTTTTAACCCATGGACCAATGTAAACTAAGCAAAAAGAAAAACATTATTAATGGTATTTGTATAACTTTATCAATGATATTTTTATAATTACGCACGTACCCGTGTCGGTAACGTGTTGTTCAGGTATCGCTCCAACAAATGTTGCCACCAAAGGTCCTGAATGACATAAACAGTCTTTTTTGCAAGTTCTGTTTGTTATAATATTATTAGATTAGTTATTATTAAGAATATGATCAGAGTTGTGCAGAATTACATCGTAATTCGGTTCTCTCATTCAGCCAAATCACAGTGCAATTTGTAATTTAGTTAATTAAAAAGTTTTAATTAGTTCACCAAATTACAACATGATTGAATTACTATGTAGTTGAAGCATAATGTAATTAAATTAGCACAACTATGCGATCTCGATTAGTATGTTTTTAGAGCTTTAATATACTGTGTTAAAATAAAAAAAAAATTAAATATCAAGATCAAATTGGATAATTTTCCTTATATGAGGTTGTTAAGTATGAAACCTTTGACGAATTGAACATAAATCCGTCCCATTTTTAAAAGCGGTAATAATGGTACTGGAGCTTGTAAATATGATGGACGATGAATCGTCTATAAATTCGACCTCTATAGTTTTTTCCATCGTCATCTGTGTGAGGTCGAGTTGAGTTTTGTCTTGCAAGAGAACCTGATATTCAAATTTGGCGCCAAATAGAGAATAATAAATGTCAAAGTTTTTTCGTTCATCGAGTTTCATACTTAACGACGTAGTACGATCAGTTTTTGAATGAAAATACATGCTAACTAAATAATACTAGATACCCAATCGCCTGCGACTGCGTTTGGGCCTCCTTTTGTTCTTTCCCCGTTTTTTACCTCTTCCCTCGTCTCTTCTCCAACGCCTGGAACGGGGTTCTCTCCATATATCTACGTCATCGTCAACGTAATCATTATCGTTATTGTCTTCAATTGTCTTCTGACTCGATTGCGCGTCTTTCTCTGTCAAATTTTGATTCTCAAATGTTAATATCGCTCTCTCGATTCGTAAATTAGTACCGTCGTTAATTTTGACAACATTCCCGTTATGGTCTAATTTCATCAACGGTTCGGGTAACGCGAGATCGTTACTTTCGTTGACAGTATTAGCATCGCCACTCCTGTATTTATTTTTCAGACCTCTAGAGTTTAAATACGAAACGATAGAATTATACATGTACGAGCTCCTGTTCGATTTACGAATATCGTCGAACACTGTAGTAGCTTTTAACGTCGATGTCCCCTCAAGTAGTCTTTTTACATCGTGCATGTTTTTGCTCTCGAGAAATGCTTCGGATCTCTGAATCCAAGCACGGTTTAAGCTTCTATTTAATCTATCATATTTTGACATTAATAACAGTAGATTTACGTTTATGCATTGCATCTGAAAAAATATTGCCATTGAATCAGATGATAGTGGGTTACGTATCGTCGAAATCAGGGTCGAATTACGGTGCTCGAAGGTCACAAACACTTAAAGGATCAAAATGTGAAAATCTTCGAACCTATTCCTGAAGAAGTTAACGTTTAATTCAACCCTGATCGCAGATTGGTGTAAATTAAAATTTACCTGGACTTGTAAACCGCGTACTTCCTTCCTAAGATGAGATAACATAATCGCGAAAATGATCACCACGAGGAACAGTACGATACCGCGCGATCGCTGAAACATTTTCGATTTTTTAACGTTCGAAATTGTGACTTTCATGTCAACGTTCCATTCAATTAAATTCGTACTCTTCGTGGGATTATCAACCTGTAGATCGATGTCATTTTGAACATGTTCCATTTTGATTTTTGTTACTGTCGTTTGTGCGATTGCGCGTACGATCGATCACAGGCACGCGTAGTATCGACTAGTTTAAAAATTGCATTACATCGATAAGTACCCTGAAACACACGATATTTACGCACATTTATTCATAGATATTTCACTTTGTTCTTTGTATTAATAGTCAAGTTACGTTTCTCACTGATTGTTCGCTTATCGATAGTCGTTACAACAGTTGATACATCAGTTTTTTATCGCGCATGCCACGTGTATCGAAATTAAACGAAAGGAGGCCAAGCATGTAATGCAATCGGTACAAGTTTTCTTGCGTGAATGTCGTGAGATTGACTGAACCTTTTTAGAAACAGGGGAGTATGCAGAAAGTCTTCGATTCGTCATACTGATTTTGCTGACTCCTACCCATGTCACGTACACCTTGGTGTAAGGAAGGCTTCCATTGGATACGGACGAACGTGGGGTCAGTAGCACCCCACTGTTTGCTTTCGATTCTGAGGGATCAAGTATGCAAATTTCAAATTTTTAAACTTCCGAATCCCCGAATTTCGAAGTTTTAAAATTTCAAACAAAAAAAAATCAACAAACTCTCAAATTCCAAAACTTCTTGAATCTTGTTCCCGAAGAAAATGTTCGAATGTTGCAATTTTTTTTTAAATCTGTATTTAAAAATGTAACAGCAAAATAGAGTGGTGAGGCTGTAACCCTATATCGCCATTTTTCCTACGGAAGCCTAGCATGCAACACGTTCATAGGTGCACCAGGAAAGGTGAATAAAGGAGTCGTACTAATTGAAAACTGCATCAAGTATCAATCGTATTCTACGCTTAAATTCGACGAGTATGCCATGAAACACGGTACTGTTTGTTTTTTGCATTACAAAACGAAAAACAGTAACTTTGAGTGAAAATGTTATGATATGTATTTGTCGCAGATTTTCGAGCGTTTATAAGGGAACGGTATAATTTACGGAAGCACAAAGAATTATGAACAAGTCAGTTAGTAGTGGCCTCGCTTACCTGAGAGACATTTCTCCTGATTGTGCATTAAAGGTGACTGCGAGCAACAGGTGAGAATGATCGATCGACAAATCGATCGCCGTTACACACGTTCAACGTTGCGTCGAGGTTCACCCTCCTAAGACCTGGTCGTACACGACGCTGTCTCGTACCATCTTTTGTTTATCTAGGCAGCTCGCAGCCCAGCGTCTCTGAGCGTCTCGACGACTCTACACGACCGGTTTGGCGGCTGTCGTTCGAGCGCTGCCAACATTTGGTCAGCAAGAAACTATGGTCGCCTTTCCCTCCCGTTTACTTCTTTGTTCCTGGTTGCGGTAGCACAGGATGAAGCGACGAGTATCTAACAACGGGATCCCAGTTTTTTTTATTATTATAATCGATACCGAGATTATCTTCGATCATGAATCATAAATTTGATGTTTCAGGTGTCGAGTCTGCATTCTAACGGATAAGAATCACAACTCGATCTTTCACAATATCGATGAAAGGACGCGAACTTTCGTGGCATGTTATCTTCCTCTATCGATAAGTCGCGTTATTTACAACGTTGAGTGCAGTCTAATTTTATCTTGATAAGATAAATTGTTGCATTTTACTGGCAACGAGTAATTCGACGAGTTTATAGTAATCTTGGAAGAAAACGGCCGCGAAATAGGACGTCCTGAAGCCGCTACAAATTCGAAACTCGTTTTCAAGGCCGGCAAATCCTGATTTTAGGTATAACCGACCTGAATCCTTTATTTGCCGTTTGGGGTTCCTGAATCAGGGCCACCGTAACGATTTCGTAACCTCGTATCAGGATTTATATTATTGATTTTACTGTACAAGATATCGTTGTTAATCTTAACAATTTTCAGAGGTCCAAGTCTCGATGTCTAAAAAGCTTTAATCCGCCCCTGTAGTGTGCAGCGATGCAATCGCGATACAAACAACCTCTGATAACGCGCACAAGCAGTTCCTTATTTCGCGTAACAGCATCGAGTTTTTACTTTTGATCACGAAAGTCCACATTCAAGAATGTTGCATTCGTTTTTCCCGTAAAGGACAACCTTTAAACGGTCAGCTTCCGTCGCCGACGCCTTTGCTTTTATGGCACGTTGAATCGCAATTACACGTTACTCACTATTTATAAGATTCAGGGAAGTATGTACATACATTTTGACGAAGTTACAAGGATGTTGCACAACATTTATGAACGAAAAATACAAATGGAAAAGCTGTAATTCAATCAACGGTTCAAAGTTCACATTTAAATACAAAATATATTTAACAGTGAAACCAGCGACTTAGAGTGCACAATGACTTTGAAGTTAAAAATTGAAGTTGGAAAATAAATAATTAAACGATGAAACATACATTTATGCACATATTTAATCTTTATCTCGATGAGAATCAGTATAGATTTCAAGAAAAGCATCTAAACAAATTTTATCATTTGAAGTGGGAAATGTGTAAAACATTTGACTGGTTTGGTAGTTTGGGTGTTAATTAAAGTTAACTTTTAATTGTTAATACGGCAAGCTTCGATAAAAAGTTGAATTTTAACTTTTACATAAATAATAATCTTAATCAACAGAAATGCAATACGATTCTTGTTCTCTTAAGAAAAGAATTGGATATACGCTCTAATGTAAACTTGTCAATGGTCGAAATTGTAGTTGCTGTAAAATTAGCATGTGCGCGGAAAAAAGAGGCACTAGAAGCACGTGTTGTCGAGTTGGCTTCGCACGTTGCTGCGTGGATACAGTCCCGAAATTTCTTCTTCCCTTTCTTGCGTTACATTTTGCTACTATATTTAGCTGCGAATTGATGCAGTGGCGTCGATCGATGCCACAGCAAATTACATACTTGCGAGACGCCTCATCATCCTGTTGGGGTGGATTTAAAATGCAGCCACTTACGATCATGGTGCAATTGATCCTATTATCGTTTATAATCTTACATATGTATATAATATCGTAAGTATACGTTATAGCGTGTTGAAAGTGTAAATATTATCTTCTCGTTCACGAATTACTTATTTCAGTTGAGTATGCTCGTGTATGTTATTCGCATGACACGTATGGGTACAAGAAAGTCGCAGAAACAGCGAGTAGGCAGTCCACGAAACGAGAAGAAAGGCTGAATGAAATAATTGGCAGCGCCGTTTTGGCTCATCAGTAGTAAATTGATCCAGATCACAAATTTTTCGTCGTCCTACACGGTCAACACGCGATACTTTCAATTAGTCAGCCCTTGATGCACGCGCTAGTCCTATCACCGTGCGACGACTAATTATTATCACAACTGTGGAATTTCTTGCGTTCTCGATTACCTACATTAATTAATCGCGACTCTTCGGTTTAAAAAATTTCAATCTCTCGAACTTAAATACTTAGAAAATTAGTAATATGGAGCTTTTGGTGATTGGGTCATTATTTCTTTAAATACAATTTAATTTTTAAATTGAAGATTAAATTGTAATTTAATTTTTAAATTGAAAATTAAGTTGTAAGATTTAATTTTAAATTGTAAGATCAGGAAATTTGATGATTTGATAATGTGGAAATTGTATTCTTTTGGTCATTTTTAAATTGTGAGATCTGTAAATTTGATGATTTAAAACTGACAATTTCTAACGTTTCTGTACTAATTTTGTCGATCTTGATCTTTCAGAACGGAGGGGAAGAGATGATCTGTACATGTTCTTACCCAAAGGAAGCCCGCATGCATTTCAGCGTACAATTTAAGCGTGCCATGGTTTTACTATACGTATCCGACGATAATTCTTCGAAACTGTAATTCTAATAGTTTTTAATTTCTCGTTTCACGAGCGCGTGTTAATACCAAGTCGCGAAACGGGAACGTCCGACGCCCACGTTTAGCTATGGTACTCATCGAAGTGCAAATGTTCCAGGAAAGGATCCATCGACATGGAATTTTATCGTGGTTGATGTTAATGAGCGTTGCGTTGTTGTTCGAAACAGTGACAGACAGACAGCTCCGATTTCGTATTCTATCAATGGACGACAACGAATTTGATACGCGACTGCTCCTGGAACGGGTCAACATCTCCTGCGATACGATGTCGTGAGAACGGGTCGTTGGAATTTCTCCTGGAAATTGTCCACGAAACTTCATCTTCGAAGAAAACAATCTTACGCAGGAAGTATATATCGTTCGATTATTTGCCCCCGGACTAAATAACGTACGTGCAGTATCGCGGTTCCTTCGCAACTTTTATTAGCGTGCGGTATGCGAGAATCCATTATTGACACACAGCAAAAATTTGTTCCGCTATCGTTTATGATTCAGTCCTTTGCAATGCCAGGAGAATACAGTCGGCCTAGTGCTAATTTATCATTAATGGCAAATTTAACTTTACCTGACATTGTAAACATAGCTAACATTGTTAACTGACACTGTAAACTGGCACTGTAAACACAGAGTATAAGTTGGCTGCGATGACAATGTAATTCAGTGGACTACAATGTGTGGATAGTATACTTGAGTGCGATAGTATATTTGAGGTTGACTTTCTCTGTCCGAGGGCGAGCATAGGGGATAAACCTCTCGGCTTTTGCTTTTCATTTTGGGAGAGATGCAAGCGTGATAACTTGAAATGTCTTTAAATTTGGAAATTCACAAACTTCTAAATGTATAAATCTAAGAATTTTTAATTTTCAACAGTTAAGTTTATCAAATTCTTAAATTCTTAAATTCTCAAGTTCCCAAGTTCTCAAGTTCTCAGATTCCTACGTTTCTAAATCTCCATTTTCCCGAATCTCTGCATTTTCCGATCTGCTTATTTCTAAATCCTTAAGCGCCCAAATTAGAGAAACTCTAAGCCCCCAAACTTTCTCCAGAGAGAGGCAAATCCGCGCTTGAGTATATTAGCCAGTTGACTCGATTTAGCGTATAAAACTGAGCCACAATTTTTATCGCTTATTCGAATCAGCCTGTATATGAAAGCTGTAGTTCCTAATCACTGATCTACGCCACTGAGATCCAGACGCGAGCGTGTTGTAACGATAAACGCGATCCGCTCCTTCTAGTCAGTACGTTCGTAGCGACCATACAAGTTGGTCACTTTTTCTTTCTGCGCTTCGACTCGAGAAAAGAATACCACAGTAACGCTTCTCTTTCGTCCGGGATCCGACTTCGATTCCGATCCAAAGAGACTTCTTCAACGGTGCCTGATCTTCACTGTAGTCATCGAGTACAAAAGCTACAAAAAAAAGTACCAACGAGCAAAGTTATCTCGTGGAGATTGTTATAATAGATCCGCAGAAGAGAAAAGGAAGAAAAGAAGATCGATGAGAGAGGCGAGGGACGAAAGATTCGAATCTCTCGCTGTGGTCCCGCTTTGGAGGGGAAGAAACCCACCTGACAGGTTTTAAAGAGGCCCAGTATCGGGATACGGGACATTTAACGCAGGCCATTGTGAATCTCCAGTACCCTGCGTCGTTGGAGTCATTAATTACCGCATACAACAGAGAAGAAATAAAGGAATCGTTGAAGATAAGCGTAATAGAGTATCGAGAAAAAGAGAAGAGTAATTAAAGAGTTATCTGGAAGTGGAATTAGATTAGCAGCGTGAAATCTCGAGTGTTTATCTCGCGTGGTGGATCTGCGTTTTCAATGTCGAGCTGGACTTGTCCAACGATTATATCGTAGCAGAAAAAATACGATGCAAGCACGTGGTTGACACATGCGTTCGTTTCCACGTTTCGTTGATTCGCTAAAAGAAACTCGAAGGTAGAAGATGACTTCGATGTTGCCCGAGGAGAACACGAAGATGAAGGGGAAATTGAACGACGTCCAAGGAAAAGAGGAGGCTCGCTCGTTCCTTAGCTTCTCCAGGGAGAACTTGAGCATCTCGCAGTCGGAATTGGAACAGGGTTTCAACAAGTATCGTTGTCGTCCTAACAGAAACACGATCCTGAGCATCGCTGCACTGTCGATCGCTCTTCTATGTCTGGGCCTCGAAAGTTGGAAGTTTCATTGGTCCATGGTGAACGCGCGCGAAATCGAGGAGCTGAAGAGGAGCGTGGAGAACCTGAAGAATCGTTTTCTGGAGAAGGATCTATTCGACAAGGTGAAGGCCTTCGAAGAACAGGTCAGAGCCTCGCTGTTTTCTTCTTCTTCGTCTAAAAATATACGTACATACTTTCAGCGTTTGTTTATTGTATATGTATATATGTATATGCGAAATTAACAGTAATATGTTTACGTGCGTTCCTCTTGTACGACTTGGCTAACCGAACGAACAGCTGATTACGTGCTCTTTGATGTTTGTATTCGATAACGGAACACGTGCAGATACGCCCACGCGTGTATAGTAAACGTTATCGGGCAGTGTTACGAGATGAGCCAACGGTAGTTGACCTCTGGTCTTATTAATTATTTGGATTCGGTATCTTGATGCTCAAGATAAGAGTTGCAGTCTTCCATTCTGTAGGCATTCTATTTTTTTTGCATAATTTATCATTTTTGTTCATTTTTATTACTTTGTTTTATTATTACTCTACTTCACTATCATAATATTTTATTGTTATGCTACTTTACTATATTACTACAGTACTAGTTAACTATTCTACGGTTACTATTTATTCTTTCAAAATTCTACACTAACAAGTTTACTATTTCATAATTATACATTTGCTATTGTGTTCTCTCACTGTTGCACACTTACTAATACTTTTACTATTCCACATATTGTGGAATATATACGTATATTGTATTCTACATATTGTATTCTACATACTGTTTTCTACATATTATATTCTACATATTGTATAACAGATGCCTCTTATATGTACATAATCATAGTGCTAGATTAATGTTTGACCATTTAACACACAGTGACGTAACGAGACTGCACTGTATCCGGTTTATACAAACATTTCTCAATGAATCTGTATTTGCAGTTAAATGCCGAGGAATCCGACGACTACGTAGAAACGGAAATCGGCAACGCCGATTATGATTCGAATTACGACGAGGACCTTTCGACCCACGACTACTCCATGGATTATCACACAGCACCAACGTTTGGTGCAAGACCTTCCGATTTCCCGGATTCGTCGTCCACGATCGCACCCGTGCCTTCACCTCCGGAAGCCAGCTTCAATAAAGCGGTGATGAAGTTGCTGAAGTTCGAGATCAAGCAGGATTCAAAGAAGAACTCTCGGGAGAGTCACAGGAAGAAGGATCGTCATCAGGAGGAACGAACGAAAGTCCTGGAAAAGAAATCGGATGATCAGATGAACAACACGAAAGAAAAACGCGATGTAGACGGGACAAAGAATTATTTGGTGGATTGGAAGGCTAGCCTGAAACGCAAAAGATCGACCGACGAACAGGATGCTTCTACGGAATTGATTATTAATCGGAATCGTACCTTAAATTCTCGTGAAAAATCGAGCGAGAAAACGGGAAGCGATCAGGTCCTGTAAGTAGACAATCGGTAACCTTTATTAACCTCTTGTGGTGAAGCAATAAATTGAAAGAAGTCAGTGAGGAAAACAGTAACTTGTAAAAAGACTCAAATTAACCGGAAATCTTGAAGATCACTAACAAATATGTTCAACATTCTGTTGTATTTACTAGTCACAGCTCCAAGTAGTTAATGCGAATATTTCTAATTAGCTAAGCGAACAAATTCTTCATAATACAGGTGATAGATTCATATGGGAATTTAAACATCACTCATACATACATATATGGACTGCGTGGCAGTCAGTGTTAAAAAAAACTGTATTGTAATTAGTAATGGTAAAACTGCAACGTTCGTAAGAGAAGAGCATAAAAGTTCAAATTATTGTTTTGATTTAAAGACAAGTACGAGATCTTTAGTGTCACGAGTGATTTATGATCGATTATCGCTGACTCAATGTTAAATCAAGCGAGTGACGTCGCGAATGCATACACAAAGCCTTAGAATGTATAAGTAGAATGCACAGATACTGATCAGTTCCCCATTTGAATCAGTTATCGTAGAGTTCACGGACACATAAGCATACAACCGACACGCTTATTATCAATGATTCATTTTTATTTTCACTCGATTCAATCCTAATCCCGCGTATCTTCGCTCGCTATAATTATAACTGATGCAACTACATATACAACAGTCATAATGTTTGCGATGTTGTCTTGTTTAGGACCGTGTCATCGAAGAGACATCATCCCCCGAAGAAATATTACACTCGCTCGTCGCAGAACACGTTCACATCGAGGATCGCGGACAATATCACAGTTCGTGGATTCGCGAATCAACAAAAAAGATCCTCGCGGCGTCTTCGCAAGAGTTTGCATGAGCCACGACAGATTTTCGCCGTTCATTACGGCGGTGACAAGCACGGTTTCACAGCGAAGGACGAGCACACCGGAAATGGAAGAATTCGACACGCAGGAAAGGCGTTTACCTCCTGGAAACCCAACGACTGGGTACAGGATCTTGGCATGAACGAACATTTTCGATTGTTAAAGAACGGCAGCGTTGTCGTTTATAAATCCGGCTTGTATCTAGCGTACGCACAGATTCATTATAAAGATGAGCATGACGAGGTCGGATTTCATTTGGTTGTGAACGATGAGCCTATTTTACAGTGCGTGGTGGGTATAACGATGAACGTAGTAATTAACGTTGTTAACCAGTTAACCGCGGAATTTAGTTTCAAAAATTTTTAGGATCATTAAAATAACATGCAATCAATGACGAGTATACAAAGAAAGGAAAGAAAAATATTCGATAAACTATTAATAATTTATTAATGTTGATAGCACCGAGATGAAGTTTAGGACTGACTTCTAGTTTAGGAACGAATTAATTTGATAAAGAAATTGATATAATTGGCATTTTCAGATCGACAATTCGGGCAGAACACACATGAACAGTCAATCGTGCTTCTCGGCCCAGGTAACGATGCTCAACAGGGACGACATCGTGGTCTTAAAAGAGATCGGTTCTCCTAAGTTCGCTCTCTTCAACGCGGAGAAGAGTTTCTTCGGATTAGTGAAACTCGGGGAATTTCACAATTTGAAGAGATCAGTTTAACATACTGATTATGTAACATGTGTCATTCGATTATAGTTAACTGTAATCATATTCTTTTGATAAACGGACCCTTTAAAGAGCGACGCTCTTTATACTACTCTAATTAGAAAGTAATTTATTGAGCTACTCGACGTAATAGTAACACATTAACGCATTGATTGCCACGATCAATTGACGCTAAAATAGTTCTAGTAATTATAATAATTCTAGTCTATCCTTTTCATGGTGTCATTTGTCTCTCTTAAATAATATTTGCTATCTATCAAAATGGTTTGTAACTGAAAAAGTAAGACCTTCACGTTTAATCAGTTAACTGCGGAATTTTGTTTAAAGAATAATCTTATTAAAATCATTAAAATCAACGAATGATAAGTACAGGCGATGTCCACAGCGCAAAAGCGCCTATTATAAATTATACAAAGAAAGCAAAGAATTCACGTCGAACGCAGTCAACTGATTAACTATGTTTTTTTTTATAGAAACTTACACGTCGTTTAATATAAGTTGAGTGATAATACACTGAAGCTGTTACGTGTTGCTCTCGATGGAAACAACATATACGTTTCCGTCCATAAATGTATACTGTCATTGTAAATAATTCCTTACATTTTATTATCAAGGGATTTCGTAATCCGTTTACGATTTTCTACAGAGTCCAAAGAAAGCGAGAATGAGAATTAGAGTTAAAAACCGTAGATAGATTTTGTAACGGATATGTAACTGAACGAAATAAAATTTTATTGATTAAACAGAGATTTAATCAATTTCGGCACACCGTGTCGCAAAGTAATTGTTTGCCGTAATACAGTTTTGCTCTCTGGCTGTCTATCGGAATCAAGTCTCCGGGATTATTCATCAGGTCTACGATAAAGTTCGGTTTGAACAATTTCGTCGGATAAATTGTTAGACACTGATCCGCGGAAACTGAACCGTTCAAACCTCCCTGTTGGCTTCTCAGTCGCATTACAGAATTCTGTAAGGTGATAATTTCTGGACAGGACGTACCTTTCTCCACATTTTTCAGCGTATCTTCCTCGATCAATTTTTGGACCTGAAATAATTTTTATGATTATAAAGTTTGCGAGATATTTACCTCTTTTTCCGTTCTTTCACATTCAAGTTTAGCTACAAATAATTAGAAAGATACGTTAAATATATGTATTCTAATAAATTGGAATTCTACCTCCGGTATAGCTATTTCAACCCAAGCTGTGCCATAGTCTCCTCGGACCAAAGCAGCTGGTAAATGTATCCTATCTGCTATCACTTTAAAAAGCAAGGCTCTTTCCAGGAAAGAACCAACTCGTAGCATACCTAACGGTATCACGCTAGTTTCGATGCTATCTTTGATTTCTTTTAAATGAATATCCAATTGATGATCTACGCATTTAATCAGTGGATCTGGACCTGCCATTTGTTGAGCTACGAATTTGGCTAACATTTTGGCACGGGAAGTTATGTAGCTGATATTCACCAATCCTTGTTCACTTTTTAACGCTCTACGTGAACAATGAAGGATACATATATCATAGTTATTTTGTGTTCGATGTTCAACATTAAAATTTCATGTCGATTCTTACACATCTTTCGATTCCGCGCCGATAAGTCTGCACTTGAACAGCTCTACATAGTCATAAAGACAACGATCGCATTGAAGACGACCGAATTTCATATCCATCATCAGGTCTCTGATCTCATTCGATAAGAAAATGTCTCTTTGACTACCGCTAGATAAGCTGGTCTCGCTAATACCTAAACAGAAACATATCTGTTGCGATCAAACGAGAAGATAAAAAGAAAAAATAAGAAATGCTTCACCTTGTAAACTAATTAAACTTTCTATTTTCTCCTGGATACTAGATTTACGAGGTCGAATGCAATTCACTACGTAAATTGGTTCCAATGGACAAAATTTAAACCGGAAAACATCATCCAATATTGGAAATCTATGAAAACAAATATCAAATCATAGTCTTCCACGGAAGAAACTTATTTTTCTATTATTTATTTCTATGCAAGAAATGCAAATACAATATACAGTGAGGGACGAAAGTATTCGTACACTTGGAATGCAGAAATAAGGACAACAATTAAAATAAAATAAATAAATAGTAAAAATAAAACAACAATATTTTCTGTAAGCGCTGTTTTCTTGTCGTTGTAAGGGCTATGTATAATATACAGCTATGCATGTTCAAATATAATTAATAATATAGAAAATATTGTTGTTTTTATTACTACATTTCAAGTGTACGAATACTTTTCTCCCTCACTGTACGTATCTGTATGCACGAATAACAGAATACTATGATTTTGTATTTGCAAGGAACATACTTGCAAACGTTTCTTCGAAGAACATAAAAACCATCTTGGGTGACATCGTGCAAGGAAAGTCGGCCGGTGAAAGCAAACTTGATTGGAAGATGCGAATTGAGAAGGGCTTCGATGCACGTGTCCCACGAAGGAACGAGTTTCGCGATTAGACGATTGTTTAGCATGCTGAGGAATATTCTTCGTCATCGGGAGATCATACATGATCTTGCGCAAATACTCGGTACATCTCTGACCGCAACTGTACCAGTAATTACAGCGCATGACTTACTAATTTAAATATTTGCCGGATACGAAAGCATTAGCCAAAACTGGATCTCCACACAGTAATTGAATCAGTTGAGCTGCAGAGTTCCTTATTGGTGTCGATCTGGCGTCGCATAATAGGTTATATAAGCGTTTAGGTCCGTGAGCCTTCAGAAACGCGGTTCTTCCAGCTTTGTCCGTGCAAAGAACAGCGAGAGCATTGCAGCATGCGATTTTGAAGTCGTCGATCGATGGACAGGTCAACTAGATCAATTATTTCATAATTTATAAAACTGTTAGTTATAAATAGATGCGACGGAAGAAGCGAATATAGATTAAATACAAGAAGACAATACTGATAACAACAGAAAGACTGTAATAAACAGTGATGTTGAAGGCTACAGGGAAATTTACTTCAAATGATGCACACATCGCATCGACCACTTCCACGTTGACAACGACAGGTCGTAGGATCTGATTCCTTGCAATTGTTGTTAAGCATTCGACGATTCCCACTAGTATTTCAACAGGTGTCTTCCCTATCGGTTGTTTCATCAGCCGCAGAAAATAATTCTAAGTATCGTGAAAACGGGCTTTTGATTATAATTGACACTTTGTAATACTCTAGCAAAGAACACCACCTGGCCATGAACGCTCAAGAAATTTTGGCAGTTCTTAATGTCGCACGCCAACAATTGCATCAGAGCGAACAATGCTGCTTGCCTGGTACTCCATTTCAGGTTTTCGTTCTTTAATATGTCTGAACGGATTCCATGGATTAGCATAGGTACATGTTTGGAGGAATATATTTGCTGAAGTACCTAGTATGTTGGTTACACAATTGCTCGCTGTTAAATGTTTAGCAGCTTTGTCGTAGAGAGTCATCATTCCAATACCGTGGCAACTGATTTCATACATATCAGGCTGCACGTTGCCTACTAATGTACGCAATAAGTATTCGATGATTCCGTACTTGTATAGCGCCTATCAAATAAAAGAACAAGTTAAATGTTTCTCAAAGTAACAGTCAGTTCGATTTCATCAAATAGCACGCGTTACATGTCTACCCTTCGAGGAATCTGACAAACGAACAACCACGTCCAAAGCTTCCATGAAGAGGTTCGAGTTGGCGGTGCCCTCCAAATAGTTCATCATCTGCTTGATACCCCCGATGTCGTCGAACATTTCTGCGGTTGCGACATTATCGCAAGCTAACCGAAGAATCAAGAATGCCTTCGAGTGAAGATCTTCCCATTCGATATTCTGGATGAACGAAGATATGCTATTAAGTGTTACAGGAACACACGAGGTTGGACCTTACGTCAAAAAACTTTAGCAAAGCCTGGAGACCGTTTGAGCGTCGAAAAAGATCTTGCAAATGGATGTCCTGGTTTCTGCTCACCAGATCAGCTACTACATCAAGTCCTAGCTTCTGAATTTCAGGATACAGCGAGTTATAAAGGTCGTACACTGATGACAGATTGAAGTTCTGCAAATGGTATGATAACATTTACTAATGTAATGGAAATTAATTTAATTGAAGGGTCAATGTATCATACTGACAAACCTCTGTTTTAATGATCATTGTCGCTCCTGTAGGATCTTGTAACAGATTGTATACGATTTCTATGTTGTTCTTTTTTATGTCTGGATCCGGTGACCGGATTCTTTCAAACAAAAAATCCATATTTGTACACTGTACCAATATTTGAGCTGCACCAAATGTATCCTTTGATATCTCTGCTAATATCAAGGAGGCGAATTCTTGCATGAACAAATCCTGATCATTGATCAAGACCTTTGTAAAGTGTGGAATGTAATAATCCGAGTCCATCAGAAAATTAAGGACATTAGGAATAGCAACCATCTCAGCTAATAATTTTGTAGCAAACCTATTGATTTTAAAGTGTTTTAGTAATTGGAGAGAAAACATATTTGTAAATATTCTAGCAAATTAAAAGAAAGGATATTGTAGGTACTGAAGGAAACCTATGCACCTTCTAGTGAATAAATCCTCATGAGTGATCAGTTCAATTACGCTATCCACAATCTCAAGGTCGAACAGAACTTCCAAGTTTCCTTTAGCTTTGCTACCATATTTTGCTAAGGCTGCGGCTGCAGCTAAGAGGACAGGCTTTTCTTCGCATTGTAAAAGCAATATAGCTGATCCTGGATATTTAATTTCTAATCGAAGGGGGTCGAATTGGTGCTTAGTTTGCTCCCTGCGATCAACTCTTTGTTTGTGTTTGGGTACCTGCTTTTATAATTCATACAATTATTAATAACCTATATTAAAATGAAAAGATGTAAATGAATTCTCTTCTCGTACTTCTGCACGTTTTGGACCCATGTTTCTTTATTTTTAATTAATAATTAAAGAACATTTATGATTTTTATGATTAACACGGCCCTATATACAATGTTCATTGTAAAATTTCATAACATTAATCAAATTAATGTCAAACAGCGAGTTTTTGTTCATTCTGTGCATATTGGCTTTTATGAATTTGGCATGTTTGTAACGTCAAGCATGCATATCCAGTGGTTTCTTATTTAGTATAATCTTATATGTCATTACCTTTTTTTCACTGTTTAGATATTTTAGTTCGTCGTGTATATGAAAGGATGAAAACTTAACCATGCAAAAATTTGTACGAGTCAAATGTGCTTGTTCAGAATACTTTAATTACAAAATCTTATTTCTATCAGTGTTCTTGAGAACTAGTAATGTGTACATATACTGTAAACTGTAGATTAATATTAAACACGAAACGTGTTTTAGTACAGTATAAACATCTTATGTACTAAACACTACATAAAATCTGTTGTGCAATGTAACAATATACATCTTTGTAATTAGGTACCATAAGATAGCAAATACTACAAAGTTATGTATGTACCATGGAAATCGTGATAACGGTAATATTGAGATCGATTCGGCTATAACTAAGCGTGTTTGTAACAATGCTATAAAACTAAAAGTGTAATATAAATACACCATTAATCTATTGCTCTTATTTTTATGATAAAAAACGTACAAAAACTTGCTTTGTCAAAGCATATAGCTGTCGTACAATATATTACTATTGTGGCGTATATTAACATGTATATGAACATATACGTATTAAATTTTACGTATACTCGTAACATTAAAGCTAATATAAAAAGAAGTATAAAATAAGTGCTTATATTTACAATACTGCATACAAAATATATATTTCTACATTCATACAACAACGATCATATCGTGGACGGATGTGAAATCTTTAGCCGTTCCTTAGAACATTAATTAAATTTAGTTAGTTATAAATATTTGTAGTTTTGCTTGTACGAAATGTTTTCTAACATCTAAATATCTTTGCAACATATTAGTTATGTTAAAAGACATTTCGTACATACGTATGTCGTTTAGTATTGACTAATTTTTTGATTCGTACAAAATTCTTAAGAGGTTCTTATTCAGCAAAGTAAATAAGAAAACCATAGTAAAAATAAAGATGCACCATAAAAGATGTCATACAGCTGTTTGTGGAACACCTTGAACCAAATGAGTTTTGCTTTTGCTTTTAGGCAATGACGATTGGCTCACAGCTTTGCTCAACTTAGGCTGCCCGTTTGGTGAACTGGTAACAAATCCTTCTGAACGCATATCCTTGAGTGAGATGTTAGAATTACTTCTAAGGGACGGAGTCGAACTAAATTTTCGATTATGTGCTAGTCGTTCTTGAAGTTTAGTTTCGTTTTGTCGTGGTACTCTGGACCTGGCTGGTGGCGTGTCACGGTATTCGTAAACGTTTTCCTTCGATGTACGAATCATATTCTCGATTCCCTCCGATGGCTCGTCGTCTCGTACCATCAGGATGTCTCCGCTATAGTAGTGATCAGATTGTCTGGAAATAATAACGAAAGAACAAAGTAAACAAAAATTACTACATTTGGAAGTGGCATGATAGAGAAGTGGAATAAATTCATTGATTCTATGAACTACAAATTCATATTTAACACTGGTGCAAAACTGAAAGCTGTGCAATGAACAACGCTCAAATTACCTGCGTACGTTCGCGCAGCCACTGTTTTGCTGCATGAATTACAAGCAGAGGCAGTGTTAATAAAATGTTCAAATATATTTATTTATCCCATAACCTCATAAGTAATATGTACATAGGTTATAAAACCAGAACCATCAACCGCATGCACTACAGATACGTGTGTAGCCAATGCTACCGAATTGAATGACTTACGTAGTATATGGGTTTGGTTCTTTTTACCTTTTCTTACCTTTTGGCATTGCGCCAAAGCATACAACACACTACAGCAAGTACGATTAGCAGTAAACATGCTGTAGAAACTGACCAAAATGCAATTTGAAGGGGTTGTTTTGGTTCCCACCAATACTATAGTAAATTTTAAAATAATTAGTTACACAAATTCAGTGTTTATGTATATACACTAAGAATATATGTGTACTGCACTTACCTCTGTAACTGGAGGATATGTAGGTACCAAACGACCAATAACAGTTGGCAAGTACATGGACCAAAAGGCACTTTCGGTTTGACGGTAGTTCAATAAAATTGAACTATTATAAGTAGTATTGATATTCAAGTACCGTAATTGCCCCAGTTTAGCAACCTCAAAGTGCAATCCCAGAATTTGCGACGGTGTAGGATTCCTAACACACAAGTCTTTATAACATAAAGAAATATAATAAGCAACCACAAATACTGTTAAGCATACCCATATGTTGCAAAATTTGCATATGCTTGCATAAAGAAATGACTCATGTTTCGATCGTTATCCGTCCACATGTCTCTTTGTAATTTCAATTTTTCTGGGAAAAATTCTAAAAAAGCAATACTTATGCGTTATATTTGATAAGAACTTTGAACTATTTCTGCTTACCAATATCCATAAAAGGTGCTCCTGTTAACCAAAGAAGTTCAGTATTGTGTGGTACTCTACGCCAGTCTGGTAATTTTAATGCCTCTACAGTTGTATTTAATACATACAAATAAGTAGGCACACGTTTCTCTACTAATAATTTTGCAATTTTATCAAAAGGAGCCACATAATGAAAATCAGATAGTAACTGAAAATAGAATCATATATAAATATGCAACCATTAAATATGAAAATGCATATGTGATATCTAAAGCTTACATTAATAAATTGATCGCGAATGTGCGTAACGTTATTTGGATCTGGCCAATATGTGTACATATATTTTATAGCTTCGTAAACACCTTGTGGATTAAGAGTGTAGTTGTATTGATGAACGAATTCCCAAATTTTTTTATCAAATAATTCTGGATCAATTATATACTGATTTCTTGCCAATGTAGCATTATTATCTGAAATAGAAACAAATGTTTAATACTATATGATATTAAAAAGACTAATTTTATAGGACGTACATATCATATATACTGCTTCCTGAGTGGTAACACCTGTCATGTAAGCCAAATTATGTTTAAACCAACGATTTTTTATACTTTCTTCTGCCGTTCCAGTGAAAAAATGCCAATCTGATGCCCTCCAATCTTCGTACCAATTATCACGTGGGACAGTAAAATTAACATCCAGTACAGGAGCCCATGGAAATGTTCCAATGTGCGGTTTTAAATCAGAATTACCCAACTCAAAAGAAGATCTACCATCTTTCAAACACTGCACTAATTTCCAACTACTTTCTATACTACATCCTAACATTTCTGCATACACTCTAGATGTATTCTGTGCTCTATATTTATCAATTATAACTGCCCAATCTGCTAATGCAGAACCCGATTGGGCTATTACTTTTGACACCATTTCTCTGGTTCTAGGTGCAACCATTAACAACCCAGCACTTGCTGCACCAGCACCAGGGCCAAAGAGCGTTATTGCATGAGGATTACCATTAAAGACTCTAATATTATCATATACCCATCTTAATGCCATAGCTTGATCTAAAATACCATAATTTCCAGGGCTATTCTCATCTCCTGTACTTAAAAATCCCAATGCTCCCAGTCTGTAATTGATTGACACAACCACTACATTATAGAATGCAGCCAACATATGAGCTGGGAATAAGTTGCTGGCCCCATGAATAAACTCTCCACCATGAATATAAAACATTACTGGGTATGGTTGAGCCAAACCAGCATCAATAGATGGAGTGAAAATATTTAAATACAAACAGTCCTCGTCTACATCCCTAATTCCTTTAGTAACACCAGTATAGGCACTAGGTTGAGGACAAGCTGGACCCCAATCAACGGCTTGCAATAACTGCCAACCTTTATGAGGTCTGGGTGGTTTAAAGCGGCCTTCCCTTGTAGGAGGAGTAGCATAAGGAATGCCCAAAAATACATTGACATGTTTTGTGATTCTCTCAACTGGCAAACTCCAAGGCCTATGCCTTGCACGTGGGTCATCATATAAATAAACTTTAAAGCCTTGTACTTGTCCATAAGTTGTGGTAACAGTCACATCTCTATCCAAGGTTTTAGAATCAGCTCTTTCTTTTCCTTGAAGATCGTCACGCCAACCACCCAATACTCCTGGCAGAGGAAGTCTCGAAGTTGTATCCTTATTTTCGAAAGAAACTATGTAATTTCTGTCACCACACAGATATAGTAGAACATTACTGTGCATTTAATCTCACCTCATAATGGAATCTATCTCCTGGTACTCTGGAGGGTCCTCTATAAACAGGATCAAGGTAACTGGGACGATACCCATACCTTCTATCTTTATAAATATAAGTGTCAGTTCGTTGATTAGGTCCATTATTTGGCGGCACGTACACACCATCGCGACCATAATAGCGGCTACCAGGGGGTATTTGTTCTTGACACCACGCCGCATTCATAAAAAGCCATAAGTAAAAACAGACGCGCCCAATCGACGCGCACAAACCACACGCGACCATCTTACCCGCGTGCGGAATTGGGTTCCACAGTGAATAAACCAGGTGTGGTTAGTATGTATACACACGCGTGATGCTCGGTCAACGCGTCGTAAAGCAAAAAAACTTTCAAGAAACTGTTGAAGAAGCAGATAAAAGCGAAAGGCGCTACGAAAGTAAAATCTCGCATTGAGGACGTGTCTCCGATGTAACCTCCATAAATCTGGAACACACATTTTGTTTTATAGTAAAACGTTAGCATCGAGTAGTAAATACACACCACACACACATACATCTACCAATTTATACGATGGTGTACACGTGTAGTTTACGAAATCACACCGCTACACGCGTTGGCCAACACCCTACAATTCCTCACGTTTCAAAATCGGTATCATATCGTTTATTGTGTTCTTAAACCTGCCGAACGAAGTACTTCAGAGTCGCCATATTTTAAATCACTTTCGATATTATTCTTGGAAAGTTATCTCGATCGTAACTGTAATAATTAATGTTGAGCTGCTGTAAACCTTATATGACAGCGCACCGACTTGTCGGAAACATTATAAGAGAAAGTATAACACACATTCACTACGTATTTACCTACGAGTAGTTACTTTTAATAATGATAGATCAACAATGAAACTTTTATAAATAATTCATGTCAAATTTGTCACATGATTTTTAACACCAATAAAAGTGAATTTGTTTTTTCGAGAACCGATTGTAAAACAAACGTTGCTCGGACCAACGTCCGAAGAATACTGAATGGTAATGTTACTCTTGCGTGCAAATACGTGCTACGATCGGTCGCCCACGCGCTAATAAATACTTGTTGTTACAATCGGAGAATATGAACTACAAATTCTTATAATCGAGGAAGTATGTATGCCAATGGGTGAATGGATGAGTAATAATAGTATTATATCGTCTCTTATCTTAAAACACTTTTATCTGAAATAGATTAGATATTGATCTAATAAATATCACAGTACTCATTGCAAACGTACCATTGTTGGTTGTCACTTATGAATATGATTCCATAATTAACACTGGCGATCACTGTACTCGTGACTTTTAATGGTTGCAGTTTTTAACAAATCCATCTTTCTATTTTCATGAATTTCAAATACCTTAAAATAAACATACAGTGAGTGTACAAAATAATTTTTCTGAATGTACGCAGTTTGAAAAATCTCCGAATGTTCATATCTTGTTAGTTTGTTTTAATGTATTCAAAAAAATGTTCTCTCGATAATCCACCTTTTTTACGTGACAAGTATATCGTTGTAATTGGAAAATATATGATCGCCAAAATGTTATTAACGTTTATTGTATTAACCCGAATGTCATTGATCCTATTTAATAGCGCGTTTTCCAAGGAACTGCTTCGGTGCATCCCGTTCGATAACGAAGTAAAAGTCTTTTTCATCAAGCATCCCGTTCTCCATTCTCTCCATCATTGGCGAATTCTCTAATTTACAGCAATTGCTGGATTTATTACTGTTCCCCGCTCGACTTTACTTGCACTCGTGTACAGTCCCAGTAAAGAATCCGCAGGCGAATTTAATTACGTCCATTTTGGTCTGTTATTGTTGTCCTCTTGGAATCAACACGGTTCATTGGACGAGGTCGGATGTCTCACAGAAGGAAAACGATGGTAGTTTAAAAAATAATAACAGGTTGAGGAACAGAAGAAAATTTTTCGCACGTGTTTCATAGTGTAAAAATATGTATCTACGCATTCATTGACACGAACTATTTTCTTCGCGATGTATATATTAAAGAAATAATTACTGATACCATTACAAATGTAAATTGAAGCGTCCAGCGTCCATCCTTGTTTAGCATTCGTGCAAAGTTGATTTAAATGGATGCTATTATGCCTGTTGTTCGTGTCCCGTCGTGCGTACATCCCTTTTTTGTGGGAACCTCAGAATTAAAATAGTCTCTGAACTCGTGGGAATAAGACATACCATAACAAATGTAATTATTTCGTTCTAAACCGCATTGTTATTGTCCTGTATATCACTTACTTGGTTAACTTGTCTAAAATTGCGATTATTATTCCATAATTGATTATGCGAAGATTCTTGTGTCCTATAATTTGTTATATCTTAATTTTTGCATTCATCGCCCCAAAGGCATTGCTATATTCGATTACTAGTTTCTTGTTAGGCCTAGATTACATTGGTAGAGGTGAATGAGGGTTAGTGATGGTATTAGACTCGGGTTAGGTTGATAGAGTGTACTGGCACTGGTTCATACCTATATTGTGATAAAATTGTACGGGTGTGTGATTAAGTAGATCTTTTCTATTGGTACTAGCAACTCTATCTACTTACTTTACCAACATACTTTAGGACTGACTGCTGTATAGCAGCATTACATTAGTTGGTAGAAGAACTTGGAGATGTACAGATCTGAAATTGAGGAGTTTGTAAATTTTTTAATTTGGAGATTTGAGAATTTGAAAATTCGATAATTTAAGAATTTGGAAGCACAGAAATTTGGGAATCTAGATATTCAGAAGTTTATAAGATTTCAAGACTTGAAATATCCAGAAATTGAGAAGAATTCAAGATTTGAGAATTTGAGAATTTGAGAAATTTCGAAACTAGAAACTTTGGAAACACAAAAATTGGAAAATTGTAAATATCTAAAGGAAGCCTACATTGCAGACGAATGTACATCCCGGCACAGTGGTCGTTCGTTCAGTATAAAAGCACAGATATAGCGAATAGTGGTCGAATGGTGGGGGCGTTGCGGTGGTGGAGGAGCTCTCACAGTCTGGGGCCCACTTGTTCCATCGAAGGATCGGCTTGTCACTCGAGAACGCGTTGCCATTCCGGCAACATCGTCTAGTACCTCCTTGGTTTTCGCCGAACCTCGTATCTCTCGGTACTTGATCATCTTTCCCGCGAACCACTCGAATCCTGCTGAGCTTTCGACGCTCCGGCGATACTTAAAAACAGTTGGCGGCAAGTGACAACGGTTCACGTTTCGACACGTGCATTCTACAAAAAAAGTGACAAAGTTGAAAAGAATGCTCTAAAGACTACGAGTTAAAAGAACAATACCGTTTTCCTTTTTTGTTTAACGAGTTCAACCGAATCGCAAACATGACCACGGAAACGTTGTCACGTGAGATAGACGCACACATCGTCACGCTCCTCACACGGATGTCGGCCCTGAAGGAAAATAACGCTGAACTCGTGGAGAGGAAAGCACCGATGTCGATCGAGGCGCGCAGCTTAGAGCTTTGGAGAGCCGTAGCCGTCGAGTGTTTCGCCACATTTCTCTTCAGCCTCGTTGTGTCCGGTGCGGCTGCATCCTCCGCGGTTTCCGGCAGCGGTCTTTCCGTTTTATCCATCGCCGTTGCATCTGGATTCGCCATCGCCGCGATCTGTTTGATCTTCGGACACGTTAGCGGTAAGGATCTCTCTTCCGGATCAATAAATTTTAACCACACGTGTCGTCGTCATCGAGAAACTATAAGGTTTTTAGAAAATATTTGAGTAACATTCGATACTAGACTAAGTAATATTAATTTGCTAAAGTCAACAGTAACAATTTTTGAAAACATTAACAAACTTACAAGTACAAATTACCATGACAGCTTAAAGCCATGACCTTGACACTAGAACCACAGAAGGTGACAACGTGATTTATTTCAGAGTTAAGACTCTTTTCAAGTTAATATCGGATTCTTATTATCTTTTAAATTACGGACATTTGTTAACGCGTTTTTATTTATATCGAGTTTTTATGAAGATAACAAATTATTGCGTTTTTGTACGTTACATTTCTTTATATTTGTTTAAAACGTATTAATTAAACTACGTTTTACGTGTAAAGTATATCAAAATATATAAGAACTATTTCAATTGTACATATTTAATATAAAAGTAAACGATCACCACCAACACCGGTGGTTCTAGTATCAATTGCATTGTCCGTCAAATTATTTTGACAGGCCCAGTTTTTTGCCATGGATATCATCGCATCAACCCTCATGGTTTCTCTCTCTCGATTGACTAGTTAACCGATTATAGAGGTCGTTGGAAATACATGCGTACACCGTGTCGAAACGTACATTGTGTATACTCGTGGACGTGCTTACAGTGTAGCTATGTATTTCACTCACACGCTTGAATTCGTGTTACTCTTAATATCTCGTTGCCGTCTAAGCAGAAACACAATCGCGTTTATGCTGCTATCCTCGAGAACGCGTTTAATAAATGAGTAGAGCACGCGTCTGTCTCGGTGTTTATTCAACTACAAACTGTATCAAGAATGTACTTCAACTTTCCAACGTTCACACGGCGCTTTAATCTTCTTAAAATATGCAATCTTACCGGACATTTTAAATACGACGTCTTGACGCTTTTTTACCTGAAAAGAGATGCATAAGTTTCTTCATATTTGTAGAAAGTTTCTGAACAATTACTTAGAGCAGAAAAAAAGTTAACTGTTTAGTGTATAAGTACACATTTAGTACAGAAGTATACATGTAATTGTTTAGTATACAAGTATGTACACACGTAATTTTAATTCAGAATTTTGAAAGAAGTGCTATTACCAAAAGAATAAAGAGTAACTGTGCACCCAAACTGTGATCAAAAGGTGTTGTGGCTTTTTACGATAAAACGATCAAATATGTTTGACGCAGGTGGCCACGTGAATCCAGCTGTCTCTGTGTCTTTCGCTTTGTGTCGACGGATCTCTTTCCTTCGAGCTGCACTTTATATAGCCGCGCAATGCGGAGGCGGTATAGCCGGCGCTGCGATGCTGTACGGGTAAGTGATTTAAAAAAAAAAAAATAACCACTGCTTACACCGCTAAAATTTTTGACCTCGTGAACATCGCGTTGAACGTACCTGGTCCCTGTAATTCAGAAGAAGCTCGCACAAAATCTCTTTGTAAACGGAAAACGTTTGAAGAATATACATAACCCCGAGGGAGCAGCTGCTACGTTGATATAAAAGGTTGTGTGTCGTAGAACCCATAAAATTTCTGTAGTTTCTTCAGATAAACGTCACAGAAATTGTCGGTGTTGTGAGTTCCTGAATAATTGAAACGAAGACAGAATTAATTAGGGAGTTAATTAGTTACAGTTTGTTTATTTATAAAGGATTAGGCTACTATAAAATATTTTTTCTGACTTCGTCAAATTGTTGACTTCGTCATATTTTTTTTAAATTTTAATCTGATGGGCCTTTCATTGAAAAACGTGAAACAAGAATTTGTTAAATATTTTCATATTATATAACAAATTGACGAAGTCAGAAAAAATATTATTTTAGCAGCTCAATTCTTTATAAATAAAACAAAAAAAATGTAGCTCAATCGGACGAGTAGTCTTTAAGAAAAAAATTCGTAAGTGAAGTCTATTTTCGCAACAATGGGCAAAGACTGCAAACTTTGAAGGCTTGTAATTTCTTAACAAATTAGACATCGGCAAAATGATGACTTAAACCCCCCGCTCTAATTTCAGATAGACTATAACATATTTTAATTAAAACAAAATCGCAGATGGTGAGGTTAAAAAGTGATCGCTTCGGCGTGGAATACTTTGGGGCGCAAAGGATTAAATAACAAATAATTTACCGTGTTATTCAGCATTGCATCACGTTAAATCGTTACACATTAGGTATTCATCCTCGTACACATGAGTTTCATAACGCGTTTCAACGGTGGCAGCAAAGCAATGCTAGAAACATCATCAGATAAATTCACGACGAAAGGTGTACCGTATCGTAACGCAAATGTAATAAACTGGTATACTTCGTGCATGTTAGTCGTAGGATTTTTAAGAGAATCCCTGTATTCGAAGTTTTACGCTCAATCCAGCGAAACGTAAAACCCGAAGCCTCAAACGATTCAGAGTTATTGCTCGAAATAAGGCCGAGTTTCGCAGAATCTTACGCTGTTATCTTCGACGTGGTTCATGCTCGCGTTTACGCATAACCGATGGCGTACGCGCCTCGTTATTATATTTTTATCGATGCTCGCCACCGTGTTATCAATTTAGAAAGCCTGGCTGCCCTGTAATTCTGGGAGCAGCGAGTTTCCGGGCGCGATCATCCAGTTGCGGCTGCTGGAATCTTTTCGAGAGATGGCCCACGGCTACGGTGTTGCCGCACGTGCCCAGTGTTCGTTGATGATCTGCAAGAAAAGAAAAATAATGAACAGACGGATCGTTTATGCATAATCATCCCCTAATAGGCAAGATAATGCTACTAATCCTTTGCGCTACAATTGCTTCACACATAACGAACATTGAGATCATTAATATTAACATTAAGATTATTCTCATTTACATTACTTTTCTTTATATTATATTCGTTGTTACAACATTAACGCGACGAAAGATAGTTCGAATATCAAGACCGTTTTGTATTTTGCATTAAGTACGCTATTTGTTAACTGCGTGAATTATAATTAGACTTAAATCATACATTCTGTAGTATTAAAAATATAAACAAGGTTCACTATATTTGAATTGCGGGCGCGTCACGAGTGTAGGTCGTCATTATAGCACAAGGGGCTAAATTTGATAAAAACTAAATTTACATTTATATTTTTAAAGACTAAAACGGACCATTTAAAATAGACTATTAGACTGACATTTTTATACACTAAAGTAGACTATTTAAAGCAGACTATAACATTTACATTTTTAAAAAGTAAAATATACTATCATATTTGCATTTTTCAAAACTAAAATAGACTACTTAAAATTGACTATTATATTTAAATTTTTAAACACTAAAATAGACTATTACATTTACATTTTTAAAAACTAAAACAGAGTATTATATTTACATTTTTGAAAACTAAACGGTAAAAGCGAATAATCTTGCGACACATCGCAAGTTGAGGTTGACATTGTCGTACGCGGCTTTCATCGTTCAAAATTCGAGACTCGGATTTACGGTGCAGGGAAAGGTTTGACCATGCGTTTGATCAAAGCTCCGTCGAAGGAAGAAAGAAAAGAGAGGAACAAGGAGTAGAACGTGTGGAAGATTACACACGGGAGAAAAGAGGGAAGAGTGGGAGAGGCAGAAAGAGGCACGCGTAATTGGTAAGGCTAGGGAGAAGCTTCTTCGAAGGCGAGCACCTGCTTGGTCTCGAGGTCCTGAGGCAGGCCACCGCCTCGCAGCTGCCGCAGATGTTTCGTGGACCAAAAAAGGTCGCGCTGAAAAAGGATCAAGCGTGTGCAGTGTGTACCCAGAGACGAAGATAATGAATACCTATGCACGCCGAGGTGGGACAAGTTTCATGACGCCGATCGTCTCATTGAAGGAGGACACGCTGTGATCCGGATCGGAGCAGATGTTCCTTGCTTCGTTTCCGAGGATCATTGTCCTCCCTTTCTCCTCGTCGTGGCGGATCACCCGCTTCCTCTTTCGGCCTCTAACTCGCCAGTTGCGAGCTGCGATATTAACCACGGACTTTATCTAAAGAAAAGAAAATTATAAATCTTGGTATAATTAATTGTGGTGAGCTAATACGATTAACCTGGCACTAATCACGCATACAAAAAAGCTTCTCATTATGATACGATACAATCAGAACGTAGATCTGCTTCGAGGCCTTTCCTCGAAGTAACGACAGATCTGTCATTGAGAAAGCACCCTTGTTACCACCATATGACCGCATAAAGAGATAACAAGTGCGCGATATGTACCGAAATAATAATCGAACAATACTCTAGTTAACCGGCCGAGTTCGTCATCCCTTGGACGAACGTCTCTGGGGACGACAGCGTGTGTGTAAGTCGAAAAAAGACGAAGAGTAGCAACAACAAAAAAAGACGGGCATATATAGATAGGAGAGCGTGTATGTGTTCTTGCATCTGTTGCGAGGTGGGTCAGGACGGTGGTGTTTGTAAAACACGTATCCTTGCGTTCGTCGAGGGGTGGCCGTGTGTTCCCAATGCGATACTTCCTTCTGTTCCCTGGAATATAAATAAAAAAAAGTAGAGTCAGCGAGAAAGAGAGACATTGGTCAATAAATCGTGAAACTGACGCGTTACCGAAAGAGATTATGGGAGAATCGAAAACCGCGAATGTAACTATCCATAAAGAACTCTAACACGCGTTACAAGATTTTTCCATTATCCTTTCGAACGTTTTACCGCTGTACCGTCCTAGTAATGCATTCACGATAGCGTCATGCGTGTCTCCTACATTTATCGAATGAAATTTAAAAATCTCCTGCGTTTGTAAATTACAAAATTTGTTGAAATGGTTCTCTTGACATCTATGCTGATTCTCGTCGAGATAAAGAATTAATATGTGTATTGTTTTATCTTTTGTATTGTCTTATGTTAAAGTTATACGTCAGTAGTTTTAGTGTTAAAAGCTGAAGATACAGGAAGCCAATGTTGTACAGGAGAGTGTATACAAGAGTGTGCCAATCTGAACTCATGATATTTGCAAAAGCATCCTGAAACGTTTGAAATGGCTATGGAACTATTCAGAATATCTTCCAATCTGGTCTAAGATTTTTTAAAAGGTTTAATATTACCGTGTAGGGCAGGATGAGGTGGTACAAAGCTATTTGAGGGAGTCTTCTACCACCGAACCCAGGGAACAGCTGTAAGGAAGCAGGTGTGTGGTGTGACGTCAAGCAAGACACACGCAGTAAGCGTGGCGAACCGGATATTTTAGCGAAGAAACAGTCTCGCCACACGTTTCCTGTCCTATGGTCATCCATAGGTCCACTTCACTCTGAAATCCGTACATCAATCATTTCAGTTTTTCATCTCAACGACCTGCATCTTGGCTTATAATTCTACGGTCGCCATTTTGTACCCCACTTTACATCTTAGTAGACGAAATTTTTCATAATACTTTTTATAAACGTGTATAAAAATATTTTGCTGTCCTCTGTACTTTTCCAAAGCTGCTCTCATGTTTCCTACTAACATTCAATTTATAAGTTTCATTTATATAATTTATGAAAACTTGTTAATGTAACTTGTTTGTATAACAACTTGTTTGATCTGTTAAGTTATGTAATGTTATACCATTGCAAGTTATTCTAACTATTTAAGTATTTAACACTATTCTATTTTACTATTTGACTCTATTCTAACTATTTACCTATTTAACGCTATTCTAACTGTTTAACTATTTAACTCTATTTAACCATTTCGTGAATCAAATCATGTAGTTTGATTTTCTTCCGCTTTGAGGTATACGGTGCAATTAATTATGATTTCGAAAGCGTTACAATGTTAAAAATTGTCAGCGGAGCTGGCTGTTGGAGGAATATCATACGATTCGAAGAAAGAGGGTTTCACAGAGTGAGATTTCTAGTTGATACGCAATATCTAAGCTTCCCTAGAACCCCCGATATTGGGGTTTTAAGCTGTCGCATTCAAGTACCGTTTTTCAATGCCGCGAAGGCTTGCATGACGCGTTCCTTCGGGTTTTCTTTGAACGTAATTCACCGACCAGTCGAATAAGTACGGTTTTAGCTCCGAGACATCTTCGACGACGAAGCTTTGCTTAAACGTTGCTACCATCAAAAGCCAAGAATCGTGGATATTGGGATCCCAAATTGCGAATGAAAATATCTACAAACAAAAATGATGCAATATGAAAAATCGCTCGATCAACGATTACAATTTGACCGTTAATTAAAGCGAATTTAATTACCGTGCGAGCGTTAATTGTTGATTGATAGTCGATCAAATTTTCAATAGAATACTGTTGTCGGCAACGTCACAGATAAACTATAGACTTTTCTATGGTTTATAAACTTTCTGTCGGATGTATTTTTCATTCCACATGTAGGTGTTATACATTTTAGGTAGCTAGGTCCCTTTGTATATCGGTATATATGGAGAGAAACTGTTGTCCGGCCGAAAATGCAGCGTGAAAGCCAGGTGGGTCAGGTAGAGTTGTTTCAGTAGGAATGCTTTACCTGCTCCGAACACCTTTTACTGAAAACACAAAGAGAACCGCTTAAACGTTGTATACTCGTGATTCCAACTTTTGCGGTATCTCAGTACATTCAACTGCAAAGATGGCCTTCCTTCAGATCAGAGTATGAATACATGTACATTTAACACTAAAGCTACCGAGGTATAATGCACAATTACTTTGTAGTTAAAAATGAAGTTGAAAAATAAATGAATAAACACTGTAACGTCAATCAATGCACATATTAATTCTTTATCTTGACGAGAATCAACGTAGATTTCAAGAAAATCATCTGAACAACTTTTGTTATTTAAAATAGCAAATTTGCGAAACGGTCATTTGATCCCTTTGATAGTTTTAGTGTTAAATATTATTTAACACTAGAAGTACCGGCATTAAATGCATGCTTACTTCAAACCTGAAAATAAAGTAGAAAAATAAATAAATAAATATTGCAGCATCACCTAACATATATAACCATTCATTAGCTCAATAAAACATGACAGACATTTTGACAAAAGGACGGCAATAAAATTGTGTAATAAAAATGGGAAACTTTAAACCAGTTATTTTGACTGCTTGGTAGGTCTAGTATTAAATTGCAAACTTCTAAATAGTCCATCGCTGAAATTTTCAATTTTTCATCTTCCCAAATTTTCTACACTTTCGGAGTCTTTAATGACATCTTCGAATTTCTTGAATTCTAATTCTTCAAATTCTGACTGTATATACATGTCGAAAATATGTGTCCGTGGTGTCGAATCCGCCACGAAAGTACCTCTCTCCGTTAGTAAAAATAAATCGTAAGAGGCCGAGGAGAGAAAAAAAGTAGTGACGAACATATGGTCGTCTTTGCACGTTTCTCTCAAAATCCCCAACAGCCTTAAGTAAATATTTGAACTCGCCTGGGAAAATTTACGCTTTGCGTTTATTTATAATTTACGGCAGTCCGTGGCTCGATCGACGTGTAACGAATTCATTTCGTCATTTATTGTCTTCCGACTAGTTTAAAAGTAAATATAATGTGCAGCTTTAAGGGACGTATTATGTGGTTTACCTTGACGTCTAATCCTTAATGGCAATACCAAAAGGAGAATGTTGAAATAACGAAGTGAAAAATGAACTTGCACGAGTTAAGGAACCGGCTTAGGTTGAGTTAAACGGAGCAGGATGCCAACAGATGGTCGCAGCAACCACGTGTTCGTGCTCAAGAATCTTCCTATTCCTTTATCGTGGCCTATGCGATTAGATGCAACCGCAGTCAGACTGTTGGCCCTACACGAAATTAACTTCCTAACGTGAGGAAATTGAAATTGATATCTCTTCGGTTAGTTTCTTTGACGCCCAGATCCGCGTGGAACGATCCACTTAGTCTTCTAATATTGTACTTGAATTTCTAAATTTTACATTTTTTAAACATGTAAATTTTCAAATTGTTTATTTCTCAAATACTCCAATTTTCAAATTTTTAATTCTTCGGGTAGTTAAATTTTCAAATTTTCAGTTCTTCAGATACTCAAATTTTCAAATATTCCAAATAGCGAGATGCAAACATTCAGATATGATGGAACCAATACGTTTCTAAAATCTTCACTGTCTATTACATTTATTTGACCTGCAACATGAATAGTGACGACATAATCATATTGTACATATTTGAGCGAATGCAAAATGAGTGATTATAATGATAAAGGCGCTCGTGAATGTTTCAATAGCTTCGAAGAAAGCGTTAAAAAGGTGAAATCATTTTTCTTCTAAGTTTTTTTTCCTGTATGATCCTAGAACGTCTTCGTGGAGGACGAGGGCGACAAAACATCTGCTGCCCTTCGATCTCCGCGACGGGAAAAGAATCATTTATGGGCTCCTAAAGCTCCTTTGTGACTACGACTTACCCTACGATGCTCGAAAGGACCACTGAGGATTCCTTTTGTGGAACATGTGGCTGGCACGTGTTTCCTTGTAGAAAGGCGGACCGTATGATTTATATAGGATCTATACAGAGGATCCGCAACGCTCTTTGACCAGCTGCCGAGGTTCCTTCTCCTACCTTGACGAATCAACAGGATTCCTTCGCCCTAGAATCGATGCTACAGATCTTTGCATGACCGATGGTTACCATAATCGGTCCAATATGAAATTTTGCCTATTGTCGACATCCTCGCGCTCTTTTGATCCTGTTCCTGATGGTATGTGAGTCTGCTGCTCTGTAAAATATACAATTACATTCATAATGTTCAAGTGTATCAACTTAGTATTAAAAAGTATTAGTATAATATTCAAGAATGTTAGAAACATGAAGTCACAGAAGTGAAGAATTATTTTATATTAGTTCACAGTGAGATGATTAGATAAATGAAGTTTTGCATTTAGAACATCAACAAAAGGTTTATACTGTTACATGATGGTCTGCAAGAAATGTCTAGCTTCCAGTTGATATAATATAACTTTGCAATTTTATGTCACCCAGTGGGCTTCCTGTTTTCGAAATTGGCCATTTTACATGCAGAAACTTAGAATTACAAACAGTTAGTATTTCCAGCGATGATGATTGTAATACAAAATTCTGTATGTTATTAGTAAAAAAAAAAATTGAAGAGTTTACTTTGTCTCTTTAATCGTCCTGTGTAAAGAGTTGAAGGATTAAAAGAACCTTTCATCGATTCAATACCGAAGTAAGAATAATGCAGAAGCGGATCCTCGTAGATACACGCACTTCCTGGCCCCTTTTTTTAAAGACATTTTTCATTCACCTGAATAGGTAGGATTGTGATCGGACCTGCGTTGCTTGCTCCCTGCTCTTTGAAAAAATTCCTGTGCTTTGTTGCGTCTGGATTTCTATAGGACAGTCGCGCAGGAAACCGCTGGTTCGCGAGAGAAAGATTGAAACCGTGCGTTTTTCTCGTCGAATTTCGAGAAATAGAACGAAAAAATAGAATACGCGTTTCCAAGAAGTTGCACCGATGCTGAGCATGAAATATAGCTGCGTCTTTGATGCTGAAGCATCGATGCAACTATATTGTGCAGGCACAATTCCGAAATTTCCAAATTATTAATGCTTTGCACTCGAGAGTGCAAACAATGACGTAACAATGCTTTCGAGTGCAAAATGTTAAGTTCGCAAGTTCTCTAATTTTCTCATATAAAAATTCGCGAACCTCCAATTAACACTAAAACTACCAAAGGAGTCGAATGACCCTTCAACAAATTTCCTACTTCGAATGACAAAATTTGTTTATCTGGTCTGACATTTATGCTGATTGTCATCAAGATAAAGAATCTACAAGTGTATTCATTTATGTTTCATCGTTCATTCATTTATTTCTCAACTTCATTTTTAACGTCAAGGTAGTTTTAGTGTTAAAGCATGCTGTACACTATACAGCAACGACATTAGCTAACCCATGCATTTATTCCCTGGTTAAAAGTTCTGATTACGCTACGAATACAGCTAGGAACCGTGTTCTAATTCATCATCAGTATTCTTCCCACAATCGAGTGGCTGTAGTTTATCCCCGCATCGTTGGTTGACCGTAAAACTTAATTTTCTTGTCGAACCGCTTGTCCGGTGCATCTGAACTTTCCCATAGGGCAAGACTTTAGAATAGAGTCGGGCATGTACCACTGGCACGGCTTCGTGGCACTTTAACGCGTATCACATGTGGTGGTTTTCCTCGTTTGAGCACGGTGAGTGGAAAGGGGAACGCTTTGTGACGAGTCCAGTTCCTGTGTCCCGTTCTCGAAAGGGAGAACCCTGGAGCAAGTGGTAGAAGGTATCAATAGCTCGTTAAATACGACCATAGCCAGGCGAAACTGATACGTACCCCCTTCTTTATCGAATCGAAATTTATTTAAAGCCCAGCATCGGTCTCTGGGGTGTATTCCGTTGGTCGTTGGGGTCCCCACCCCATCGAATATATGGAGCACAGGTTGCAGTCGCTCTCGAGTCAAGTGCAGGCGAGATTAAACGATGCCGATGAGATGAGTTTCGCACGAATGACCGGGGTGCAAACGTGAGAAAACCGCTGGCCGGCCGTGGGACCCTCCTGGAAGATGGAGAACGTTATGCGAATATGAGATAGGGTGGAAATTCGAGACAGAATGTACTTGGGTGCAACGTATATTTGACTTAGTAACTATAGAGGAGCGATCTTCGAAAAATTTTTACTTTTAAACTCTCGAGACACGAAACAAAGTTAGGCTAATTCGGAAACCTTGAGATTGCGAACTTACGAATATCCTAATTTTTCCATGGAAAATCGCGTGTTTTCGTTCACGAATTTTTGAACTTTTCAATCCCTCGGCTTCTGAATTCCCGAAACTTCGAATGTCCAAAATCCTCTGAATCCTTAAATCTGCAAATATACGTAGTTCCACGTATTCGACGGAACAAACACGAACACCGTTTAAGAAAAATCCGCTTACACGTCGCGTTTCATGAAGGAGACGGCGTTTTCCCCTCGATTTTAGGGTACCGTGTTCCACGGACCACGCGGTTAATCCCAATTGTGTGGTCATGATCTGCATTTCTGATTTCATCAATTCACCTTCTCGTGACACGATGCACGAGTACTCTTCAAAGAGGGAGAGAAGCGGGAGCTTTCATTTGCATGGACTCGAAACTGGGGGAGAACTTTCGCTGATGCACATGACGATAGATTTTTAGGGTGACGGGAATTTCGCAACTAAAACAGACGTTTAGGAGATTAGTCGCGATAAATACTTTGATTACGTATAATCAATATATATATATGATTGAATACGTATAACCAATTGTATAATATATGTAATTGAAGATTTATAATTAATATGTTATATACATGATTGAACACATATAATCAATATACAATATATGTAATTGATTATTTATAATCAATATGTTATATATATAATTGAATACGTATAATCAATATATGATATAGTACATAATTGATTACGTATACGTACCTTGAGATGTGTCTACAAGAGTGGAACATGATTGTAACGTGTCCATCGTAATTAGCTGTGATGAGTATGGGTCACTATGGTTACTTCTCGGCTGGACCATAGGGAAAGGGTTGAACGGGTCGTGTCTCTGTGACCCCGTGTCATTGTACAAACTGAGAAAATTAACGAGGTTTTTTTTTATGGAAACGAAATAGTGCGCGAGGAGCGATAAAAGCGGAGTAGGGGCTCGATGATACACCAGCTAATATAAACATTACACCGTTGGGATCTATTTGCCGCAGAGGGCTTTTACGCTCGGTGTCGGGGTTATAGTTACATTCAATAGGAAAATCATCGTATATTATATTGCGGTATGCATCGCTGTCACACCGAATGCCATATGCGAGCTTCAATCGTTCCAGGGAAATCGATAATATTTTTCGCATTAGCTGTATCTCATCCCTTTTTTTCAAGCGCAATTACTGCCAAGAACGCATGCTGACGTAATGAAAAATTTTGAAAACTTTGATTTATTCTGAAAAGTTTGCAACGTATCTTCCTGTGTTACAAAAAATGCCGTCAGAATGTGAGAATTGCGAGGGTAACATTGTGAATATGTAACAAATTGTTCCCTTGAAATTCCCACAAGCATCGTGTCGGTCCTTGTTTCTAAATCGAAAAGATTTACCATGCATCTCGTTGCAAACCTTGTACCATTGATATGGATTTTGTAAACTGAAAACGATTCTTTCAGTCTGTACATAATAATTTTTTGTTACAGGGTAACTACACCTTCGAACACGCAAACTTTGACTTCGCCGGGTCGTCTAGGCGGAGCTATCGAGAGATTGCTCGTTGAATTAGCTCTATCGGTGCTCATAGTCCTGGCTCATTTCACCTCGGAATGCTCTAAAACATTGCCATCGTCAATCTCGTCGAAACCAGCCGGCGTGCTGGCTGCTGCTTACACAGCAGCCACTCTAGTTTCCGTAAGTGCACCCCTTTTCTACAAATTAACCATCAATGAATAAATGAATGGATACATAGGGATACATGTCTGTATATGTGTATATCTGTACATGTGGATATTTGTATATGTGTATATCTGTACATGTGGATATCTGTATGTGTGTATATCTGTACATGTGGATATCTACATATATATGAGTGCATGAGTACAAGTATACAAGCTTCCTGTGTAACCATCGAAGTAGAACAAAATTAAAAGTTGTTGGTGGATAAAAACAAATTCTCTTTATCGTGCTTCCTCTTCTTAATTGGTCTGTCCTAAATGTTGCTCCATCTTTTTCGAATCAAGTCCATGTCCACGTGTTTAAAGAGCACCTGCATTTCGACGTGGAAAGAGCGTGAGACTCGTACAGGGGGGGGGGGGGGGATGAATGAACGAGAGTAGGACGAGCGAAAAAAAGAGAGAATTTGATCTCAAACCCACCTGCTCCGGAACGCCTGTACAATACGTCCCAAAGCGAAAAATATGAGAGTACCGTGTACACGTTCAACGCCGGATCGTTTGTACTCCGGGCAGAAGTATCTTGTGTCACCTTCGCTTCTCTTACGAATAAATAAGGGCTATATTAACACAATTATTCTTCATCCCTGCTAAAAGTCAGCATACGTTCTAATAGAAACATCCTGACAATTTGTGTAATTTAAAACAAGAAATTTAAGATCCGTCGTTGTAACGGGTTAAATGTAATGTTGATACGATAATATCATTTATAATTATACATTTTTAGAGCCCATTCCTGAACCCGGCAAGAGCTCTGGGTCCAGCGTTCGTGAGTAACCGATGGGACAACCACTGGGTGTACTGGGTTGGACCATTGTCCGGCAGCGCTGTGGCAGCCCTGCTCTACGAGTATGTGCTCAGCCCCAAGCGATCCAAGGATCTCCGAGAGATGGACGACGGCGACAACTCGTCGATGAGATCCGACGAGGACACCTACGACGATCTGGACAAACCGACCGGACCGAAGTTCCCGAGCGCGTATGCAACCTATCGTCCAGTGGCTGGAGCATCCTCCTCCATCTACAGTGCACCACCTACCGCCCTGGAACGCGTGGAGTCCATCTACGGCGGCACCAAATCGCTATACTGCAAATCACCGCCGTTGACCCGTGCTAACTTGAACCGTTCGCAGAGCGTGTACGCTAAATCGACGTCTGGCACCAGGGATGGTCTGATGATCCCTAAGCCGGGTCCTCTGGTGCCGGCTCAGAGCTTGTACCCCATCAGGATAGGTCAGACAGGCTCTAACTCTGGAAGGGAGAATCAACAACAGAGTGTACAGAACGGTGGACCGGTTCCGACGTCCCAGAATCATAACAGTACCAATCAGAATATGCAGAATCAGCTGCAACAGTGCACGCAGAGCATCTACGGGATCAGAGGAATCTCCACGAGCCTCAGCACCCGGGAGAACGGTATCTATGGGGTGTCCACGGGGTCCAGCATATATGGCAGGGCTCCAGCTCCTCCTCCAAGTAGCCAAAACCCTCAGCAATCTCCTTCGAATGTTCAGACCACTGGACAGACCCACCAGCAACAGCAGCAGCAGCAGCAGCAGCAACAACAACAACAACAACAACAACACCAGAACGGGCAACTCTCGGCCAGCTCGGATAACACGGCCAACTCTAGAAGACCAGAAAGTATGTACGGTCACATTTCTAGACGCAGCGACGATTCCGCTTATGGTAGCTATCAAGGATCTACACGGGGGAACTACGCCAAAGTACCTGGACCTCCTGGTTCCACTGGACCACCTAGTGGACCACCTGGTCCTCCACAATACCGTGACCAACCCAGACCAAGCCCTGCTGGCCCTTTGCAACAAAGTCAGCAGAGCAATTTCACGAGAAACTCGCCGAATCCGCAGTATTGACTGTGAATTTGAAAAAAATACGTTTAGTTTGTTTCGCCGTTGCAACTGCTGGATGCAGTTATGAAATGAACTAGTCGATACTTCATCGTCGATAAATCGCGGTGAATCTGACGAGTTTCGGAAGTATTCGTCCTTGGAGCACCGGTTGACCACCTGCAAGAATAGGCGTTATTAAAGATGAAAAAGACTCGTTAGAAGAAGAACACACGTGCCATTTTAGATTGACTAATAACTGAACCCGACATAATATTTCGGACGAAATATCTTACCGTATATCTCAACTAACTTGATCTAACCCAACCTAATACGATTTAACCTTACCCGATATAACTTAACGTTATAAAAATGATTCTCGTTTCATTTAATGATTTACATTATGAGATATTTCGGCAACGTCGTCTTTGAAAAGTATTTTTGCACGAGATATTTCGTCAGACATGTTTTGAACGATTTAGTTAATCATGCTATCATTATCGTCGTATAGCGTAACGAGAAACAATGAAATAATGGAGCTTCCACGAGAGTTTCAACGTTCCAAAGACTTTAATAATGTTTTGTACCATTTTTCGATATGGCGAATTAGGGTTTGTATCGTAGGAGTGATAATGTTTTTGAACATGCCAGTTTTCTCGATCGAAATTTTATAAGTCAATTTGAACACGAATATTTACCTTATCGTAGTTTTCGTATTGGAACGAATCGTTGATAGAACAATTTTTGAACGCTGTTCGAAAGAATCGATTCGACTATCGATCGTAACCTTGCCATCTAGCGGGTAAATTTGAAAGCGACTTCTAGTTGAACCGGAAGGTATTGCCATTTTTATCACCATTATCAATCGTAATTCTTACATGATTGGGTAACAACGTTGCACCAATGTTCATCTTCTTACTCGATTAAAATCGATCGATAAAATGAACTGATTGACAGTGTAGTCGATACGCAGCCAAGACTGATCTCATAAGTACACTTTTATATGTTGCATTGAAAGTATTTTTCATTAATGCCACATTTTCATCGAAAGCATAATCCAGGTGAATTGAAAATTGAACCTGGGAAATTGTGTATAACCGACTAAAGTGTTTTTTGTATAGTTCATTGTCATCGACTTCCGGAGCAACGATATTGATTCAACTTCCGGAAACGAATCAAGACTCATTATGTATATTATGTAGTGATTAAAATACTATTACTTTATAAGATACATTATAAATTTGATATAAACATTATTGTAATGTACGAAGATAGTTGCTGCTAAAAAATATGGATATCGATGAAACTCGAAGCAACTCGAAGACTTTTTGTATATATTAAACTTCTATTTATTATCTTTATTATAGCTATAGAATTTTAAGTATCGTAACATTCTTGTATGTACGTAAATAGAAAAATTAGATAATAAACAAACCTGAAATCCACATCTTTCTATCATAATTTCAATCCATTTAGTACAAAACAAAAATACGTACATACATTAACTTATACAGTTAAACAATTTGATTCGTTGAATAACGACATTTACAAGAGTTTAATTTGAATCGGATGTAACAAGCTATCTCATTGGATAATTTTTGACACAAAAGCGTCATCTGTAGCGTATCTCTATCCATTTCAAACTTTTTATAATCTATGGTAATGCGCATGCGCTTCTATGACGATAATATCAGAAGTAAATAGTCATTCAAAATTCGGAAATTTCTGTATTACTGACTTTAAAAATGTGGTAACAAGAAATAGACAAATGACAAGTTCTCTTTTTTTTAGGCTGAATATTCTCTAGGGAATACTAAGCTGCTCGAAAATTAACATTTAGTCATTGTCACCAATTCTCGTTTATCTTTTCCGTGAACTAACTTCATGACTTTTTCTCGCCGTATATATAACCACGAATGCAGTAGCAAACTCTAGAGAGTCTTCACACTACATTAAACTTTTTAAATCGCCATCTGGTTTGTGTATTCTTTCGTGGGACAGCGTATAGTTCTTAATAGTCAGTCGTGCTGTCACCTGTCGGAATGCGACATAATCCGTCGCTTATCAGATGTTTGACCGATAAAGATTTCAAGAGGAATCGGCACGAAAAATGCAATCGTGAGAAGGCCAATCACATTTTTCGTGAAAAACTATCGGAATTCCCGGTCTTTATTCCCGATTTTTCAGCGCACTTGGAAATCAGCTGATGACGTAACACGCGATTCGCGCAAGAAGAAAAGTTAGTTGTGTACTCGTGTCGGTGTTGGTGGGCGCGAGACTTGCGCGAGACGAAGTATGGCGTAGGAATTTCTGGCCTCTTTCGTCCAAGTGTTTAAGTTCACTTTACTCGGTGATTCGTTTGTCTGTCGTTTATTAACGGTAAATCTCTGGAACATTTGTGGCGAAACGTTTTCACCAACGACTGGTGTTCGCTGCATTTTACGAGCGGAAGGTAGTCTTACAGGGTACGAAACGGACATCGAATATTATACACGATGAGCGTCGATGCATACGGACCTAGCAGTCAAACCCTCACGTTTCTCGACACCGAGGAAGCGGATCTGATCGGTGCGGATACTCAAGGAAGCGAATTTGACTTCACGGATTTTACATTACCTTCCCCAAGTCAAACTCAGGCTTCGCAACATGATACTGCTCAAAGTCAACCTAGCCAGCCCGTACAGGTTGGTTTTTGGCTCGTCATATGTTCTGGAAGATCGACATTTAACCTATTTTCATTTTTTATCTCTATTTATTCGTTGTATAAGATTTTCTCTAGTCACGCGGATACCACCTAACCTCTTCATTTACACTAGTTCTACGAACTTCCATGCACATCGTGCTTATGTCCACGCCTTGCCTTCGTTTTGTGACCCTTGTTTTTTTCGACTCTGATACTTCCTCTACGTTATTGCTATCTTGTACTTGTAATTTTGCTCTATTTGATGATCAGAGATTCAAGTTATTTAAATCCTATTTCATGAACGTGCTCGTTAGTTGATCGTTCATAAGAGGTTAGGTGAATTTTATGTGTCGATCGTTGTTTCACGTTGTTATGCAAGTTAAATAATCCAAGTTGTAATCGATTTATAGTCAATGTTTTGAGAAACCCGAAAGTGTTTATTAGTTGATATAATGGATATTAAAAAATATCATAATCTTGTATATGATTTTAAGCATTACTTTTACTGATGAAGTTTCTTTTATCAATGAACTTTATTTAGGTTAATGGTACAAGTGGCAATTCGTCTCTGGATTTGAAAATTACTGGAGCAGCACAAAGCCTTGCTGAATTACAATTCGAGGAAGAGGAAGAGGAGGCATATTATAATCGTGATTTGCCAGAACATGCATGCAAATATTGTGGAATTCATGAAGCATCTTGTGTTGTTATGTGCAATATCTGCCGCAAGTGGTTTTGTAATGGACGTGGAAACACATCTGGTTCGCACATTATCAACCACCTTGTACGAGCTAAACACAAGGAAGTTACTTTACACAGGTATTTTATCTGATATTGTAATTCTGTGTAGGTTGTTAGTTCAATACTTATGTTATAATTTATTTACTTCTTAATTCTTCTAACATGTTATTAATACCATTATTCATTTATCAATATTTCAATTCTTGTTGTTTCTTTGCAGTTTTTTAATTACACATTTATAATTTATCTATGATACATTACAAATAACACTATTCTTTATGCATGTGTATAGATAAAGAATCATAATATTTCTGAAGAGAACTCGAACAATAAATCAGAATGGTTAATAAGATTGGTAAATAAAACAAATATTGAATTTTATACAAATCATTTATTGATGTTACAGAGATGGTCCTTTGGGAGAAACAGTTTTGGAATGTTATTCGTGTGCTGTACGGAATGTTTTCGTTCTTGGTTTCATTCCTGCAAAAGCAGATTCTGTTGTTGTATTGCTGTGCCGTCAACCATGCGCGGCTCAAAGTTCTTTGAAAGATATGAATTGGTAAATTTCACTATTTAAAAACAGTTTGAAATATAATAAACTTTTAACATTTTCAATGTAATTTTCAGGGATCAAGAACAATGGAAACCATTGATCGAGGATCGTAGTTTTTTAGCGTGGCTAGTAAAAATCCCATCTGAACAAGAACAGTTGCGTGCTCGACAGATATCCGCGCAACAAATTAATAAGCTGGAGGAGCTGTGGCGAGATAACGTCGATGCAACCTTCCAAGACCTTGAAAAACCTGGAGTAGACGAAGAACCGCAACAAGTCCTTTTGCGCTACGAAGATGGATACCAATACCAAAACATATTTGGCCCTCTTGTTAAGTTAGAGGCAGATTACGACAAGCGTTTAAAGGAATCCCAAACTCAAGAAAATATCGAAGTTCGTTGGGATGTAGGATTGAACAAAAAGACGATTGCCTATTTCATGCTAGCAAAAACAGACGGTGATATGAAATTGATGCACGGAGATGAATTGAGACTTCGCTATTTGGGTGAGCTTCACAAACCTTGGTCAGGAATTGGACACGTGATAAAAATCCCTGACAATTACGGAGAAGAAGTCGGAATTGAATTGAAAAATAATTCCGGGGCTCCGACAGAATGTGTTAGTAATTTTGTCGTTGATTTTATTTGGAAAAGTACAAGTTTCGACCGGTAAGTAAAACATAGAAGCATTATATTTATATGAAATTAGTTACACGATGTCATAATGTATCAAATAATAAATTACATAATCTTTTTTTATCGTAGCATGCAATTAGCATTGCGAAAATTTGCTGTGGATGACACCTCCGTATCCGGTTACATATATCATAGATTGTTAGGTCATGAAGTGGAAGAAGTCCTATTTCGATGTCATCTTCCCAAGCATTTCAGTGCTCCTAATTTACCAGACTTGAATCGTTCTCAAGTGTACGCCGTAAAGCACGCCGTGCAAAGGCCTTTATCTTTGATTCAAGGACCACCTGGTACAGGAAAAACTGTGACCAGTGCCACTATAGTTTACCAACTGGTAAAACAAAACGGAGGCCCCGTGCTGGTGTGCGCTCCTTCGAACACGGCCGTGGATCAGCTCACGGAGAAGATACACAAATCCAATCTGAAAGTCGTACGACTTTGCGCGAAATCGAGAGAAGCGATTGACTCGCCGGTTAGCTTCCTCGCTCTTCACAATCAAATTAAAAACATGGAAACGAACACGGAATTGCAAAAATTGCAGCAATTGAAAGACGAGACCGGAGAGTTGTCCAGCGTCGATGAGAAACGGTATAGGTTGTTGAAGAAGGCAGCGGAGAAAGAGCTGTTAGAAGCAGCCGATGTAATTTGCTGTACGTGCGTCGGAGCTGGTGATCCAAGGTTGCACAGACTTAAATTCCATTCTATTCTTATCGACGAAAGTATGCAAGCCACCGAGCCCGAGTGCATGGTACCGGTCGTGCTTGGAGCGAAACAGTTAATTTTGGTTGGTGATCACTGTCAATTAGGACCCGTTGTTATGTGCAAGAAAGCAGCCAGGGCAGGTTTATCGCAATCTCTTTTCGAGAGATTGGTCGTACTTGGAATTAGACCGTTCCGGTTGGAAGTACAGTATCGTATGCACCCAGATTTATCGCGTTTCCCGTCGAACTTCTTCTACGAGGGCTCTTTGCAAAATGGTGTCTGTGCGGACGAAAGGAAACTGCTGAAAATCGATTTCCCGTGGCCAGCGCCCGATAAACCCATGTTCTTCTACGTTACTCAAGGACAAGAAGAGATCGCAGGAAGCGGTACGTCGTACTTGAACCGCACAGAAGCGTCGAACGTTGAAAAAATAGCAACGCGATTTTTACGTTGCGGAGTAAAACCCGAACAGATCGGTGTGATAACCCCGTACGAAGGACAGAGAGCCTATTTGGTTCAATACATGCAGTACCAAGGCTCGTTGCATTCGAAGTTGTATCAAGAGATCGAGGTTGCCAGCGTCGACGCGTTCCAAGGCAGAGAAAAGGATATAATAATCATGTCTTGCGTACGGTCGAACGAGCATCAAGGTATTGGATTCCTGAACGACCCGAGGAGATTAAACGTTGCCTTAACCCGTGCGAAGTACGGTATCATCATCGTAGGAAATCCAAAAGTGCTGTCGAAGCAGCCACTCTGGAACCACCTGTTGAGTTTCTACAAAGAACAAAAGGTTCTCGTGGAGGGGCCTCTGAACAATCTCAAGGAGTCCATGATTCAGTTTGCTAAACCCAAAAAATTGGTAAACGCCGCCAATCCGGGCTCTCACTTCATGTCCACGTCCATGTACGACGCGAGGGAAGCTCTGATACCAGGATCCGTGTACGACCGTTCCGGCACCCAAGTTAACGGAACGCAAAACCATAATCCGTATTACCAGAGGAACGTACCCCTTGACATATTTAGCAGGACCCACGACACGATTAGCTACATCAGCCCCGAAAGAGCTCAAGCGGCAATGAACAATGTACCGGTTCCTGTAGGGATGTTTATGAACATGGCACACGTGCCACCGCGTTTCTACAACCAACATCAACAGGCGCTACAGGCCAGACAGAATCAACGGAATCGTCGTGGAACGGCTCTGTCGAAGAACAAGCAAGGACCACGAATGGGAAAATTGAGTCAGACGGAACAGAACACCCAGCCATATAGCCAACCGGGTTTACCGTTAACACAGGGCACCACACAGGGTATGTCACAACCGGGTTTCAGCCTTTCTCAGCCTGGATTAAGTCAAGCGGAGCTATCGCAGGACTCGTTCGCTGTTGGTGAATTCCAGTCGCAAATGGACGGCCTATTGTCACAAGATTCAACTTATCAGGGTGATCGAAGTGGTTTCTATCAATCTGGACAGTCACAAGCCGGGGGACAGTTCTCCCAGCCATACTGAGCCGAGATCGTACGGTTGAGCAACGCAATTGCTATGCAGCGTCGCGGGAGCGACTGAAGGCTCGTTCGACCAATTCTTCTTCGACCAACAACCACAAATCACTAACTGCGCAAAACGGTAAAACGGCTCGGCGATCGAGTACGGTATATGCACGCAGTCGTCAGCGTTAAAGAGGGTTTTAAAACAACAAAAAATGATAAAAACAATGCTACTCCAAAAGGAAGGTTCGTTGCCATTACCGTCAACGCTAAAATGTACTAGACGGGAAAAAAGGGAATGGTTCAAATGTGTACCGCTGAGCATAATAGTGTGCGATAAAAACCAACTAAAAATGGGATAGGACTACGGAGACGACAAACAGAAATCGCTACCTAACCAACTCACCGTGACACGCGCTTACCGTGAACGGACCGTTTTATCGCGGGGATCGAGTGACGCTAGAATTACACAAAAAAATGTCAAAATATCAAAATCACAAAAAAAAGTAATAATAACAATAAGGAAGATACGGGACATGTAACGCATTACGACTCGGGTGTTTGTTACAACTGGATGAATTTATGATGATGGTAACGAAAAATCTACAAGCAATATGCATGAATGCTCGTAACATTCGGAAGATCGTGTATGAAGATAACAAAGAAGAGAGGGGGTCAAACACGCACCGAATTGGCTATGATACGCGTTACGTGTCTTACCAATTTCCCATAAAAGTGTAAGAACAGCAACGTCAAAAAAAGAAAAGGGAAAAGACGAATAAATGCCTATAGAGATTTCATAGGATCCTGGAGAATGGTCTTCGGAGGGACGTACCTGATTTGATTACACGCGAAAGGGGCGACAATGACAGCAGGAATCAGGGTTTCAAATGATTAAGTTTTTAAGATAATTGAACAACAAAGTTCGGTTTTTTAATTCACACTTATCAAATTAAATATTAAAACTTTCTCGAGGATTTCTTAATAAATGATCAACTTTCAGTTGAAACTTCTAATCGGACAAGCTTATTAAAAGATAATATATTATTTATAATAGTATATAATATTATAATATATCAAATAAGGATAAAATTAATTTGTAATTGTACGAAATTTAATAAGAAACTCTTCATTTTTTATTAGACGCGAAGGAATGAATAATTGAATTTTTATTCTTGATTACGAAGTTCTAACTATTGGAAATGTATCATTGATTGAAAAAGCGCCTAATTAAAGTTCATTTTTTGTTCGTAGTTTGACAAGTTTGAATGAAAAATTGATCTTCGACCTTTAATTACGAGATCGTTTGATTAGTAGATAAATCTTAATGGTATCATTGAAAATATCGAAACCCTGATTAGAATTATAACCATCAAATTGTTAACCAACGAAACAATGAGTTAGTCGAAAATATCATCTCCCGAATTGCCGCCAGTATCAGGTTGACGCTCAAAAGCGATGAATCCTTTCTCATAGGCTTGAAGTGATGTTGACACGATGCTAACTGATAACGAATCCCATCAATTCTGATCATGTTAATTAATTTGTTTTTTTTTTCTGGTTAGACAGGTATATATATATATATATATATATGTACATATTTTGTCCATCGCAGGGGTCGACGAAGTCGCGCGAATAGAAACAAATTTCATTCGATATTTGTATTTATACCATATTTTCTTTTTTTTTTTTTTTTTTTTTTTTTTTTATATAGTAGGAATTGTAAACAAAATACGAATTAATCGAAAAAATAGAAATCTGCAGAAATTATTTGGATTTCATACATCGCTGTCTGTAATGGTACGGGTAATTAATTTAGCGTTAAAAATACTTTTAAATATGCTAATGTACATTCGGGTGCAGCATAGGTTTCTCTAACGAAAATTTAGGAAGAAATTAAGTTGGACGATTTCGGAAACTATAAAATTTGGAAATTCAGAAGTTTGAGCTTTTGAAAATTAAAAAATTTTTAATATTTGGACTTCCAAAATCGGAAGCAAGTGTTGAAAAATTTCTTCTTAGCGAACAGAAGCCTCCGTTGCACCTGATTATATTGACCGATATATCGTTATACATAACTACCTACTTGTATGGTTGTACTTTCTTTTTGTTCTTTTTCTACCCTCGTACACCCCTTGCGATTTTTGTATTTTTCGTTCAACATTGACTTCTCACGAAGATGAATTAATCTATTTGAGTCAATGTATAAATTAGAAATGAAAAAGAAAGAAGACAGCATTACGAGACACAAAATGGTTTTCTTTTCTTCTTTCCGACCAACAGCGCACCGCTAACTGCAGAATATATTATGGAAATTCATTGTGAAATCTTATGGAACGAATAAATTTAATTTGAAAAATTACTTATTCATTTCTAACCTATATGATCAAATGTACAATTTCTTTTTCTTCAATTTTTATGTTATATGTATATATCAAGGATTATGTATATAAATATTGTTTATTTAACTACAAAATGAGGGTTACAAAAGTTCAAATATTGGTGTCTTAAAATTTTATGTAACATACGCGATAGTTAACAAAACAGTAGGAAGATGATGGATTTCTATACTTTAAGCAAAGGAAGATTTTCAACATTTAATTCATTTAAATTCATTACAAAAATAAGTAAATAATTAATTAGAAAAATACATTAGGCCTGTTTTTCATTAAGTTATTTACACATACAAAAGATATATTTATGGAAATAATTTTTAACGAAACATTAATTTTATATTCTTTCTACTAATGTTATACTTTTGATTACACAGTCCTGAAGGTTGAATATTAATACCTAACATCTTTTATACTGTTAACACAGCCCTCTGTTTTCTATATATGTTACTTTAAATATTTTGCTTGTTACATTTTATGTTTTTGGCAATGAAAGGACTAGTCAAATTAAGATTAGAAAATGGAATTATGAAGTTTAACGAAAGTAGGAACTTTAGCCAACCAAATGACCACCTTAACAGATACTGTAAATTTAGCTATACCAATTGCACTGCTTGGTCTACTTTTAAAATTTTTAAGCGTAAATAGTATATATATATCATAATTTTCTTTTAAAATGCAATTCCAAGTTGACTGTTTGTGTTACAAAATTTGTTCACACGTTAAAGACAAAAATAATTTTACATTTTGGCACATGATACAAGGTATCAAAACTTAATCATTACAATATACTGACACTGATTGATTTGATAAATTAATTTCAATGAACTTTTGTTGTTACTATTCGATAATATTAATATTTTTTAAACATTTTCATACTTTTTTAATTCTCAAAACACTTTTTTCTTTTTTCTTTTTAATTTTTTTCTTTTTTCGTTATCTCGATGAGATATCTTTTTCCAATTTTTTTTAACGCAAGTTTATTCATCATAGTTTTTAAGAATAGGTACTCTTTGTATATGAATATCTCAGATTTAGAAGAAAATTTGGTGCCATATCATTTTTAAATTTTAGACGAAACCTTTTAAATGTACATTGAGCCAATATTAATCTATATTGTAATTAATTGTCACAAACTGAAATTTCGTCGACTTATCGTATCTAATGTGTCACTTTGTAACAATTAAACGATAATAAGGCACCACATTTTTGTATTTAATAATTTTGAAATAATACATAATAAAATGAAACTAAAGAAATTCATGAAGACTTTCGCATTTATACAAAAACCAGCATCGTATTTTAGTGAGCTTATTACTATCAAACTTTCAATTTGGATATAATGTTTTTTTTCCATTGTTTCTCTTTTTTAATCACAAATACTATTGTATTCGTACAACAATAGGTACTTAAACAAAAGCTAAGACTATTTTTGATTGTATATGTGTAAATTCGTGTAATAAATGGCTCGACATGTTCAAAAAAAGAGTAATAAAACAGAAACGAAAAAAGACGAGATGAAAACTCAATCTTATAAACGCAACAGGTGAGCCATTGCATAGAAGCGCCGGCTATTATCACAATACACGAGCATGTTAGCTCAAGGTAAGCGTAGAATGTTACCTCGTTGTACTTTCTATCTCATACATAGGTGGTATCAGTCGAATTGCCTCGAATTATATAAAGCGAGGCCAATTGCAAAAATAAACTGCCTTCAAGTATAAAATTATACTAGATAATAAGTATTTCTATATTAGCCAACGTGAACGTGATTACGTCACGATATACGATGATGTTGAATTCATCTTGACAAATATTCTGGATAAGTCGTGATATTCTTTCAAGTTTTGGTATGTGCAATCAAATATCTGCTTGATTCTTGCAAAAACATCTGGATCGTAGACTGATCTAGCAGTGTTGGTTAGATCAAATGGTTCTGTTCATATATAAAGATCTGATAAGTATCAGTTACAAAAAATGACATTTCCTAACAAACAAAATACACAACTACCTTTGTTATTTAGATTACAACACTCACCTTCGATGCATAAATACTTCCACTGATGAGGATCATTTTTATAAGACCGTGCTCTTCGACATTCCTCTATCGGTATTTTACTAGCCAAACGTATCGATATTGCGTATTGATTGAAACTGATGAATTTTGATAAATTTAATATAAAGATATTCACTGTTATAAACCTCAATATACTATTTTTCTTTACTCACTCAAACATCACGTAATATCGAAAAAATTCAACAAAGAGCTCCCCTAATGATTGTCGATTTTTCGGACGAAGTGCAGAGGCGGGAATGTCTAATTCTTCTTGGATATCTATACAATGAATATCCGTATGTGGTGAAAATTTACCTTCATAAAGAGAATGTAAACACGGTAGAACTGGCGGACTAACACCACCTAAAATAAATAGGTAACAGATATATCGACTTAGAAAATCATCGAATTGTGATATACGTACATAGGTATGCACACAAAAATATATATACATACATTGCAAAAAATGGATAACCATAAGAACTAAAGAATAGCTAGATATTGTCATGTTCTTAGCATCGTTAATATCTTGAGATTGAGCCCAAAGTTTAACTACCAGTACCAATGGTCTCACCCTCCAGTCAACTAGAAGATTATTTAAGGAAATATTTCTACTTGTTACGACACTTAAATTGTGCTCGCTTTATTAATTTTAATAAACTTACTTCGAGAGTAACAATAGAGCAAATGAGTATTTCGAATACCGACAGCATTGTTACAATTTAAATCAACTTCTAAATTTTGTATGGAATCATGGAACTTTAGGATTGGTACTTTTGCTTGTATGAGTTCCAGTTGCTCTATAAATTCTGTTACAATAACAATATCCTTTATGAAATAAAGTTATACATTTATGGTAACATAAATTTAGTATCTGTATTAACATACCACATCTCCTAAGACATTTTAGTATTTGCTCTAAATGCCCGATAGCTTCGTTTCTTTGATCCATTTCTGTATGCCTCACTAGAAGACACATGTCAACGTCACTGTTATCTGATCCAAAACCGTTCATTGTAGACCCAACCAAAAACAATCCATATTTTGGAAATGCAGTCTAAAAATGTTATACACGTGTCTAGAGTAACAATTTTATTTGCACATATAATTATTATATCTTAAATCTACCTTGATGTAAACATAAAGATATCTCCAGAGCATCATTTTATTTCTGTATATGGTTTCAGTTTGTTGATTTACCATAAATTTTGACCAAACGTCCTTTGATAGATTATCCCAAATTGAACCATTAATCAACTCATCTGGTACATGAGTTACTTCAACTAAGTGCGATCTCGCAAGGAATCGATCTGGAGCAATTCCATACCTAGGAAATGTATTATAATTTGGTGTCAATAAGCCCATATATTTTCTATTTCTTTGCAATCTCTGTGGAGGTGGGCTATTTCTTCCTAAAAATATAATTTATTTCTGAATAAAGTAAATTAATAGACTGTTTTGCTATAGTTAATATAAATGTACCTGAATGATATCTTCTTTTATTCTGATAAGTTTGTACTTGTATTCTAGATGTTGGCATTGTGGTAGAATAATAATTAACAGGTTTTTGGTGGTAAAATTGATTTGTGGAAGTATTTGAAAATATACCATATTGCATTATTCTATTGTTTGTAATATTATTTGTATGTATTTTATGTGATTTTCTGTAACAAAATAATGTTCTAATATTAAATATTGGAAAATTATATTATTAAAATTTTATAGAATGGCTCATCCTTACTTTCTATACTTACTTCATACTTTGTTCAACTGACGAAATTACAGAATCTCGCTCATCTGAGCTTTCCGTTTGACTACTATCAATGTGATACTTGTTTGGTGTTGGAGATCGAGAACTGAAACCACTATCACTACCATACTTTTCATTCTTTACAAACGATTCTCTAAATGAATTTCTTTTGCTGATTTTGTTATACCAACTTGATTTTTTTACTAAACCAGTATTATTTGGCCTAAAAGTAAGATGTGGAGAGGGTATAATAGGTGTATTATTTGATGTATTCACCCGTCTTTGCCACTGTCCAGGAGACATTCCGTTATTTGATTGTATGTAATCTATACGCCTTAAAGAAGGTATTTCAACACCCATCAATTGCAGTAATTCCACTGGACAAGATCCTGTCTGTAAAAATACTACTTGTATTTAGAACAATTAGTAATATTTAAATAATATACTGACACAATAATATACCTGTATCATTTGATGTCTATTTTGTGCACAGGTGTCTGAGTGATACTTAACATATTCAGATTGAAGAAAAGCACTTGCACCATGAGTGTGCATCGTATGTGTTTGAACTGGAGGACACTGTCCATTTGCCTGTTGGCCTCCCATTATCTGCACCATTATTTGTGGTGGATACATAGTGTGATACATAGTCAAAAATAATGTATAAAATACTACAAAATACGTTACTTAATTCTATGAGAAACTTTATAATTTTTAGCAGTATAATTATTATAATATATAATTCATTGAATATACCGAATAATATTTACAATGATATATACCAATTTAAATTTGAAAATAAAATTGATTCACAGATAATTCTCTATCTACGATTAACATATTTTGAAATGTTTTCCCTTACTTATAATATTGTTTCAGTGAAAACATAATGTAATTTGTAACTGATAGAGAAGAATATAATTCGTCGGATATATATGTAATCAATATAGTTCTAATGATACTGATACTGATTAATTACTGAATAAATAACATATAAATTAATAATTTCATTAGAACTAAATATGAACCATGTATTCTGTTTTTTAATGTATCTCATTTCTCAATAACATTAAAGCATTCCATTTAAACTGTAAACGTGTTTCAGCAATTATATATTACTATCATGTAATCCCAATGGTAAATAATACTTCTGCCCAGTGATCGCTGTGTTTCAATATTAATAGCTTATATTTTCCAAATTCTTGGCACTATACAAGTTTATGATTTGCAATATGTATTCCTGGAAACATATAAGACTTCAAATTCTAACACAAACAAGCAAATAAATTTTTGATACAGAATATGTAAAATATATTGAACAATAATACTATATATCAAATAGTTTTGTATATGTTAGGTTACATTAAACGATATCGTTATAGGGTACATCTATATACTTAAAGAATTATTTCCAACCCGTAGATCGTATAATACAATCATGGTTATAAATATGAGCAGAACATTGATCAGTTAAATTCAAAACGTATCATGTATAAAAATGAACTACCTGTCGCAAAATATCCAAAACAACAGCTATAAAGGACTTGAAAATTACACAAATTTGTAACCAACAAAAACGACAGAATAATAATAAAAAAAGAAACATGACAGCGGAAGAAAGTAATACTAAATTCACTATCATTTTAGGAATAAGCAATTATATACCCATTTCTTATCGCCATGTTGTGAAGATCCGTATTCAATATAATATTTTTCCAACGAAAAAAATCTGAAATTTCTTTCTTGATCACTTTTAAAATATTACTGGAGATGGATAAGATTTAAAATTGTATCGATGTAATTGTATCTCCCGCCGGAATTTAGTGAACTGTTCGCGATCTTTGATAAGTAATATTATTTTTACGATAATCACGTCCTTGGGATTTGTGCGATCTTGTCACTTTTAACGCATTCCAACTAACTAAACTTATTTAAATTTTCGAATTCCTCAATGTAATGGACGTTTCTCGGCTTGACACTAGACATTTACAGAATACAACGTTAGATGGCGAGACGTGAAAAATATTAAGACTTACCGGAGGAGTATTGAAAAAAAATGCCTACCGTTTCACAACTAAATTGTAATAAACTTTATTCAAAGAGAGATCATACTCATTAAACTCTTTCCACTGATTGTATATTTTCGTGCAACATGTATATGATCAAGAAAGTAAAGTAATCATCAAGCGTGTTGCGCTAATGGAGTATGATATCTCGTTAAAGAGAATTAATGAAAGAAATTAATCATATCACACTATTCATCTTTTAATATATAAACATTTCCTGGTTCAGTGATACGTGAGATGAAACTTTATTAATTTATACATACATTCATGTCATGTATGTTAAAATGCATGCAAAACGAAATTTTTTTTCTTTTTTTTTTTTTGTAGTTATTTGTAATCGTATTATAAAATGGCAGCCACTGTTACTTTTTTTGAAGTTATTCTAGATATTTTATTAAGATTGTAGATAATGTAAACAAGTAATTCTTCCGTAGAATATCATATCGTCGTATACCTTAATTATACGTGTAAAAATTGTAAATACTTTTACTTGTCTATCCTTTTATTCGCCAATCATAAATATTGTAGAAATTTTATGTAAAAGTGAAATGTTTTAACTTTGTATAAAATCACTAAACAAAACAGTATGAAAAGAAATATTCTTCCGTGAAGAATAATAAAGAATATGGATCAATATAGAAGTGTGCTATACCCTGCAAAAACATTCTAATCTTATAGCACTTGGTATCTAGAAGTAGTATCATTAGATTATTCTTAATACTCATGTTTAATTTAATCCATAAAATGCTATGATTCAATACATTTAGGCGGACGAAGAATATTGCTTTCTGAGCCTTTGAAACTCTATTTCTTTTTGTAAATATTCTTTGACAAATGGATGCTCCAAATGGGAATCTTTCAATTGACTTAAATAACGATTAGCGACTTCAGGTGGTTTTCCCATATGTTGTGACAGAACAATCATGTTGATTAAAGTATCAGGATTATTACTGTCCTTGTCTAGAGATTCCTGTAAGGCTGTTTCAGCTTCTTCATACTTTGCTTGTCCAATGAAACAAGTAGCTTGTCCATTCAACAACATACTTGTACTGGAATGTTTATCTATCATTTCCTAAAATAATATTATTTTGACAATGTAACACCCCAATTCATTTTATACATCTTGCATAATATAGAAAAAATTAGTGTATGTATACCTGGAAGATATAATAAGCATCTTGCAACTTATCACCACCACTGCTTATGTTAAGCCATGCTTGTGCTAACTGAGTTAATGTTGCATCGTCGTCTTTCTCTTGCATTGTTTTCAATTCTTTTTTCGCCAGATCTAATCGATCCATCTTTAAATAAATTTGCAATGTTAAAGCTAAACATTCTAAATGATCGACATTGCGTAGTATCCTAAGGGCTGCTTCTAAATTCTTCTCATGATAGTAAATGGTTGCAGCAACAATCAAAAAGTTATGATTATCATAATTAGCACGGTTTGTTGCTTCTTGTAACTCCACAACTATTGCATCTCTGCGGCTGGGATTTGCAAAATAATCTGCCAACATTTTAAGTGGTTGCAAATCCATTGGTGATGAGTTATTAATCTCATCTAGTACAACACGGAATTTCCTTTGTGCTATGTAAGCACGGTAAAGAAATACGTCTCGTTCCATTGCCACCTCCGGCAAAGTTGACTATGATAATAAAAAAAGTTGTTGTTAATGTTTCATTTTAAATGAAAAAATACATTAATGGAATTAGTCCACTATAATCCTTGTAGAACAGATTATTGTATTTGATGATAATAAATGTCATTGCCATGTGACTGTTAAGAATTACAAAGTCATTTATGGTTAACATCTTTATTGTCTAGTCCATCTTTATCAGTGAATTAAAAAAGAAATATGTGTGTTCAATACAATGAGACACAAAAGTTTATTACTTTGTAAAATAAATAAAAGTTTCAGTTATAAGAATACTGAACTTGTTATGATAAAAGATTTTAATAATTAACTTGACTAAATTAAAATTCTAAATTAAACTAAAAATACTTAAAGGAAAAGTTGACAAATTGGATAAGGAAGAATTGTTAACATTATATGATTTTATAACTTGATTATATTAGGAAAACATTGGGTGTTTATATGATAAATTTAAAATTTGTATTAACTATAATTGAACTTTTTTTTTTATCGTTCTTTCCGTTCAAACATTCTAACATAGGTACTAGAGTAAGTTAACCAGAGTCACGAACAGATAACTTCTGTTTACGTTTATATGATTTACATGATCCTATATCTTCGTAAATTTGTTGTGATATAAATAAATAAAGAGTCAAAGTTAATTTTGACATATATAAATAAAAATTAAAGTGGTATTAATAATGAAAAATTAGACGAAAAGTTTATTTCAGTCATGCAGGAAAAATAATGTTTATAACCAATAAGAGTAAAAGCAGGATTAGTACAGAATGTATTTTATAGAGACAAACCTTGATTTTTTGCGCTTCGTTGATACATTGTTGATAATTGCCAATATAAAAGTGATTTTTCACGTCAAAAAGTTCGTCGACGTCTGCTTGCTGCTGACGTGCCATCTTGTCATTTCGATAGCAGTGTTCCATTTGGTTACGTGTTCCGGTTTTCAAAAATGTTACTCTGCAGTACCGACTATCTAAATTGACAAACACTATTTATCTTTGTTTTTCAAGATTCAATAATTTATGTTTTAACTCATTTAATTTAGAAAACATCTTTTCGGTATAAATGTAATTTTATATTTTGTAAACGAGATTCTTCAAAGTATTTCACGTTCTATGAGTTTACCGTATATTTATATATATTTCATTAGAAAAATTATAATGTATTAACAATTTCTCACCTATTCGTGCGTATCCCTATATACATATAGTATAACGGATTAAATTTTATGATAAAAATATTTCCACTATTTTTGTAAATAATATGAATTGTTATTTCATAAATGACTTAAGTCAGATTTCTCTTGACTCATCACATAGTCCTATTACAGTTGTAACAGATATTGTTGTAATCATAGTTCCTGTTTTATGAATGGTGGATTTCTTTGATTATTACAGTAATATATTTTGCACATTTTAAAATCGTCCTATATTTTTAGGTTATTTATTGTGTTATTCCACATCCCGCAACAAATGTAAAAATAAAGTTGAAACATTTGGTTAGAATTCTTTTATTTCAATTTGATCAAGTACTACATTACTTGATTTATAATAAAAATGCATATTGATTTAACCAGAGAATGTGATGTGTATTAAGATTGAAGAACCATAAGGTATTAATAAGTATACATAGGATACCATATTGTATCAACATTTTCCATAAGGATGCTGATTGCAGAATAGTTAATGATGGATGTCAGTTCATTATTTAAAGCCAGTGTGAAGACTGTCAGTCTTCGGAACAAAGATCTTGGAAGTATTAACAATGTACAAAGTCTAAAGAAACTAAGAAGTAAAAGTGCATTTTTTATAAAAGCCCAAGGTGTAGTTGCACAGATATCAAAGTTACGTGAGTTTTTGCTAGAAAATCGCAAAGCATATTTAAATTTTTCAAATTATTTGCCAAATGTGCCAAGCATGTCAGATGTTGACCGTGATCAAATTGATGTGGGTGCACAAAAGATAATGACCACTTGCTCTCAATTAATCAAAGAATTACGAAGAGAAATTGCAGGCTGTGAAGTTTCACCACAAAATTTGGAACATAGAGAAATCATGTTGTTGTTAATTGAGGATTATTTAAAAAATGTTTGTAAAATTTATTCTGAACAGAAAGCAATGCGTGTAAAGAGAGCAATGGAAATAAGGAAAATAGCTAAACTAGAATTGAATACAAAGTATGTAAGGCAGTTGGAAATTGATGCAAAAATACCTGAATCAAATACAATGGAAAGAACAGAAGATAAAGACAATAAGACTAGTTCCCATAATTCTAGCCCTATGAAAATACAAGAAATAAATGGAGATGTTAACTCATTGACATATGAAGAAGAAATATCACCCGAAGATATACAACTATTTGAAGCAGAAAATGAACAATTGTATAATGAACTTAATACAATCACAGAAGAAGTTAAACAAATTGAAACCAAGGTTGTACATATAGCTGAACTTCAGGAAATATTCACAGAAAAGGTACTTGATCAAGATAAGGATTTAGACCGTTTAATGACAACGGTTGTTGGATCAACGGAAAATGTCAAGGAAGCTAATGAACAAATTAGGCAAGCAATTCAAAGGAATGCAGGACTTAGAGTGTGGATTCTTTTTTTCCTTCTAGTTATGTCTTTTTCTCTATTGTTTCTTGATTGGTACAATCCTTAAAATAAAAAAGTATATATATATATTGTTTTATTAAATGTTTTGTACATACACTCAAAGAATGTTGTACATTATTCCAAATACTAATATAATTCTTGTATGCTACTAGTTTTCAAACGACAATGAACAAAGTTTTGCCAAAATATGTCACTGTATTTTATCCCCAAACATTTTACATGATAACTACATCTTACATAATAAAATTTATCATATATGTATATATTTACTTATATACACACATTCGCACATGTGCACTTTTCACATACATTTTTATCATTTTATTGATATTTGGTCTAACAGAAAATCATTCTGTAAATGAATTACTGAAAAAGTTGTAAACACGCTTAAGATACGTTTTTTGTATCTTTCCTCGTTAAAAATTATTAATGCTACCTTAATTTGAAGTATTTATAGGCAACTCGCTTGATATTTGTTGTTTTTACTGAACATATATCAACTATGTGCATAGGTGATAAAAGATTTTATAAATTTATGTTAGTAATGGGATATATATATCTAGAATATAAAAATGTAATGTAAATAGTTTTTATGATCCATTATTGTAATTTCAAGTAAAAAAATATTTACAGGATATACTACCCATTGTTAACTTTGATTTACAGTACTTTAATATTTACTATATGTACGTCTGTAATTAGAATAAGGAGAACAAAACGTTCCAATTAAAGCCGACAAGCTCAACTTAAGGTAACATCTAAATTAAAAAGATTTTTTATAGGAATTGTCTGTTTCATAATGGTACAGAATTTGAGACATAGAAATTTTGACGTCAATTGCTTTTACAAACAGACAATAGTTATTAACAAAATCTTAAGTAGAAGTATACTCACTAAAATATAATTTTCATACAACTAAATACGTTATTTGATTATCGTAAATATCTTAACATGGAAAGAAGTAATGCATCGAGTTATTTACATCATTAATGTAAATACGAGTTATAATAAATTCTTAATCATATTATATCGTTAACGGTCGTTTCACTTTTTACGAAACAATATTCAAACGAACCGGACGAAATTTGATGCTACTATTTCGTTCATATTAAATCTAACAATAAAAATATGAATGGAATAAGTAATAAACATCGAATTGTGTACGTTACGATTAAAACTTATTTTCTAAAATTACAGTTTCTTTCTTTTCATTTATCTATAAAAATGATTTCTGATTTAGAAGTTTCATTTATACAAAATTTTACAAAATTTTAACATTATGTTTTTATGATAAGCACTATCGTACGTAATAAGCATATGTAAGTTCAAATATAGTGGGTGGTCACAAAAAGAGAAATCTTTATACCAAATATTCGCGTAGTACACAATATTGTTATATAAAATATGTTTCAATATTTTTCGGTCATCATTAACTTTACATAGGCATTATTAAAAGTAATATAACACTGTAACCAAGATTTTATCAGACGCTGAAAATAACAAATTTGTACGATTATAGAATGTCAGAGTAATTATTCTGAAGTACCAGTAATTTGTGATTAATAAATGTTAAAAGAAAGTAATATATCTCAAAGCGTCTGATAACAACAGAAATAAAACTCTCCATACAAAAGTTGCTCCTCACCTGTCTCTGAAATTAAAGTAGCTTTTCGATTGTTACGTGCACTTAATGTTTTACATAATTATATTTATAACGTATTTGTGAATCGTATTGACATAATTTTCCTTCTATCAAACACTGAACGACCCATGTTGCAGATAGCAACGGAATTTGTAATTCAGTAGCTTTTTCTATTGCCCAAGATGGACATGAATTGTTTGTAAGAATCACTGTTCCATCTACAAAACCTTCCATTGTATCTGAAAACAAGTATATGTTTTTAATAATGATTTTTAATTTTGTACTTTTAGTTATACAGAATTTATTACCAAAACGTTTCATACCTGGTTTTTCTGCTAATAACACTACAGCACCTGCATTTTCACAAATTTGACGCCAAAATGTAACAAACTCTTTATTGGATTCTGTGACTGGGAGTATTACAATGATTTGGTTCAATGGTTTGCTACTATGTCTTTCAAACATTTCAACATATGAATTCTTCTCCAAACTCCACCCTGTAGGTAATTCATCTTCAGCTGGATTTACAATTTTTCCCTATAAAAACATTTATGTGGTTATAAATCGCAAACCTGTTTATGATTACATATATCTTTGATACTTACTACTTGACAACATCTTATAATCCAATTATGATTATACGCTGGTATACCAACTGAGAGACACAACAAAGTTTTTGCAGTTGTGTTTGGTACGTTTGTTATTAATTTTGTATTTTTATATTCATCCTGTGGTATTTCATTGAAATCTGTATAAACTTTACCACCACCTGCTACTATTTGTGCAGTCAATCTATCTCTTATAAAAGGTTTCTTCGACCACTCTTCTTCATTTTCTGTACCAGGATCTGAACTGTAATCTTTGTTATCAAGTTGAAATCGGTCAATGCTTTCTAGCGGTGCACAAGTAAGGATAAAAGACATGCCTTTAAATAAATTCGAATCCGCTTGTGGAATTGGGCCAAAAATTGCAATTGTTTCTTCATCATCTACTTTCTTTTTACTTCTTGATTTACTTTTAATTCGGTTTTGTGGCCCTTTTACAGTTTGTTCGTATGGAGTTCCAATTATCTCAGGCTGTACGCCAATAGAAAACATTTCATCCTTCACAGATAAGTGCGAATCACTAGAAATAACATCACTATCAGAAGATGCTTTCTTTTCCTTTTTCATGATCGAAGATATACCAGAAACGGATGGTTCTGCCTCGATTTTATCCGAGGGAGTATGAATCAACTTAGTTTTGGGCGTTAAATACACAGGAGTGGCAATTCGTTTAGAACGTCTTTTACCATCAATCATATTATCTAGTGTTATTTGACCTAAATATTTTGGTGTTGCCGGAAGACTTTTATTTGCTGAACTTATTTCCTCTTTTAGCACTTGAGCTTGATCAGTCGACAAGAAAATGTCCTTAACCTGAACTCGTATTTTTTCTCCCTCATCCGTCTCCACAATGTAATGTACTTCGTTATTTACAGTCTGGGTTTCTACGATTATACCACATGATCCATAATCGTCATTTGTAGTAGTAGCATAAACGGACAAACCCTCTTTTAAAACTGATGGTATCGGTATAACAAAATCTTCTATAAGTACTTTACTTTTTCCATCAAAAAAGTTTACCTTATATTTCATTTTTACTTTATCGGTAACAATACCAGGATAGTAATTATTGTCAGACCATTTAGCGAAAACATTTTTACCGATTAATTCGTCTGTGATTACTTGTGATAGAGCTTTCGCCGATTCGTCTATAGCAGTTACAGTATTATCTATATGTTCTGTTCTATTCTTTTTCCTGTTAGGTGTGCTATTGCTTTCTGAAGATTTTAGAAGATTCGAAGAAACTTTACTTAATCCTTCTGATTGACCTTCAGATTTTACGCTTTTACTTCGCGACCTTTTTACCGATTTACTCTTTTTACTGTTTTTCGGGGTTTGTATTTGTGCTATTTCTTGTGGGACTTCTGGTGTTGAAGATCTAAGTTTTTGCAACTGATCGTCTATTCTTTCGTTACTAACGTTACACGTGTCAATTCCACAAAGTTCTGTATTAACGAAATTTAATATAGTCGCTGTGAGAAGGTGACTATTTTGCCATTCTTTACTAAGTCGTTCATATGTTTCATCTAAAGCTTGCTTATCATTCAGTAAATGCATATCGTGTGTTTGTTTTTTCGCATGTTTTGCAGGTGCTCGTGGTAACGAGAAATGTGTGCTATCCCTTATTGCAAGTTTAGCTGCTAACGAAGCAGCACTAGATGCAGAACTTAAAGAACTGATTGTAGATGCAAATGAAAGTCTAGAAGGATTTAACTGATATAACTGTGGGTTGCTATTTACTGATCCTGGAGATGTATCTTTATTGTCATTCCCAGAAATATCTGCTAATGAAGCAGAGGTATCGTTATTTTTCTGCCGTATTAACGTAGGTTCCGCAGCAATAGTTTCACATTGTACGCCCGTGATTTCTTTATTCAGAAACTCCTTTGTACCTTCATCAATATGTAATAAGCATTTCATTCTAACATATATACCAATTTCTTTTTCCATTTGAACAGCTTTTGTAATAGAGCTACTGTGAGTTAAATTGGATTTACTTTTATCATCTACTATAAAAACATCAGGTTCATTATCACTTACACTTAATAAATCGGCATGATCACCTTCCTTAGGTGTAGAAATTGGTTTGATCTGCTTATTCAGGTTATGTACAGGTACCGAAACAGGGGTGTCTATTTTATCAAGGACAACTGGTATATCACTAAATGTATCAGATTGTAAACTAGCTGTACTGTCAGTATCACATCTTTTAGACTCGCTACTTCCATTTACTAATTTATTATTAGATTTAGTAGATTCAAGGGATGACTCTTTGGTATTTTCTATTGATCTGAAACTAAACTCACTACTGCTTTTACTCTCATAACAGCTTTTATATATTGTTTCCGATTTTGTATTATCTAAAACATTTTTGTTTTCTACCTTCAAGTCAGAATCTTCTTGTGATGAGTCTAATACAATTTTTTCTCCGTCCTCATCGATCTCTACGATTTCTTTGGGTTTTGGTTTAATTTCATTAACTGCAGTTCGATCATATATGAGTTCTATGCTGTTTCTTGACTTACATATACTGGCAGAATTTAAATTAGAATGAGATTCATCTGCTATTTCTGTTGAAACTGATGTTTCTGCAACTTCATTACTTTTTTGTTCCAAATTAGTATATTGTGTAGATTCAATACCGTTTTCTTTATCTTTTCCTTTGTCACTATGCATTACTTTAGGATCTTTTGCAGAAGTATCCACTAAACTTATACTATCTGCATCAGCATTATTTGAATCGGATTTCATTTTCTCTGTTGTTGCTACCTTTAAAGGAGATGTAGAATCTTTTTCATTCATTTCAATCAATGATTTGTTATCATTCAGTTGCACAGTATTTGTTGCATCGGAAACTTCTTCATTGTGTACTTTGTTTACAATACCTTCATTCAGTTTTGATGTATCATTAAAATTTTCATTTTTATCAATTTCATAATCTTTTACTGGTAATTCGGAATGCTTTTCATTTTTAGTATCTTCTTTATTTATTACAGATTTTTCTGCTAGAGTTCCAATATCATCACCTTCTACATCTTGAGTTTCTGCGATTATAACATTTGAATCGGAATAATCTTTGGGAAATTCCTGATTAGAATCCTCAGATTTAAAAGAGTGGCAACTTTCTTCTTCTTCAAGTATTTTTTTCTCAGAAACTGTTACATCTTCCTTGGATTCTGTTCTTAACACTTTACTAGGTAGTTCATCAAATGATTCTGCTTTACGTTTCAAGCCTACCATTGTGCTACTAGAAATTTGTTTTTTTGAAGGTGAATTGGATTCAGGTGGTGTACATTGTATTACATCGTCTTCTTCGTCAGATTGTTTATTTTTATCTTCTACAACACTTTTACCATCTTTTACATTTTCTTCTTTCTCTTTGGGCAATTCTGTATTTTCTATACAATCTGCAGATTTATCTTCTTGTGCATCATTGTGTTGAACATCCATTGATGTTTCTGTTACGATAGAAGATGTTTCTATATTGTCAATAGAAACAGAAACTGTTTTTGCATCCTGAGTGTTCTCCACTTCATTTTCTGATTTATCAGAACATTCTTCATCATCTACTAGATGAAAATCTTGGCTCTCGCCATAGGCACTCAGTCCACTACTTTCCAGGACATTACTCTTTTCTAAACTTTGAGAATATGTATCATGATCCTCCATTGTACAATTTTCTTTTTTCTCCATTTCTGACATTCTTATATTTTTTTTAATAACATGCTGAAATAAAAAGGAATAAAAACAAAATTATTTATTATAAAATATTGTTTTATAGCGAACTTTGCATAGAAAATTTGAAACGAAATTGGAGAACACCCTGTATATCAATACGGTGTTTACCAACGAGTATGGAAGGTTACGGCGGGAACGTCATGTGATAATGAGAATTGATTTAAAATCTTGATTTACAAAAATTTAAACATACCACAGATGATTACATACAGTCAGATGTGTTTTTCTGCTGTGATTATTTCTATTTTTTTGTTAAAATATTACATTTGCTGTCGAAGATAAATATGTTCGCCGGCCGACGAAAGCGGGATCTCATGTATTCCTTACACTCGGCACTTTTACGTTCTCTCTTCTTTCCCTTGTATTTTATATTTTCGCTTCTTTGCGCTCCTTTGTTATTAGTTTTGAAACTTACATTAATAAACCGGTCTCCCATAGAAAATACCACAGAAACTCCACTTTTTGTTCACAAAGGAATACAGACCATAAAACGCCATCGCCACTTTTATTAATCATAGATTATGTAATTGTAGATTTGCAGGGTTTCGCACGTAAGTATCAAAACATATTCCTAAACTGACCAATCACGTTCCTCGTTGGAGACTGAAGTGTTCTTAAAGCGTCACGATGTCGCTACATGCAAATAAAATTTCGACAAAAACTACATGCATCATACATTATGCATTATGCATGTCGCTGCAAATTAGCATAACCCGCAAAAGAGTGATTCATAGTTCGTAGAATTTCAAAAAAGTTAATTGTGCTTTGATTTTTGTTGTATCTTTATTTTTCTTTGTTAGTTGGTGTTTGCTAATTTATTCATTTTCAAAGTTTTTTTCTTGGTGCAGTAATCGTTACATGTAAATCTACCATAGCCGACGAAACTCGCGTATATGGTTGCTGAGCACATTCTACAAGTAACGCTCCCATATTTATTCAGAACGCAGTTGAATGTCACAATTTTGGACGATTATAGCAAATTTCAGAAAGCAAATGTATACATTTTAAGATAAATATCATTAAATTACTTTTTTAATTGTATTTTTATTATGATTTAATATAAATTACGTTAATTCCGATTCAACACATTTAATTTGTGTTTCGCGCCATGAGTTTGAATTTGGCACCATGCGATTTGCCTGGTCGAATTGTTGAGCGCCTTATTTGCATTACCCAGTTTGCAGCATAGATTCTAAAAATGTAACTATGCAATAACAAAATATACACATACCTTCTTACATCATATGGTACAATATTGTAAAATAATCATGTCAGATCGTGATGAAGATGTAATTCTTCAAATAAATCAATTGAATTTAGAATTAAGAAAAAAATTGGAAGTGGTCTTCAAATGGAGAGGTAAATTCACACGAATTTATTTGCGTATTTTCATAAAGACGGAAGTTTTAACTACTATATGTTTTATATCTTTTTAGTTGAATGCGCTCAATTGCAACTGGAATTCTTGAAATTATACACTCCCGAATGCCTCGAAATTTTTGAATCATTAAAACAAGCGACGAACACGAATAACGACTCAGACAATAAATCATCGATCTAAGTCTGTTATGAGATGGATAACATTTGAAATATATCGTTCATATTGAGATAAACAATCGACAAAATAAAAGACAATTATTTTGAAATATATTTATTACATTCGAATATAGGACTGACACATAGAATGTACTCACAGTTTCAATAACGTAAAGATAGACAAATATACAATACACTTTTCTGTTATCCAATCACATGGAAATTTATGCTATAATAGACTCATTGTCCCTTTTGTAAGTTTCATTAAATATCCTTTGATGTTGACCAACTTTGACGCATACTTCATTTCAACATTTATAATGTTATGACACAAAAATGGAAGAAACAAGGAAATTCTTAATTAATTGCAATAGCAACACAATGTTATGGAAGTACATACGTATTACAGAAACAGAGCTTCGAAGTTTTTAATTATTCGCCATTAATAGTTAAACGGTTAAAATATAATTGATTAAAAATTAAAATTTGCTTCTTAATTTAACTAGCGCCCAATTAAAGTAAAAACTTAATCATTTGAAACCCTGTTTGGAAGCTATCGAATAGATTTGTAACTAATTATAATGTCATGAAAATTTGTAATCATTTCATTCATACATTACGAAAACATTCGTAAGACGATAATCGTATTATACTCTTCGGTGTGTAACGTGTCTTTTAAAATGATTTTTTATTATACAGTCCACTTTCTTTGCGAGGTATCTACTCCACTTGCATGTAATACTTATACCGATTACATAGTTCAAAGTATGGCTCAGATCTGTTTTATCGACAGGCAAATCATGACCATTACCGATGATATTGTTCAATTTCATTCAGCTCTGTATTCTATAAGAAAAGAAACTCGATTTTTAAAAGTTAATAACAAAACTTTAGTCAATAATTATTGTCTTTCATCTTTTGTCGTATCTATTTCAAACAAAAGAAAAATAAGTAAAAACTAAAAAAAAAACACCTCGCAAATAGAACAATCCTTTCGGTCTCTCGATCTAAATCGGGCCATTCTGTATTGTACTCTATTACACGCAAAAATTTGAGATCGTTTGAACGTCAACCATATTCGTCAACAATTTCACGGATTCCCGAACCGACTGAACACCGTTCATTTCCCGCGTCTTTCAATCATCCTACCTTACACAAAACTAACCTCAAGTCGACTTCGTTCTTATTCTCAAGTCAAAATTTAGACCGATCTACCCCTGTATGTAGCTATTTGTTCGCACACAAATTAAGCGAGACATTAAATGTTAATTACAGAAAATAAAGCTCGATTTGAGGTCACATATTTGATGGAAAGCCACACAACTTTTTATGACAGAGGAGTTTCTCAAGGCGCCGTGGACGCCGCGTCGCCATTATACTCATTCCCGTACGGATAGCGAAGGTAACGATGAGAGTAACGATAGTGATAGCGTCGCAAACAGGAATCGTTGCCATTAACTTGGCATAGCATAGCGATTTCTGCAGGTGGTCGCAATTGCGTTAACATCAACGCTGTGCTGATACACGCCTTTCCTGCTTTTTGTCCTTCTCGCAGTGCCTGTGCTTCACAAATATTCGTCACCTCCACAGCGTAATTGGATATGCATTCATCCTCTAAATCGTTCTGTACATAAAATCAATTTATACGCTTAGCAGTTTTACCAGATTGTATTAGATAGGGATTTTGGAATTGGCGAATATTAAAGCCCCTCACGTCCGCGTGAATTTTCAAGTGATTTCAAGTTGTAAGTGTTATGTATAATATACAGCAGTGTTCAAATATACTTAACACTAGATTTAGAGAAGAAACTTTTATCTAAATGTATATTAACTTTTGTCAAGAAGAAGGATCACTGTATAAGCCAGCTTATGTATCATTATTTATTTTCTTTTCTACTTTAGTTTTAATTCAAAAGTAAATGGTCATTATATGTCCATAAATCTAGTGTTAATAATACAGAAAATATTGTTGTTTTTGGTTTTATATTCCAAGTGTACGAATACTTTTGTCCTTCACTGTATATCAAATATATAACAGTTACAATAATAAACGTTACACAAAAAAAATTCCTTTTGATCTATAAACTATGCTTCTATTATAATTACAAATCTCTTCAAGTGACAAAAGTCAGACATCGGAACCCACCATTACCTGATTAATCATCTGAAAAACATCATATTTTAAATTACAGAAGACAAAAAATCTATCTACGTGTCTCGTTTTTATAAGGAAACTTTGTTTGTAATAATAATAATAATGAAATGAATATCTACTGCATAGACCAAACACGATGTAGTAGTTCAACCTCTAAATTGAACCTAGAACCTAAAACCTGTCCTGAATCTAGAATTAACTTATACCCTCAGTAGTTGTATCAGATTTGGAGTGGATAGGACTTCGGGATTTTGGAATTGGAGAACCTTGAAGATCCTTACGCATGCCAAGCAGATTTGCAGCATCACACAAGGAAGATAAAGCGCCTGCGACTCGTCTCCGGCCAAACCGTCCGCAGCTTTACATCGCATTTCGATCGCTACCAATCCCGGACAGACTCTGTTCTCCTCGGAAGCCTCGTTTTCGAGTATGCCGTTGTTCGAACGTTTCTCACCGGCCCTGGCCGCGTTGTTCTCCCGGAAACTGGACGTTTGATTGTTCTGCGAACGCGCGATCTTCTGCAACTCCATTCCGTTCCCCACGTTGTTCCTCAGCTCGTTCAGAGCTTTCCTCATCTTCTCGATCGAGTACGCAGCGGCTGCACGAGCCATTGCCTTGCCTTCAGCCTACACAATTGTAATGTTAATACAGTGAATATTAATTACAGTCGTAAATGTTAATCAGATTTACGTTTATATTACAATTTCCTAGTGGTGGTTACAAGTTCATTTGTACAGCGTGATTGAACGCAAAATCGCACCTTCTGTAAATCTGCACCTTCTTCAGAGTCCGCATATCTCAGAGCATCCTCGACTATCAGATCCCTGATATTCTTCTGTCTCGAGTTTATTTGTTCCAGCATATCCTTTCTCATGTTGTCCTTCTGATAATCCCGGTCGTTCGCTTTCAGATTCTCGACCATGTTCTAAATAAAATGTCTCTAGTTGATTACGCTGGTCCAACAAATTTTAACTCTTTTTCGACGTTCTAATGTCCATTCATCATTATAGCGTTTCTTACAGTGTTTCAAATACATTTTGCGAGGTAATTACAAAAGATCTGGTTTTTATGCATTCTGACTATTTAAACATGTTTAAACGATCATTGAACGCGTCGAGCTGAATGGATATTAGAACGTCGATCGGTTGTTGGACAGTGTTATTATCGGCATGATTGGATAGAGGCGAATAGGACATCTCATATATCGTCGAACGCTGTACCTCATAATAACGCTGCAACATCCAATCGTCATCCTGATTCTGCTTTCCTTGACCGGCCATGAAGTTAGCCTTCTTTCTTCTCCGGTCCATTCCGAAATATTGGGACCAATCGACGCTCTTCTTCCTCACCTCGATGGTTTTCGATTTGCTCAGTTTGGTAGCGTTCTCCTTTTGACCCTTTGGCGGAGGATTCACCTCCGGAGACTCCGATGAACTCTCGTGTTTGGATTGATCGTCGTGCACGTGATCGTGTTCGTGATCGTGGTCCTGATCGTGCTTGTGATTGTGGGTGTGATTCTGGTTCACGGTTGATTGAGTACCGAACAATGCACCAAGATCCTGCGCCACCTTGAAATTCGTAGAAAAAACGTGGCAATGCGCGATTAAACACGTATTACGTTATAGTAGTCGGATTATTAATTTTACGGTTTACATATTTTTATTAATATACAAAAATAATTGAGGTAAATATTTAGAATAGGGGAGCCACCTCCGCTTTCGATCACCTTGAAATATTTTGTCAAGGTCATCATTTTGAACAACTTTTTGTTACACATATTTGTTATACATATATAATAATAAAAATATGTAAAGCATAAAATTTGTCTTCGTCGTGTAACTAGTGTGTGGACGGTCATTTTTTGGAAATTCGAAATTTTAGAAGTTTGGTACTTCGTGAAAAATGCATTTCAGAACGTTTCATTTTGAACGATCACGACGATAAACTACCTTAGGGTCCGTAACTTGTTTCTTGGTGGGTATGGGTTTCGGACTCCTTTTGGCAATCGGATAACGCTTGGCCATGCTTCTGTACGTTCCCAGATCGCGTCCTATGGGATATCTGCCGTTCACGTTTCTCCGTTCGGCCGATGCGGCGTACAATAAGTTTGGATCCTGTTCTAAATCGGCGAACTCGTTCTCGTCGGTTTCCCTGTCCTGTCCTCTGTACAACGATTCTTTGTTCATCAATTCACCCCAAGACATCGCATCGGGGACTCTGTTATGCAACATTACGATTAATAACGTTCAATAGAGGGCGATTACAAAGAGTTATAAGAAAAGAACAAATGAAAACTACTACGTCCGCTGACGTCTACTTGTATCCATACAATGAAATAATTTATTATTACATTATTAAATAACTTGTGTCATCAAATAATTAATTAAATGACTTATCATTTCATTATTGAATAGTGTATTTAATTAAATAATTAATTAAGTAACTTGTCATTTCCTTCTTGAATAATTCATTTAATTGTATAATTGATTAAATGATATATCATTTAATTAAATAATTAATTAAACGATTTATCGTTTCGTTATTTATTATTCAAAGAATTAGATCTCGGTGTTGCTTTGGATTCCTCGGAATTTTATCAAAATGATAATCCAACGACTGTGATCTTTCCTCGTTAGATATATGTACATACGTGACCGATCACTTTGTATCAAGTAAGTATAATAGTAATATTATTGTACTTACTCCCATAAGGGAGAAGTTATTAATGTACTAACTCGTCGAGTTTATTTGCACGGTCGCCTTTGATCTTATGGCAAGCATTGAGCATCTTCATCAGGATCAACTTTGCTAGATCCAGATAATATTCGTTCTGTCTGTTGTTCAATCTGTCGGGGCCTCTTTTCCGGTTGGAGCTTCGTTCTCGTTCTCGAAATAACGATGTAACTGGTGCCTCCTAGACAAATTCATTATTAAAATCCGAAACTTTTATCGAACAACCAAGAAATACATATTATATTATACAGGGTGTCCCATTTCAGTTGACATTGTAATAAACCTCGAAGACGCCTGATTTAATAAGAACAAATTTTTAATAATTTTTTAATGCACGGTGGTCTTCAAGGTTATTTCAAGGCCATCTTTTCTTATCAAAAGCCCATATCTTTTACGGAATGATATTCTACAAGAAAAAAAAAATGCACGTCTTTCATTTTGTTGCGAGTTCAATATATCTGCATGACAAAACTGCAACATCATAAGCGATGCATTACTTCTTGAGGATTGTTCTCCAAATAATCCATCAGCGCTTTGTCCATGTAATCTATCAGCGTTCTCCCCAGAACCTTGGCGTTTAAATCCTGACGGTCGTTTTCCACCACTTCAAGCTGTCCCGCGTCTACGATCGAGCAATATGTAAAAAATTAATTCTAACATCGCGCAAATTTATTAGGTATTCGACTTTACCGTTCGGTAAGAACTCTATTTCCTCGTCCTCCTCCTCGAGATCCCTGTTCTCGTCATCCATACGTTCGTCGTTAAATTTTCTCTCACCGTCGCCTCCATGGTATTTGAAAGAGCGAAGCTCGTTATAGTATTCTTGGGGGTTAGCGTTCAAGGACCTTTGCTTCCTGGTGATGGCGTCCAACGCGCTGTTCAAGGACTCCTCCATCGACTGACGGGAAACGGGAATCAGTGCGGTCGCTGTCCCCGTTAAAAGCAGCACCAACTGCCATCCTTGCAGCAACATTATCCCTTTAAAACGAGGATAATTGTTAGTCGCGGTCGACAGCGGGGTACGTGTTCGGAAATTTGGGACACGGGAATCGGGAAATTACGGAAGTTGAAAAATTCGGGAATTTGAGAATTGTGGGGTCTGGAAATTTGGAAATGCGATAATCTGAGGATCTGATAATTGGGGAATATGGAGATTTGGGATTTTGAGAATTGTGAGATTCAGAAATATTAGAAATGTGATAATTGAGAGATTCAAAGATTTAGGATTTGGGGAATTGTGGAATTAGGATTTTGGAATCCGAGAACTTGCGAATACAGATTTGGAAATAAAATAATCGAAGTATTTGAAGATTTTGAATTTTGGAACTTTGAGAATTACAAAAATGTGAAAGTTTCAAATTTTCAAATATGATAATTTCCGAATTTGAGAATTTTTGAATTTGATCCTTGAGAACGAGGACACTCGAGAACTTAATGAATCGAACAAATTTGTTCAAACGAAAAAAACTAGCAGCTGTCGTTACTTAATTCCATCACATTACACAGGGAGGGTCAGTTTATATTTAAGGAGTGGCCCAGCCTGGTTATTATCTAACTACGTTAACGAGCCCACGTAAAAATGGAGTCTAAGAACTGATGGTTGATCATAACAGAAAAGAAATCGTATTACTAATAGAATCAGCTTTTCAATTTGCGATCGATTCCGTTCAAAGGTCAACGAAGAATCCTTCGTTTTCCTAAAGTCGCAGTAACAAGATCCAGTGATGCAACGAGGGATTACTCTCGTAGAATCAATTGTTTGGTACTCGCTCTTTCCAAGAATAGATTATTCTCCGTTGATTTTAGTCCATCATGCTTTCATCGAATAACGCATTTCGAACAGACAGAAAATACATCGACGAGGAACAAAGTTCATTTTCCAGTCAAACATTGATTTTACAAATGATACCTTAATGAAATACAATCATTATTCATTTACCTTTGTAATGCAATCTTTATTCTTGTACTATTGTAATAGAATTCTTATTATTTTACTAGTGTGATGCAATTCTTATATTTTTACTATTGTAATGCAGTTCTTATTATTTTACTATTGTAATATAATCCTTATTTTTTAATTATTGTAAAGATATCCTTATTCTTTAATTATTGTAAACATATTGTTATTCTTTCATCATTGAAATAGAATTCTTACTGCTTCATTACTGTAATTGAATTTTTTCCTATTACGGAATTTAAATAAAACGGTACGTCAATTAATCGAATGCCCATTCCGATGCAGGCATTTTTATTCTTTTTTTTCCGTTGCAGATCAATAGACTTAATGCATTCCGCGCATAGAATCAGCTTTACCGCTTCCCTGTGGAATCCTATTAACACTGACCTCTATTTCGCCAAACGAGCACACTGCTTTGAACGAACAGAAATAGAGGAAAACGCAGATCTTATCTGTTCCACAACTATCCCAATTATAGTGTACTACTCATGTTGCTAGAAAACCTCTATACTTTAATCATTTTGTTCGTATGAACATTCCCGCGCGACGTACACTTTCTTTCAATAAGTGCTTTTGATTTTGGAGATCACACATGCAAACTTGAAAGTTTTGTCGTTTTTGAATTGCTATCACAATTCGAAACTCCCAAAGTACAATAAATTTATTTTAACTATACCCTCAAAGCATAGTAAATTTAAAAAATGACCAAACTCTCAATGTATAGCAAATTTCAAAAAATATCCAAATTCTCAGAGCATAATAAATTTAAAGAATGATCAAACTCTCAAAACATAACAAACTTAAAAAATGACCATACTTTGAAAGTATAGTAAATTTGAAAAATGACTAAACTCTTAAAGTACATTTTAAAAAATTTCAAATTCACAAAGCACAATAAATTTAAAAAAAGATTAAACTCTCAAAACATAATGAGCTTAAAGAATGACCATACTCTGAAAGCATAATAAATTTACAGAAATTACCAAACTATCAAAGCACAGTAAATGAAAAAAATTACACGTGAAACACGCGGCGCTTTTGAATGTATACAATGTGCTAAATGTTCTTTACGTTATTATATCTTATTATATCGTTATTCAGTAGTTAGTATAATTTAATACTATCTGGTTATTGTTATTTCAGTAGCCGTTATCGATAGTCGTTATCGGGTTTTCTATATCGCATGGCACCAATTTGCAGACTGATGGAACAATAACTGTTATCGGTAGAACGCTCTTCACTCGAGATACGGTGCGATTGTTCACCTTTAACCTTTTAGCTACCCCAACTTTAAATATACGATATTAATACATATATACATGTCGTATATTTAACTTTCACTCGGTACACGAAGAAGAGCTAAATTGAATTAATTTGCTTTCAGAAGAATTTTAATTACATCTATGTATATGTATATAAGGGCGAAGATAAAATTGTAGGTGTAATTCAAAATTTGCTTAATGGAAGTTGATTCAATTTATGTATCGAGTAAAGATTACGTACATATAAAGTTACATAAAGTTATTCATATAATGTTGACTTATGTATACCGATAATGCTGGTCGCAGGTACAGAATATACATATACTAACAGATGGTGAAACGAAATTGGAGCCATTTATGGCGATATTGTTAGGGTAGCATTTTGAAAATCTTCCAAATTCTCAAATTCTTAAATGCTCAAATTCTCAATTTCTCCGAATTCTCGAGACATCACACCTTGTGAAGATTCACTAATTCGCAATTTTGTAATTTCCGAATTCCTCGATTTCCACAAACTTAAATTGTGTAATTATCAAATTAATCAATGTCCTAAAATTTGCGATCCTTGAAACCATCGAATCGGTACACGAAAATTTCCGAATTTCCAAATGTTTAAATTCTCAAACGTCCTCGATTTCTCTATTTCCAAATTCCTGAATAACGAATCCCAAAATCTCGAATTCGACAATTTCCAAAATGTCTAGTTCCTCGAATTTCATGGCTTCTAAATCCTCACCGATCGCTCAAATCATTCACAATCGACCACGAAAAACAATCTAAAATTTTAAGGACGATTAAATTAAAAGAACGAATTTTCTGTCGAAACGATTTGCTTACTTACCCGTTCTTAATGATTCATTCAACGTGTCACTAATCAGCAGTAGGTTTTCCCGTTTCTTCCGTGTATCACAGATTCTTCGTCGTTGATTCTCCGCAGTTTCATGGAATTTTGTCGGCTTGTGTGTGTACCATAGCTACCGATGACGAGACCTTTTTATATAGGGGCCATGGTGATCGATAGAAACGCGCATGGATTTAGCCGTGAAACGCAACGACAGAAGCAGCAGCAACAAGTAAAGGCGTGGGGTGTTGCCTGTGAAAACAGAGAGACAATTGGCATACGAACACTCGGGGAATAAAAATGATAAACGGGCTTTTTAGGGGACAATGCCGGAAATCGACCGATTCTTTGTTAATTAAATTGCTCGTAATTATCTGCAGCTTTTCCAGTCGATATCGTTGGACCATTTTTTTATTCCTTCTATGTAAGATACTAGACCTTTTTGTACGAGAACTTCGATGTTTTGTATGAATAGCTTGAACCGATAATAAAGGGACAATCCTTCGGGGAAAAACATGTGGAGGAGGAAGAGATGCAATTCAAGTTTGCACGTTCCTGAATCATCAAATTTCCAAATCCTCGTATTCCCAAATCTTCAAATGCAATTCAAGTTCCCATATTTATAAATCATAAAGTTTCCAGATCCTCATATTCCCAAATCTTTAAATGCAATTCCAATCCTCTTATTTCTAAATCATCAAATTTTGTAATCCTTATGTTTCCAAATCTACAAATTTCAACTTACTTCAGTCTGAAAATGAAGTATATTTTACTTGATATTATCGTAAATTAGTGACACTAAAAATGAATAAAAACTAAGAAGGTATTACCAAAGATTAGTATATTTTAATTAGTTATCTTGTCCATTACTTAACAATTTCTTTTTCTGATGTCCAGCAACATGTCACAAGCAGGTAATTCGGCTTTTCTCGAGGAAAACGCGTAGATCGATCGAAATGCTGTACCGTTTCTTCGATATTACAGGACAATAATCGAGAATCCTCCCTTTGACGGATCCAATACATTCTTGGAACGGAACTCTTCTTATGAAGAAATTCTAAAATTATGATAGTAATACGTCATAAGGGTCGCGACGAAAATACATATAATTCTACGATCAATATTTGGAAAACTTCGTGATAAAAGGTTCGTTAAAATATCTTGGCCAATTCGGTTTTAAGACGGAATACCTTAGTCGGTCGAACTTTCTTGAAGAATATTCTCACGGATTCGCGAGCTGTTTTTATGGCTTCATCGCCTTTTCTATTTATCGGACGACGTGTCGCTTCCATTAGGAGGAATGCGACCACCCATAATGTGACCAACGAACGTTCTTCAGAATTCACGTGTAGGTATACACCCTATTACTTCAGCGGAACCGAACGATGCAAGTGATATCAATACCTGACGTGAACAATATTACTTCCTATATGATGTTTTGAAACTACAGTGAGGGACAAAAGTATTCGTACAGTTGGAATATTGAAATAAAAACAACAATATTTCTATGTTATTTTCTATATTAAGTATATTTAAACATATAACATATAGCTGAATATACAGCTATCTACATATATACATATATAGCCATTTATAATAATACATAATATTTACAACATGATGTTATACATATAACAGCTGTATATTATACAGAAAAGTTACAACAACAAATGAGTGAAAAAAGAAGGCAATAAAATCATGTAATTATTATATATTATTATATGTGACTGTATATAGAGTTGTATGTTTAAATATACTTAATAATAAAGAAATTATGAAGATTTATTCTGAAGATTTTAAAATTCCCAAATTTCCTACTTGCATTGTCGAAACATTCTATAAACAGATTCCGACTGGTACTACTACTTATTTTGTCACACGTAAACATACATATACAGAGTATACATATACATATACATACAATATATAGTATACATGCTGTTCAATCAGTACTGTGCCGAGTATCAAAACGTACTGAAATTTACCAGTTTAGAGAGACAAAACGGTGCTTGGTCATTTTGAGATTCATCTTTATTTTTAAAACGTCTAGCTGTCCCGATAGCAGACGCAGCAGGTCTTATCGTTCATATTATCGCCGATAAGCGATCGGTCATTATCAGACGATAGGAGTAAAAGCGGAGAATCGGCTCATCGATCACGGGAGAACAATATAACGAATTCCACCTGTTGGTCGACTTCCTAAATCCCTCCCAAAAAAAACTTACACGGACGACGCTGAAAATATTTAAACGATTACGTTTTACCCTTTACGTTTGCGCGAAGAAGTGACTCGTTTCTTACTCGCCGATCCGGGGAATATTTTCGAGACTTTCGAATTATATTAAAAATCATAAACTGATCGCATTGTCTTGGTCGCGAAACGAATCACAAGGTAACATAATTGAATTGCTGACACAATGTGAAATATTAAATGACCATTCGGAGAGGAGCACGGAGAGAAATGCACGTTGGTGGCCTCAATCGTGCCACGTTCGGAACATCAAACGATAATTATTCAGGTACAGCATTTTCAGCCTAAATTTTCATGTTTACCCCGTTTTGTTGACTATTCTCCTTCACCAACGGTGTCAGTAAAGTGTACTGTTAACACTTTCAACGACATCAACTTGCGCGATACAGTAAACTCTCGTTATATTGCCGGTCGAGCGAGTAGCGTCTCATTGTCAGACATGGTACAGCTACGAGCACGTTCGTTAAATGACCGCCGTTTCTTCCGGGAAGCAGTAATATCGCCTCGCGTGGTATTGCTCGTCTTAGGTCGCTACGCGTTCCCTACGATAAATTGCAACGTGAAAACGTGGCAATTATAGTAGATAATTACTTATAGAAAGCAACAGTGCAGGCAATGAGGGCATAGAGATGCAGCAGAACGAATCGAACTCGTTGCCTCCTGTTTTTTCGCACCCCACTGTTATCACGGCACAACCACAAGGTAAGTGAAACATCGACACGTTGCTGAAAAATTAATGCGCTTGTTAACACTTTGCCGGCCGCTGTCACGCTGGCGTGACTTTTGAAGCATGTGCTTATTCTGTTAGTCTCAGATAATCGTTCACAGTCTTCGTATCTTGAAAGTTTAGATTTACTGTTATAAAATATCGTTCACAATGTCAAACAGTGAAGAAATATATGCCGATGTATTATTTATCATACCTGAGTAAAATATTAAACCCAAATTTTTTTTTTGTAAATAATGTAAGTGATAATTTAAGAATATAAAAATATTTATTAAAATTTATGTAACACCAATTTTAGTGCTATTTTTAATAATAACTATACCCCATGTACGACGGATAGCGTAAATATCATCGTCGGGAGCAGTACAATCCGCGCGAAATTTGCCGGCGGCAGCGTAAATGCGATACGAAAAGTAAGCGGCCGGCAAAATGTTAAGCGATGAAATAAACGTACGAATACAATGGATAAGAATTCGTGTTACCTTCGGTGAAGTAAATGCCTTATCATGCATATAATTAATGCATTATTATGCATGTAATTAATAAAAGAAACGCGTTGCGGCAGGAGAAGTCCAACATCCAAGGAGACCAATACCTGTGAACACTCTGGATTGGGTGTCGACTACGAGAACGCAGATAAATGCACTCTCCGGAAGCCACTTCCTGGGTAACGTGGAACAATTGGAATTACAACAAATCGTCGACTTGAGCACATGTTCGTAACACCCTTAAATGTAACAATAACAATGATAATAGCATAGCATTGAATATATTTGACTTATATTATGTAGCGAAGAATTGAAGTTACCTTTTATAATGGTAGATGTATTTTTACACCACTACGCGTGCGGACACGCGTTTTATAGCTGGGCGTTATATATATAGCGATGCATTGTATCGCTGCACGTAAACGCAGATGCAACATACCTCGCTTCCTTTATTAAGAGAAAATGTAAATTGATCTATACTCTAACCTTATTCCCAAATATCCAAATTTATAATATAATTTCTAAGTTTCCAAATTTCCAAATATCTAAATTTTCAAATATTCAAATATCCAAATTTCCAAATTACAAATTTTCCGAGTACCTAAATTTCAAACACTAAAATGCTCCCCCTGCATTTAACTTCGGTTAAAGTAAACCTATGTTGCATCTGTCTATTTATACAATAAACAATGTTGCAAAACTCTTCTCTTATTATCCTTGCGTGTTGAGCTGACATAGGATAAAAGGCGGTTATTATATTGAAGCGAAAAAATCCAATCTGCAAGCAAGATTTAATCTAATTACATAATGCAAACTTGATAATATCGATATTATAAATAATATTAATAAAATGATGAATACATGGCGAATGATTAAACTTTAGTTGCTTGTTTCAGTACTTGGTAGAATAGATAAAGGATTGCAGTACAGAATTAAAGTACCAAAGGCTGAGACATTGTTCCTAGCGATGGAAGCCAAACCTGAAAATCAATCGAACGGATTCGGTTGTTCAAAATGGATCCGCGATAACTGTAAGTTCAACGTTTTGGACCAATGTGGAGAATTGGCATTCGTCATTATGTTAAATTCTCGATGGAGTTACACACTGAACAAGCTACGAGTAAGTGACACGTCTATCATGAACACGTATTCGATATATGTATGCACTATACAATTTATATGCTATGTTAATTAATTTGTCACTTAATTGTTGATGTCAACAGCTTTAATTGCAACTTGATCATCTTATTATTCGCAGAAGGTCACAGTAGGAAGCGCGAATCTGATCGGTACAGTGGAAGAAAATTTCAGTATACTAGGTCCAAGTTTTACGGTCTACGACGAGACGAGAAGAGAACTATGCAACATATACGGTCCAAACATTTGTGGTTGCTGTATGTACAAAGATGCACAATTTCAAGTACGATTGATTCTTTATATTTTAACAGACGTGTATATATACGTAAGTATATATATATTCTTTAATCGATCTGTTGACCATCAGGTAGTTTCTATTGATGGTACTCATCAAATTGCATCTCTGATGCATCAATGGAACAGCGTTCTTCACGATTATACTCTATTAATTACATTCCCTGCAGACACGGATATAAAATTGAAAAGTTTGCTTCTAGCTGCAGCGTTTCTACTAGTAAGTATTTAAATTTACAATTCCGCCATTTGTTTTAACCGTTACGTTATCATTCCATGATTTAAGCTACACTGTAAAAAGAGAGAAGAACGAGATGTAACAAAATCTATTCTATAGATTTTATATCTGCATTACCGACTGACCAACAGGATATTTTTGTACATCGCGTCGAATGTTGAGCCTGATTCTCCGTTCTGAATTTGTTATTTGTAATCTTATTATTAAATCTAAATGCAGATTAGTAATGTGATCAATCATTCATTTAATGTTACAGGAGAACATGTACTTTGAACGAGTCAGGAAAACTAGTTGAAGAATATAAATGATATGTCATCGAACACGCAATTTTGCCCATATTCAAAAAGAAATCTAATGACGACCAAATGTAACTTATTTTAAGAATGCGTACATTTTTAAACAAAATATTATTTGAACTTAACTGAGATTAATTTATTTGGATGTATTAATTAATTTAATAGTACACTGACTGTTTATTCGATCTAGGAACCTTTGTATTTACATTGATTAATTGCATGTACGGATTGTACATTTCATATGTACAGAAAACATTGAAAACAGCTCTTATAATCTTATCTTATCGCTAATCTAGCTTATTGGAGATCTTTACGTAACTTTCGTGAAACGTTTTGTGCAAATAAGGGATTTCTGTTACATTGTAGACTAACAACAATATGTACTGCATTTAAAAACATATCTATCAAACACAATAACCATATGCATACATATATGAAACATTGGCTAGGTAAACAGTAACAATATACAACTTAATATTTTGGCATAACAAATCCATAAAATGTTAATAGATATATGTATGTATAAAACATAGAATAGTATCATGCTGTCTTTTATTTCCAGATTAAAGTATACAACATAGTATAATAGAATGGATCTTTTAAGTATTATTGGTTTTGTAGTTATAATTTATTATCTTATATACATGATAGTCCCTTGGTTTTTAGATTGTGATTTAAATCTTGCTTTGCATGAAAAATTTGGAAAACCTATAAGTGAGTAATTTGTAACGATATATATACTATTATTTATTCATAATCACTGTGTATTCCAATGCATTTTGGAGGTTCTCTACAAGGAAAAGTCGTGTGGATAACTGGAGCATCAAGTGGAATTGGGGAATATCTCGCGTATGTATTAGCAGGAGCTGGTTGCAAGCTGATTTTATCAGCAAGAAGGGAAACAGAATTAGAAAGAGTAAAAACTAATTGTATTAAAAGTAAATAAAAATGATGCTCATCTTTGAAACTAACTTTATAAATATATTTGTTGATTTTCTTTATTTCTTAATCTTAATTATTTTTATTTACTTTCAGAAAATGCTAATTTACAAAGTTCAGATATAGAAGTACTTGCACTGAATGTTACGGACATAAGTAATCATGAATCTGCATTTAATCATATTATTGCTAAATTCGGAAAAGTAATTATACCTTAAATCTTTTTTTTAAATAAAATTTAATATAAAATCTTTACTACATTATAAATTAATTTCAGTTGGACATATTAGTGAGTAATGCCGGGCGTTCACAACGAGCAGAATGGGAAAAAATTGACATAGATGTTGACAAAGAGATGTTCAATTTAAATGTGTTTTCCCACATTGCTTTAAATAGATTAGTAGCAAAATATTTTCTTAACAGGGGTGCAGGTCATTTTGTAATTACTTCAAGCATTGCTGGCATTGGACCAGTACCATTTTCTGCTACTTACTGTGGAACTAAACATGCATTACATGTTAGTTACATTATACTGATGCTATTACAATTATATCATTATACAAATTATTAATATTTTCTTGTATTGTTGATAGGGTTATTTTCACTCATTTTCCATTGAAAAACTAGGAAAAAATGTTCAGGTCACTATAGCATGCCCAGGACCCATAGAAACTAACTTTCTATCCCAAGCATATACAGAACAAGTTGGAAAAGTAGGTTTAAACTAATCTTGTAATAATAAAATTGAAATATCTCAATATATTTTTTTCATAGACATATGGCGAAGAAATAAGTAAAAACTCACAGAACAAGCTTAGCCCTGAACGTTGTGCTACATTAATGGGAGTTGCAATAGCAAATGAACTAACTGAAGTATGGATTAGTAAGCCACGCGTGCTTCAGTTAATATACCTGAGGATGTATTATCCAAATATAGGATCTTGGTAGAATATTTTATATTTTTATTAATGACAATGTTTTATTATATATGGTTCATAATATGAATATACTTTAGGATATTTAGATTGTTGGGACCACGGTTTTTGCAACGTCTACGAGATGACAAACCAACAATTCAACACGAACAATGAGTATATTATATTTTCATTATACATTTACTTTTTTACAATTCATGTATATTGTGTAAAATATTCTACTTTAAAATCCTTCATGAAACAGCTTAATCACATATTTATAAAAACAAAGGTATTAAATAAATTTAATAAGGACAGCATATTACTGTATTATTATGTTGTATTTGCATTTATTTCAATCATTTCCCTTCTATGCTTCTTTCCTCTCATAATTGCTTCTTTAAACAATTTACAATAAAGATCTATAGCACAAGGTGTATCATCATTTCCAGGAACAGGATAAGTTATAAGATTTGGATTACAATTTGTATCAACAATGCCAACTGTAGGTATAGCCATTTTGGCTGCATGCACCACTGCGTCATGCTGGTGAACTACAGAATCCATAGTATTAATAAATATGCACAAATCTGGTAATCTAGTGACCGTTCCAAATTCACGGTTAGCATTTGTGAAAATTCCAGTTTTCCATTTTCTAGTATGTGCATATTCGTTACATTCTTTAGCGGTCTTTTCTACCATATAAGAAATTTGAGGATTCTTTGCTATGAACAAAATGATTCCACCTTTACATGCTATGTGAGCTACAAAATTTAATGCATCTCGTAAAAGCTCAGCAGTTTTATCCAAATCAAATATTAAATGTCCTAGCCTTGATCCAAATATAAAAGGTTTCATACGGGCATCTAAGGAACCTTCCTTGTGACCAAAATGTACTCTTGCTTCAAATAAATCTTTAACTGTGAACATATTGTAAACATGAAAGAAATCTAAATGATCTAAAGGATTTATTTGTTTTCTGTAATCTGAAATGAAAATATTGAACATGTAAATGTTAAAGATAAATATATTTTATACAATAAATAATAACATATTTTAATTGTAATATATTTTTACCATCTGTTGTTTCTTGAGGTATGACTTCTGTTGATAAGGTATGTCTAGGATAATGTGTCATTAATGGTTTTATAGCATTCCAATCCCTCCACACTAAAACAAAATATAAAATACTTCATGTTTATGGTATATAAATTATAGTCCGATAAATAAATACACACTTACATTTAGAGGAAAACGTTCGTGTTACAAAATAGGTCATTGTGACAAATATTTCAATTCTTTATTCAAGTCTTTATTATATACTGGCAGATAACAGTAATAATAAATATGTAGATTAATCAAAATCGGTAAATTGTTTTATACTTAGCAGGTTAGAAAAATTGTACTGAGGATGTAAATGAAATCAATTTCATTGTAAAGTCTGAAACAGAATCTGATACGTGTTTAATATGAACACTTCAGCAATTTTCACACAATTATTATATATTACTATTAATTAATGAGTTTACTATGTTCATATATACGATATATTTAAGTACAACATAATACCACAGTATGTGTGGCCATACACCATGGTACATGCTACCCACTAGCGACACTATGCGACGTTCTATTGAAAGAATAATAGTGAAAATAATAATTAATAAATGGTTACGATCAAATTTTTAAAAAACATTTGTTTTATAGCATAAATTTTGTATATATTTCGTTTATTTACAATAAACGATAATATTTATTTAAAAAAAAATTGGTTTGATCAATCTTATAAAAGAGTGTAAGTGTTAATATCATTTGATACTCTTTCCGACTTTTCACGGAAGGTTATGTGTAACTTTTACTGAACAGCACACATTTGATGAATACTTCTTGTTACTTATGTAGATTCATACATTGTCATATAAAACTTGTTATATTGTGATGAAAATGACTACAGAAGAAGAATGGGATGTAGAACAACATAAAGCAGAACATGAGTCCGATGAACACTGGGAACTTAGACGTAAATTTCTTTTAGCGCATAAAGACAAATTTCCAGAAGACCAACTTGTTTGTTTAGCTCAAGTATTTACAAATGTCGAGTTACTTGGTTGCAGGTATAATACATATGTGCTATTCAACTTTATATACCATTTATATCAAACTAATTTTTTTTCAATGATTATGATTGTGAATGACTGTATTTCCCTTAGGTATCCAAAAGAGACAATGCAATTAATTGCAGAATTAGCTGAAGATATTGTTGGAGATTATAGAGAAAAGCAGAAGAGCAAATTACAAAGAACATTTGTAAAAGCTTCTGATGCTGCTAGTTCTAAGGTTAAAGGTATATCCAAGAACTGTGAGTTCTATCATGTTTGTTAATAATTTAAAATGAAATTATGATAAAATTAGTTGTTTTTTTTATATATTATTATTTATTTATGTTCTTTAGGACTAAATGCCCCAACATCTACCAATAAAGTTGATTCAAAAGCACAATCACAAAGTAGAAGCTCATCTAAGGAATTAAGATTAAACAAAGTTAAAAAAATAAAATTAGAAGAACAACCATTTGGTAATATTGTAATGGTAGAAAGGCCAGGGGATGTACCACAAAACATAATTGCTTGTGCAATTAATGCATCGGGCAATAATTTAGAATGGAAATTTGATAGAACCAATAACTCATGGTATATGTTTTTAACATTTACATTCCTTTACACATACAATTGAAATTAACTTCCTGTCTTTATAGTAAGTGCGCTATTTTTATCAATTCAAAGCTGTTGGCAGAAGCTTCTAGTTCAAATCAAAAAATGGCAAAAAAAGAAGCAGCTCTTATTGGATTACAAGAATTGAAAAAATATTATTATACAATTAAGGTTTGTGTCATAGATTTTTGATGTTTGTTGAATTTTATTAAGCTATTGTTTTAATAATATTTTAGATTAAGCAGAATATAAATAATGAGTCGGATGTAACTACAACAACAACAATGGTAAAAGGAGCAGTAACAGATGATTCAATATCTAATGACAATATTGGAAGAAAATTAATGAAATTAATGGGTTGGACTGGTGGAGGTCTTGGTAAATCACAGCAAGGAATTGTAGAACCTATTACGTAAGTAAAGTTTCTGTTATGTTCTATGTAAAGCATTATAAAATATTCATATTGATTGGATAGGCTTAAGCAACAGATCAGCAGACAAGGATTAGGATTGAAGTCAAATTCTTCATCGCTAAATCACGTAAAACATAAATCAAGGAACATCATGAGAGACTACCTAGCAGGAGACATGAGAAATGATTTAGTATTCTCAGCTTTTACAAATGAAGAGAGAGCTGCAATTCATACGTAAGTTAAATAACGTATTCGTACGATAATTTGTAGCATTAAAAACATTGTTCATTAAGTGTATTTTTAAATATATTTAGGATAGCAAGACAGATGGGCTTAAAATCACATAGTTATGGTTCTAAAGATCAACGAACATTGGTAATTTCTCGTAAAATAGATGTGCGAGACTTAGTAAACGAATTGAAAAGCCTTGGAGGAATTACCGACAAATATGAGTTAATTGACCCAACTGAGACGTAAATAAAAAAAAGGAATATACTTATTTTTCTGTACATCATATAAATTTGATAACATACAAGATATCAAATTTGATACATTTCGTACCGAAATAACAAATATACAATGATCACGATAATAGGTCATACATTAAATGACTAGAAAACTCTGTTGTAAGAACCCATTTCGATATATTTTATAGAATATTTTGGCATTGATTAGTTTCTTAAGACATAATTGGTGCGGAACGTATTCATGCGTCACGAATTAAGCCGAAGTAAATGGTTAACAACATACTTTCTTTCCATATTTGTTGTTTAGTTTTTATACTTCAACTTAACATTTATGCAATAAAACACTTCGTGCAGTAAATTTAGAATTATTTCTATTCCTTTGTCAAGTTTCATAAATCCTTGTTTGGAAACTACTGTCTCTAAAATAATTATTTAAGAAATCCAATCTATTTTGAAAGAAACTTCTGATTTATTTCAGTTGAATAAAAAAAGAAACTATGAAAGCAGAAAAAACTTTAATAATTACAATAATCACAAGCAATATACGTGGTCAGGTACAATGTTAATTGCGTAAAATAAAACTGAAGAAACGTTTACTTTATTTAATGATCATCGCGCGCTGAACTTATTTCCAAGAACATTGTATTTTAATTAATAGAAGTACAAAAACTTTAAGAAGCAAGATCACTTACAAGTGTATGGTACGTCGCAGTTGCCGTATAGTAAGAATGCTTTGGCAGTAGAACAATATAGAAGTCGAAAGTAACATAGACACGACGACGTGTGATTTTATTATATTATCACATTATTTAAATCTTGATAACTAAGATGGTCAATGTTGATTACGTATACATATGCGCTGTACAATTTATCGATCGGTAGTAACATCCAATAATGCTCGTTCACGCTACATTGTGTATTGCAAAAAAAAAGAAGGAAAAGAAATCAATCGAAACAATTAAAATATATAAATTACATCGAAATTGATTTGAATGCGTTTCCAGTTTACAATGAATCCTTTTCGAGCGGATAACTATGGACGGATCATGCAGATCACAATACGTTAGATGTGTTTCTGAATTAATTAAATGGCTCGTGCAATAAAAACTATTGACATCAATGCCGATAATTGTAATTTCATGACATACCTACTGAATCTTTTACACAATACGATTACGTAGCAGCGAACATCTGTGCGTTTTAAAACATACATAGATAATTAAAAACGAGTGGGATTATTACATGGATTGTCTTTGTTTAAATCGCATCGTACAAGCTGATAATGTAACGACTGACCGCAAACGATAGGTAAGAGAATACGTGGCGGGTATAAGCATTTTAGAATTCCACGCTCGGTGCTGTAACATGTTTTCAGAGATCTTTTATGGTTTATCTACTGTTCACGTATGACTCGCGAGACACGTACGTATTACATACGTCAAACCACGTAAGATGTCTTTCCAGTGTGCAGCACCGTTGTATAGCGATGGAAATATACGCACTGCGCGTTGTACACGTTTGGGTTCATTATTTCCAATTACCATTGAAGATGAACGGTCCTATCTTAAATATAACACGTCGAAATTGAGGGGGAGGGGTAGGTAAAGAGTCAAGGCGTTCATGAGCGGAGATTCAGAACGTCTTGGTCCTACGAAAGTTTCTTCTTAAAGTTTACACAACTTCCCTCAGGATTCTGTCCTCGGTCCAGGCCCTACTTTGGACCGTAATTGACATCTGGAGGGAACGTTACATATCTCTGTATCTCTCTCTCTCTTCTCCATTATTCTCTTTTATATACCAAAATATTATATCTACTATTTGATAAAAGTGACTCTTTTGTTGATATGTAATATATACTTAATTATTTATATTAGTTAGAAGATATGTCATTGGTTGACTAGAAGATATTACGCTTAAAATATAGGTAGAGATACGTTTCGTCGTGAAACGAAAGTCTTTCTCAGTAGGTGTAATTGGTTCCCCAATTCCGTGTTTACTTTTACCTCTTTATATTCGTACTATTCATTCTGCGTTTCTTCGGAATGAAAGCAAAGAAAAAAACGAAGGAAACGGAGAACCAGCACCCTAAGGGAGTTCGACATTTATCTCCAGATTACTTTACTGATATGTATTCATATTGATATGTTATGTTGCGTTATCGTAATGAAAATATTAATACATTATACATATATGTATATAGCACTGTTACTTGCATCTTTCACATCCTCATTTTAAGTAAAGTGCGCGTTATACCCTGGAGGAACGCGATGAGATGCTCTATTTGTACCTGCTTCGCTTTCTCATTTGTTTTTAAAACGAATAATATATAGATGTATATTATTCGTTTCATATTCATATAAAGATATACGTGTACGAGTACGGTTTCTTTTTACATAAATGATTGGTGCACTCATATCTGACTAAAGTTCAATCAGTTCTACAAGGAAAAATGGGAAAATTGTTGTAACTAATTTACAACATGAAATATGAACAGAATTTACACGTCACTGCAAAACCAACTGGATACCTGATTAACTCGATTCAAAGTTCTTCCTGCCATCGAAGGTTTGTATCGATCTTCTCGCTTTATTGACGATTAAAATAACGTATCAAAGCATATGTTACAAAATATACGGTTAACCCTTTGCGGTCCTAGTGTGCTTTCTAGACACAAGACTGGTTAAGTGTCGTTGCCTGCGATATATATATATATATATATAAATCTGTAGCATTTGAACATTCTAATGGCGACCTCAAGCGATCAATATAATTTGCTATATTTCAGGATTATCACGATCAACGTGTATTGCACGTACAATATCCTCAATAAACATTGACCGTAAATTACTAAATTTTCAAATAGCCAAGTTTCTAAATTTATAAATTACATAATGTTTAAATTGAAAACCCTAAACATTGGCAATATACTTGATCGTCTAAGATCCCTTCGGGGATAGATTCTGTGTGTTACATATCTGTCATACATTCGATTACAAAATAAATAATGTACAAAATAAACGACCCGCAAGAGATTTCACGTATATTATTCTACCGAATGAAATTCATTGCTTCCAACAGAATGTATCTACGTATTTCCGTTTAGTGCGTATCGGGAAGAACTAAGTGTTTTATTCAAAATATAACTATCATCGAGGATTCTAACATCTCGATTGTTGATTGTTCCAGACATGTGATCAAAGATCCTTTTACTCGAAGCGGTACAAAAGCAGCGTTTCCCATGTAATAGAAGAGAAATATGACTGATTTAACTTGATTGTCCTTCATATAATTGAATAATCGGTGTTCAACAGTGTTCAGTGGCGCATTCAAAGGCAAACTATATTCAATAAGGTTCGTTCTAAACATCAAGCTGGTGAAATGCTATTCCGAAATATTCATATAAATTGCTCGATCTCGACACTATGGGAAACTGAAATGCGTAGGACATTTTCATGGTACTGTTCCAGCAGTAATCGTCGGTTTACGAGTATGTAAGAACGCAATAGACGGCTTACATACAGGATGCAACACGAATTTAAACAATTCCTGGCGCACCCCGTACATATGTACACATACATACATATATTGTATATATATTATTACATAATTGCACACGATAGTTTAGAACAAAAATCACGCACAATTCCCGGAATTTTTGTTGCAAGGCAGAAAGGTTTCACGCGTGCATGAGTACGTGTTGTTACTTCAAATACATAATTTCGATGACAATAAAGGAGAATGCATAAAAGCTCATACTTGATGGTGAAAATACAGTGAATGAAATCGAACAGAACAATCGATCGTTAAATAAGTAATAACTTCTTTGGCGAATTAAAGCATAATTGTCTCATATAGTTTTTCGTCTCTCAAATGGTGGTTGCGTGTCGCGTAACGGTTACGCCATACTGGCCACGTATACGACGATATTAACTTGCGTATCGATCGCATCCCAGTGTGATGACGAATACGTTAAAATATAATTAATTGACTCGCATAATTACTTAGCATCGTGTTACCGCGATGCTCGATGCGTGACTTCCATCGTCACGGCATTCCTTTCAACTTTTATTACTTTCTTCTTTCCTGGAAGCGTAACAACACGTCGTTCGTTAAAGCGAGCGCGTTCATTGCAGCGCAAGAGAGCAACGTTGGGTCATTAAAGGTGTGCACAGATATACAAGCATCGACCCTTGACATTTAATGAAAGTTTAAACGTTCGGTACTCCCGTGCCTCTCGATAATGTGTAAGGTATATATCTTGACTTATCTCGGTGCTCGTAGCGTATTCTTTTCAAAAGCAGGAACGATCAGAAGCCATTGAAAGAAAACGTTGAGAAGGTAAGGAGAGTAGAAAGAAAGGAAAACGGGTAGACGGTGAACGCTGTCGCGGGAGAGACTCGTCAAAGAACAATCGGGCTTTCAAGCGATAGAATAATGCGATTGTAATACGATACAGCCAACGTGATAGTGCCTCCGCAATGTCGTTCCAAAGGAGTGGCACGTTCAGTCGAGAAAGCCAGTTTTCACAAGTTTCTCCAGAAAGAACTTCACGTCTCCCAGTTCGGAGTCTTTGATACCGATGGATTTCAGCATACCCAAGTCACCGTTTTCCACCGCCATGAACACGGAACGTAAGTGTTCCAAGTCCGCCCGTACTAAATGTAACGCTGCACCAAAATCTTCGATCGTCTGAGATTCTAGAAACATGGATTTGTTCTTTTATCAGATACAAATCTTAATAGTCTATAACTTGTTGCACTTCAACATAAGTAGTTTTAAAAAAAAAACTGAAAGTCCTTTCAAAGAAAAATATACTCAATGATATGTTCAATAATATATAGATCAGATATCAAATTTGTAAAGTCTATAACATCTTCAGTGACATAACTGAACAAGTAACTTACCGGAAAGAGCTATGGCTACCTTGTTCACTCCACCCAAAGATTGCAGTGCATCTCTTGCCTTGGTTCCAAACAATTTTTCCAAGTAATTAGGACCATGGCTTGCCAATAATGACTGCAAGAAACTAGCTGTTTCCTCTACCGGTGGTCTTTTTGCTGGAATGTGCAACAGGAAGTACCAGTTTAGTTTTAAACATTTATACAGGAATGAGAGTACTGTTAAGTTTTAGCTTTATACAATCACGTAAAATTACATTCATGCTCTATACAATTACTAAAAATAGTATTTTCGTTTATTACAAGTCGTTTTCATATAAATACTTCAAATTATATTTATACTATATGTATATAAGACAATAAATACAATGCAAAATGTATTTACTGAATACAATATAAATTACTATTGAATCTTTACACTTGTTTTTATTGAAAACTTTAAAAGTAAATATATAATCTTACATAAAAGTTTGTATACTAAGTGATTGATTTGTTCGACGATTCCTTTACAAGACGCACATGGTGCGTCTTACACAATATACCATAAGAAACACGGGGTGCGTCGTCCTCAATCTAGTAATCATAGTCATGCCATAGACAGGAAAACAGTAGTATAGGTCGAGCATAAATCAGCCTTCCTACATATGTATACTAAGGTCAACTGCTACATGCCATGTGGAAACTTCCTCATAACCTTGTACCTATTTTCATTGTCTCTGCGCTACCCTTTCCAACTTTCATCCATAGTTATACTTTTTGACGAAAGAAGGGGTGTATGAAACTTACCAGCTGTGCATAGTCGTAAATCCTCGTCGTATCCGTCTTGGCAATCCGGGGCACCATCGCACAAATACTGAATTGAGATACATATACCATCTCCTGGACACTTAAACGGCTCATACGGATGACATGCATTTTCTGTAACATTCAAATATATATTAAATATTAATTTGGAAGATTGTTTTCGAAGGTGGTATCAAGTAAGAATATACGGGTAACCGACATTTCTAAGAAATCGTATACGATTGTATATACGCGCACATTTAGTATGTGTATGTTGGAGCGTACATACGTGTACATGTAACGCTACAAAGTAAATTGGCAATTATGGGTATACGTATCGAAAAGAAAGATAACATTGCAACTATTGTCGTCTTGGTTTTTCCTTCGATCCTGCGTCACATAAACGATTAGAAAACACGGTAATTCGAGTTTTCTGCTCGCTGCCACGAGAAGCTCAATTCTGTTTATTGCTCGAAAGATTTACCTACCCCTCCTACCGTAAAGTAACGTTTATTACTGTTGGTGATTATGCCACGTTCCATAACGAAACAAACTACGTTCCATCTATTGCATTGAATAAACTACAGACAGCCCATCACGAAGATGAATCGTGATACGCTGACTACACTACGTGGATTCAAATTACCACTTAAACGACGTTACCATATGCACAATAGATCGCATCAAGACTAAAATGTATGTACACCGCGTATCATAGAACCTCGTGTTAACGGTGCTCTAACCCTTAACTGAACTATTCTGACATTGTTTCGTACATCTATGCGTATACAATACCATTTACTGTAGTAGAATGGTAGTTCTTTTTGAAATAAAATTTTATATATACGTAGCATCCTTCTATAACATTGAGTGTACGAGGGTAATCAAACATATCGAGTACTCGAGCTATCGAATGGAATTGAAAAACTTGTATCCTGGCTAAAGATACTCAGAAATTAAATTTATAAATTTAAGTCTGAATATCCTGAAAAACCATACAAATTTGATCAATTCGTTCCAATTTTATTCAAAATAATCGAGCTAATGCAGGATTTATATGTTTCGGGCACTCGTGCAAATTTGTCCTAAAAATTGTGCTCGAATTTTTTATGTATTTATGGGAGTTTACTTGACTTCAACTCATCATCTGTGCACCGGAAGTTACACTCCACCGGTTAAGGGTTAGCATGCATAAATATAAATGAAGAAAAGCAATGACATCTGGTATCGTTGCAAATGACTGTCATCAACGCTATTTGAATAGTTATAGTTTACACGATATAGCTTAATCGATTACTATTCAGCCTAAAGATGAATGATTCTTGTTTAGACTAGAATGTAACGTTAAAAAATATGCGATGAACGAATGATGGTTATGTTCAAGCGCATTTACCATACAAGTTTGTGGCAGACAATGACAACTTACCTGTTCGTTTCGACTTGAAGTCGTTATAAAATCGACTCAAGTCGATCGCCATGACGGCACGCGGAAAAACAACGCAAGCACTCAGGGCGAGGCTAAGCGCAGCCACACTAGTGCAAAATCTTTGAACCATTCTCAGCCGGTAGCCAGAAAATTGATATCGATGAACGGGTTTCGCACACTATGCGTATTTCTCGTTGGGTGACGGGGAAACAATACGGGATTACTCTTGACTATACGCCGTTAAAAGCTCGTGAAGTTCAAACTTGTTTGATGATAAACGCTAAAATCGAAATAACAGTCGTTGACACGCTGATTCCTCCAAGAACAATATGAATACAATTGTCTCCCGTCACTTTTCCTGCCCTGACGTTTTCTCGTTTCACAGCCACCCTCTATCTCTTTTCAACACCAAGTGGCTGCCGCGTGACACGGGGTGCACAAGCACTGTGAACACACCTGTGTGCCCTCATATCATACATGCGATGCTAAGTACATATTATAATCCCTACTCTTCCGGACATCTCTACCCGAAAGAGTGGGGGAAACGCAGGATCTCTAAACCAATCAGTTAACAGGATCTGCTGGCTCTGACCAATGAGAACGAGCGAGATCAAATGTACTACCCTGGAACACCTACGCGACCCTCCCTGTTATGTCGCATCGATTTCAACCCCCTTGTATCTGTAGGTAACGTTTGTTTATCGTTATAAAGGTGCGACTGCATTGAATCGAATGAACGCAAACGAGCACGAACAAACTATTAGAATGTTCGTTGGCAGTGTTCGGATGCTACAGATTAGAAATCAAGCGCTAAAACGTATCAAATTTTGTAGCTTGCAAATTTAAGAATTTAGGAATTTGGAGAAATTTGTAAAATTTGATTATTCTAGTTTCTTACATTCACAGTGAGAATTAAGCCGGCACTGCATTCGCTGCATGACCCAACGAACATCTTCGAACACTGACGAATGTTGCTTTTGTGCTCTTTCACACTGGTTCGGCAAAGTAGAAACGCACCCTAACGTTGCGTTTACGCGGGTATAATAGTATCGCATTCATATCCCTTACGGAATAGGGTAATGAATTTGCCGAATATTGAAGAATTTCTATTAAATTTAATTAACACGCGATCCCGAATCTTTGTCAACAACTATTTGTGATTCTTAGAACCTCATTTCTTATATTATTGAATCATTTTTCTACGTACGGTATGCACAATATACATATACATATATGTATATACATATACATATATGTATATACAGTCCTTGTTCATAATAAAATAAAATACGCCCTTTCTATATTTTATGTTAATATAATTTATGTTAATACTTTTTCAAATGCTTATTTTAAAATTAAAAGATCATTATTAATATTTTATTTTTTAATACGTGTGACATGTTGCATTTTAATAATAATTATAGTGTTTAAAATGCTCACTTTACTTAACAATTAATATGTCCTTTTGGAAAATTACAATAATTTGTAATCTTGTATGTATTTATAACTGTTCATGGAAATTAGAAAGCAGTAATGCGTACTATTAATTGGAAACCATGACTCCCGCGATAACTTCATATCGTATATAACCTGAATGTATTTACGTATCTATTTCAAGTACAATAAGATTTAAATAATAGATTGTATATACATATCTACGAAATGGGGTTAATAAAGTAATTATGACGAAATGCAAATGTTACTTATTAAGCTCATTGCATGGATGGAAGCTATGAAAGATCGAATAAATAGATAAAAATGTATCGAACGCAATTTTAGAAAAAGTTTCAGTATGGAAGATCTAAAGTCTAAATTTTTTGGACTCATTAATAAACAGGTAATCAACTTCATGTTACAATTAATATGCTAGACATTATTTATTAATAATATAAAGTTGTAAGTGCAGTTGCTTTTGTCTTTTCTTTTTTTCCTCATACATTAGGTTATGTTGATACTATCTCAATAGCGTTAGTGATAATTGTCAAGAAATTTATCATTTTCATTATTGTGTAGAATGCAACCAAGATTCCACTTATGGGCTTACATCCAGATCTACTGAATCCATCAGAATCTCAGAAACTAGACAATATACACTCAGAAGCTGATCAATCAACAGGAAATGAGCCTATCCCTGACCAAGATATATTAGAATCCATAGAAAAAATTTATTTTAATACAGATCACAATTTTGACCCTTGTAGATATGAATTAGAAAAGCTACCAAAAGTATTGCAATCTAAAGAAATCGAGAAATGTTGTAACAAATTGAAACAGCAACATCAGGTTGTGTCAAAGAAGGTTTTACAACTTATTTTACAAAAGCAAACTGCTTGTAAGAAAGAGTTTGAAAAAATTCTATTAATACAAGAACAGTTACAAGATGTATTAGAAATATGTAGAATGGGAAGAGCAGATCTGAAATTGGCTGAAAGACAATTTACAACAGCTAGTTTAGGGATATTAGCAAACTATCAAAAAAGACAAGTTGTACAAGAATTATTAAATAATTTAAATACAATAAAAACATTGGTAAGATTTGTTAAATTAATTTAGCACATCAATTAAATGGAAATGGAAAAATAAATTACTATAATAATTTTCAGCAACGTACAGGAGATCGATTGCAGGAGTTACTAAATGAAAAAAATTATCCCAGAGCAATTTCATTGCTTTTAGAATGCCAGAGTGCTGCACAAACTTATAAACACTTCCACTGCATTGCTGCTTTAAATGGAAAGCTGCAAGACATTTTAGAACAAGCAGAAGAAGCTTTAGATGTTACACTCTCGAAGATGTGTACACAATTTGATGTGACAATTTACACATCGATACAAGAAGCTTATACTCTGTTAGGGAAAACTCAGTCTGCAATGGATCAACTACATATGCATTTCACTGCTGCAATTCACAATACTGCTTTTGCAGTTGTTCATTCATACGCAGGTGGTGATACAAAAAGGCAATACAAACAGCTTTGTCAATCGGTTCCTCGTGAAAGTTGCATTGCTTGTCTAACAGAATTATGTAAATCATTGTGGACAATATTGAGTTCTTATTATTTAATAGTAAATTGGCACAATACTCAAGAAAATAAATATAAGTCTGATGTTAAAGATGTAGAAGAAACTTTTAATCAACAATATGTAAAGCATAAATTAGAAAATAGTATGATTCGAGTATGGCATGACGTTGAAATAAAAATATCAATATTTCTAATGAATGTTGATTTAACTTACATTAAATTTGAACAATTTGTACAAGTTTTAGATATAGTTAACAGGTAAATATTTTACAAACATGTATATAGAGATATATATTTTTTATACAAAATATTTACAGATTAATAGAAATTGGAGAAGAGTTGTGTGGTTTTAAATCGGAAAACTTACAAGAATCTATAAGAAAGCAGTCCTTATCATATTTCTCCCACTATCATGCATCAAGATTAGATGAACTTAGAATATTTTTAGAGAATGATGGGTGGGAGCTTTGTCCTGTTAAACCTAACTTTGTAGCAACACAATTACAGGAATTCAAAAGTCTAAAACCTTCGCTTAATAGTTGTAAAGTTTGGAACAACGTGGACAACATTAATATTAGTGAAAATGATAGTACTATGGGAATAGAATGGATTAAAAAATATTTGGAAGGAGGTGCATCTCCGTTTGCTATAGGATCAGATGATACAATGGATGAAGATATATTGTTAAATAACGAGGTATGATGATATTTTATAATAAAATAATTGTTATTGTTACTCTGAACGCTATTAAAATCTAAAACACACGCTTTAGGATAATCCGCCAGCCTATTTTTCTGACGAATCCGATGACGACATCCCCGATGAGTTGAAACGTGAATACGTGGATGATTCTGATCATGTTAAAACAAATAAAAAGAAATGTAAACTGAAACAGTCGGGTCCCATGGTTACAAATACCACGCTAAGCATATTGCGTATTTGTGGAAAGTATTTACAAATGTCTAGACTTTTACGTTCAATCGCAGTCACTGTCATACAAAGTATGATACAATTTTATGAATTATGTTTTTATACTGTACATTTGTTCTTCACCTCAGATCTTGTAAGTTTCTTCTGTTGATATATTGAACTATAAGATTCATTTCTTAATCATAAATAATCATCGTTTTTATTTTAATAGCAAATAAATAGCGACTCTTTGTATAGCCCGAAATTAAAACTATCATTAGCAAGAATCAAAGAGAACTTGATTATTTGTGAAAATGATACAGAAGATAATATTCAATTAAATTCAGATAAAGTGCGACAACCACAACTTTCTTCCATCGTAAATTTACGCAAACCAGAAGAACTACACGGTTTGATGGAGCGTATCGTGGCAGTAGAGTCTCTAATATTTTTAGGACAACAATACGAGAGCTTGAAACCGTACCTAGAACATTTAATCGGTGCTAGTCCACAACGTGGTTTTCTTCATCAATTTTATATGCAGACAATAGCATCAACGATAGATTTAAGGAAACCAGTATACATGGCGGTTGCGTCACAAGCGTTTGATGTAGCGAATATCCTAAATTTAATGAATAAAGTTAACTGGGAGGTGACGGATGTTATGTCACAGCATAGTGGATATATTGATTCGTTACTTCAGGTATTTATTATTCTTTTATTCAAATGAGAAACTTGTCTTTATTTTTATATTGAAAATTTCTGTTGTATGTAGGATATATGTGTTTTAAATGAAAGATTGACGAACATTGGAAGTTGTCTTCCTTTAGCCGATGAAGTATATAATGCTGTTTGGGAAAATATTGCACATTTAATCACTCATACTTTAGTAGAAGGGTATGTCATTCTTTGAACAGGCTGGTTTCGTCTGTATAATAACATTTATTTATCTGAAATTTTTATCACAGATTCTCTAATGCTAAAAAATGTACAACTGGAGGTAGAGCATTGATGCAACTTGATTTCACACAGCTGAAATCAAAATTCGAGATGATAACTGGTCTAAGACCAATGCCGCATAGAGAATACGTGGAATCGTACATTAAAGCATATTATCTTCCAGAAAATCGTTTGGAGAAATGGATAAAGGAACATAAGGTACTTGAAATTTTATATACAGATATAATTATTTATATATCACTAAATTAAACTAAATTAAATTTTCTAATAAAATTTATCGCTTGACATGTTTGCCTTATAGGAATATTCTATTAAGCACTTGATCGGTTTGATTTCTTCAGCATGTCAAAATAACAAAAAGACTCGGCAACGTTTAATTGCACTTATAGAGGAGCAACGACCATCTAGATAGCATAAAACTATACATTAAAGTACATCTCAAGACTATGTTAAAATAGAGATTACATACCATTTTTTTTTAAATAATTAAAAGGAAATTAATTTTTTTCATGTAAATATATAGAAAGGTTTTCTTGCATCTCTCAACTATGTAAACTGATTTAATAACTTTTCAGTATCTATAACATATTGTTTTATTCAATCGGTATGTGTTTCAACTCTATCATTAATAGTGTTTTGCAAATATTAGAACATTAGTTTCATAAAATGAAAGATAAACTTGCTAAAAGTTGAGATTTTTTATTCTAATCTTGCAATAATACATACAGTTAAATAAGTATTATTGAACAGTTAAACGAATCTCACACAAAATCTTTTAAGTAAATTCATATAATATATTGTTATTAAGAGTTTAAAATTTGCCACCCTTCGTTATCATTGGATGTTTAAAATTTATTAGAATCTCTAGCAGTATTTACCATGATACAGAATAAAAGATATTAACATATTATCTTAAACATTAATGTTACTTAATCTGTTGATCGAAAATATTTTATATTTGATTTTTTATGTTATTATTGTATAACAAGTAATGTAAATAATTTTTTTAAATACATATATACTGTTATGAGTTAGTATATTTTAATTATACAGTGCTCTCTTCCGAATTTAAATATTCACTGAGATACATGGAATCTTATATTTTGAGACATTACTGTTATAATTTAAAGGTGTCTTTATTATACAAATAATAATAATAATATACAAGTACATATATTTTTTTCTGGGTTTATCGGTTTGCAATTTTGTAAAAATTACCGTTAGTTATCTAGAAGTATTTACTATAGCATTATACATACTGTATATTTGTATTGTAAATTTTTCTTCAACTAGAAACCAAAAAATTCTATTGCACCTCTTGAGTTGTTATTTATGAAAATATGTAAACGTTCTGCGAGTATCATTATTTCTTTACCAATTGCTAGAAAATTTATTTGAAATAAACATTAATGAACACATGTACTGTTCGATGTGTTGTTATATATTTCGAACAAATTTTGTAAATTAATAAAATATGGAAGATTCTTTTGTAGACAGTACCAAAATGTAACTAAAATATACGTTTCTAACTCGTTTACCGGCTAACGTAAATTTTTAAATTCAGTTATATAGGCGCATCGAGAACTCTCTGGTTAGTAGTGTAACTCAGCGTTTACTAATTCTTAAATTTGTCAACCGTATTTATACGTCAACCTTAGATAAATTTTGTTAATAATCAAAGTTCAATCGCGCTTCCTAAGCTTACGCATTCTTCTCGTAAAAGACATATGAAATACGATTTTTGAATTTTTTTTCGTTAATTGTATAAAATGAACAACGGTTCATGGAGTAGATGTTAAGAAACGCTGATAGTTTATCGAAGTAACCGATTTTCTTCTTTACTCCAAAGCGTTTTATATCGAGCCCTGCATTCTGAATGGCCCCTGTTAAAACAAATTGTTGGAAAATATAAAGGATATACATCTATGAAGAACCGAATGATACTAAATGCTTATCCTGACAATAAATTTACTTCAAAACGTTATTTACTAATATTATGTTGAGATGTGAGTTTTTAAGCAAAATTGGGTTCTTATACTATAAATGCATTTATTATTTCATAGTGAGCAGAGAATGAATAAATATATATATATTGCTATTAGATGAAAATCACCTTCGTTTACTGACAAAATTACTAAAAATATCTGCTTTAAATTATTTATCATTTGTTTATAGGATTCATTTTACTTCAGGCTTTGGATATTTATCAAAGAAAAGTGTACTCTATGGTTATAAAATGTTCCTTACATATTATAATGATTTCCTACAATGATTATAAATAGAATTCAGTTATTTGAATTTAATAATACCTATGAAAACTAGCAATTCACTAGTTATAATTTTATTTGATTATCACTATTTAATGAACCTTATATCATACAACTTCAGTTTTGGAATTTAAATTAAGTTTACTACCAAAATTGGCTTGATCACTAATGTTACAATATGTTTTTCTAAACAATAACTGTTGTCCGATAAAATTAATTATATGATAATAAGTATTTTGCATTTCTTCTATTTTTCATACAAAGGAAACAAACATGTCCCAACATTATAATAATTTTATGAGTATAAAATTAATATTACTGTATAAATACGAGTAGCCATAGAGCACTGTTTAATACTAGAAAACACAATAAAATAAAAATACATTAATCTCGTTCCAAAGCCTGTTTATGGCTTTTAAATATCAGTTAATTATTTTGCACATTACGTTCCATCGAATACAATACTTAACATTAATGGTACGGATGCCGAGAAAAAGAATCTGACGAACTGGTGTTTGTATAATTATCATTGTTCTTTTATGTAAAGTAGTACAATTTGTTAAAATTCTAATATCTTAATGTAATTGTGGAATGCAAATAAAACGTTAACATAGAAACAGAGTGAAAGAGTAACATATCAACATTATTTTGCTTTAGTACATTGAAAGTACAAAACTTATAGAAACCAAGAAATTTGAAGACGTAATTTTTTTCATGAATCAATTGCGAATATGGTAAATATGTTTTTCACTCTTATTCTACATATTATTTTGTATATATATATTTAATTAAAAAAATGAAAAAAAATTATATAAGATGTGAATGAAACACTGTCTGACTCTTTTCCTTGTGATCTAATCCTAGTTTTGCATTATTCAATCGCTTAACGTGTAAAAAACATTGGCAGATTCAATGCAGTTACGTTAATAAGTAACATTGTTCCAGTTTTCACGTTTTTTGTTTCTTTTTTTCTTTTTGAGCTTGTATCATTAAACCCTCATGGCTTACCATTTGTGCGTACAAAACAACCCCATTCGTATGTATAAGTGTACGTTCATACGTTAAATGCATTTCAATCGAAATTAAAGATAAAGATGTGCATACAGAACTATAAAAAGCGCTTCGAACTCGAGTTGGTTGATGTACCTTAAAAATATTATTTACTTGGAAGACAATTATTAAAAAAGAACGAATGAAACTATTAACATATTTAAAGAAAAAAAATTTTAAGACAAATTTATGAATGAATAACATTTTGGTGCTATATAAAGCCACTAATGTAAGTGCTTTGAATGTTTACTCACATATATCAATGGGATTATATGTATGAATATTATGTAATACATATTATATAGCACTGACAACAACCAGTGAAGAATCAAATGAATTATAATAATATAAATGATGAGTTTCAAATTGCAAACATCGTTCTTTTTTTTAATGCATCCCTTAATACCACAAGTAGTTCATCATATTTTTTATAATAATCCCATACCGCGATACGCGTACGTATGTATATATATGTACACATAAATTATAATGAAATGCTGAACGTGATAATATAATTAATAATATTGTATTAACTATTTTCACGAACTTTAATAAACAGTTAATAACAAAGTTTATACCATTTGGTATTTTGATAAATTTCTATTTGTATTATATTCCTAGTACTGGAATGCACCATCCGATATTAATGGTTGTTTTACATTTGCTGTCATATACTTAAAGTGATCATTCTCTTATTGATCACAGATCATTATCAGTTGCATTATAGAGCCTCTACATGATAAATAAAAGTAAAAATACAAAGCAAACGTACATTCTTGGTATGTGGTTAATCGATGAAAAATAAATATTTGCTCATAATTTATGATTACTGGTCAACCAAGTAAGGCCTTCGTAAAGCCCATCTCCAGTTGTGGCACATGATGGTTGAACATACCAATTCCTGTCTCGTATCCTAGTTAAACCCAGCTTTTCTTGAATCTCGTGTGGTTTCATTGCTATGATAGCGAACAAATGACATAATAGTACAAATTATATATGGCAATCACACTTCATAAAATATAATAATAGAACATTTAAGTAATATATCAATATTCACCATCTGGAAGATCTTGTTTATTCGCAAAAATTAAAATAATAGCATCTCGCATTTCTCTATCATTTATAATTCGATGAAGTTCTTGACGGGCTTCATCAATTCGATCTCTATCGGCGCAATCTACTACAAAAATAAGACCTTGCGTCCCAGTATAATAATGACGCCACAGTGGACGTATTTTATCTTGCCCACCAACATCCTAAGATATAGCGGATTCATTAGCAATATAAAAATTATAAATACTTGTCATGAATAAAATTTCTAGCAACACTTACCCAAACATTGAACTTAACATTTTTATAGGTAACTGTTTCTACATTGAATCCTACAGTTGGTATAGTAGTTACAGATTGCCCTAATTTAAGTTTATATAGTATCGCTGATATGTAATTAAGGAAATCTTACTAAGTAAACATAAAATTCCATTTTAGGTATTAAGTCACATATATGGACAAGAATATATAAGGATACTAGTTTTACCAGCAGCATCCAATCCTAGCATAAGAATTCGCATCTCCTTGTTGCCAAAGATTTTTGACAACAATTTGCCCATCTTGCCAGCTGCTTTCTAGGCACCTGGCACCTATATTTCATAAATGTTACACTTTACAAGGAATGCTCTGTGGGTCTATCAAATTTCTATGAAATATAATAAAATTCCTATTTAAATACATTTAGATCGCTTCAAAATGTGATCCCTCGTTATTTAAGAACTTCTGTTTTGTCACCGATTTTTGTATAAAATTTAAAACGATGCAAGAAGAACATCTTATGAATTTCTAACCTCTATATGAAATTGGTTACTCTTAACTATGAGTAAATTTTACCACATTATGTGAATGAAATATTAGTGAAATAAAAAAATTCAAGGGCATTTCTTATGACCTTTCAAAATTACAAGTGAAATTCAAATAAACAGATATTGATGAAATCATAGTATTATAAATAAATTCGTTATGTATTCACGTTACAGTAAAATTCATCGTAAAAGTTAATTGTAAAATAATATCTGAATGAAAGTACTCAACAGTTGTCACGACAAACAGATTAATCGGTCGTGTAAGTTGCATGACAATCAATGAGGAATTTTTGAAAAAAAATCCTTCAAGTTAGCAATATCAAAGGATTGTATACGTGAAGCAAGCACAAATGTAACTCACCGAAATACATTTACAAAAAGCGAATATTTTATCATGAACGCGTAGACATATCACATCACTACACATAACTTATTATTACAGCGGTAATATCGCTACAGCATTACCGGAAACGTTATTTAGGTAGGTACAGCATGATGTCTCTTCGTAAGTCACAAGCAAACACGCATGTAACTTAAACGAAATATTGAGACCACTTTTGTATGTATTCAATTCTGACAGAGAATTGGAAGCGCCACCACATGCTTCGAATGATTACTAATTCGTTATTGGCAGAACATTTAAAACTTTTGGCGCTCTGTAAAATATTACTATTTGTAAGGAAATTTAATTATAATTTAGCCTAATACCAAACTTTTATCGGTATCGCCCGCGCGAAATAATCTCAAAGTGCATTGATAATGTGATATCTTTAATATATATCCTTATTCATAATATGTGAAACATATAATTTTTAGAATTAGTTTATTGCAAATGATGTGTTCTATTTTTCAGTTATGTTTTATCTGCTATGTTTTACATTATCGTAAAAAAGAGAAGAGTTTCAAAATGTGGAGTCAATTTGCGCCTCTTACATCCTCTAGTTAATACACTACTGTTTTTTATCCTTATACGCATGCGTGTCCGAGTAATCAACTAATCCACTAATCAACAAAAAGTTAAAACTTTTTTTCGATAAATTCATATCAAATTTTTATAATTCTTTTAACTATTTTTGATATTGCGTGTCTTTAATTATGAACATGTTCTACTTTATAAAAGAGTTTATATTAATAGTAAGAAATTGATGCTTAAACCCCTTGAAGAAACAATAACTATATAAATTTTAAACATTCTTTTTTCTTCGGTTCGATATTAAATTTCAATATTTCTAAAATAGGACATAGACGAATATATAAATAGTATTCAAGGATAAATATTAACATTAACATTGTGTTAAGGTCTTGAATATTTCAGTTTTATCGAAGGTGAATCGAATGCATGGTTGTGTCTTCACTTTTCAACCTTTCACTTCTCCTCAGCATCCTACATGAATGGTGAGGAATGATTTTTACGGTTTCCATGAAATATTCATGTATTGTTTATTTCTTTAGTTGTATCTTATTGATAGACGGATACGCGAATCGGTAATATAACATTGTGCTTTAAGAAAAGGTTACAGTCTCGGTACTTGATAGGAGCTAAAAGAATAAACATGATTTTTCACGGTCGGTGTACGTCTGACCAAACAAAATATGCTAGAAAAGAAAGGGAGAACTACGTGAGGCTGGAAGGGCGAGAGGGGCCGATAAGAGAAATCAAGTCAAACGTGCTACGTGGAATCGTGAAAGTGAAGGTGCACTTCACTCTACCTGAGTTGGGTTAGGTTTCTTTAGTTGGGCGTAACCGAGAACGTTACAATGGAATCTCTTCGTACGAAACTGGCCGAATATGGTCAAGAACACTTATTACGATTCTGGGATCAGTTGTCAGATAAAGAGAGAAATGAACTTTACCAGGATCTATCCAAGTTGAACCTTGTGGAAGTGACATCTTACTTGCAAAAGGCAACGTATGCTTCCTCTTGTATGCTTAAAAATACATTAGACGATAAAGTATCTCCTGTACCTAAGGAGAGTATTGGATCGGTCAAAACAAGTAATAAGAAACAACTTGAGGCATATGAGAAACTGGGTTTACAAGAAGTAGCCAATAGTCGAGTAGGTGTACTACTCATGGCTGGTGGTCAAGGTACTCGATTAGGAGTATCTTACCCTAAAGGCATGTATAATGTTGGTTTACCATCAGGAAAAAGTTTGTTCCAACTGCAAGCAGAAAGGATACTTCGATTACAAAATATAGCAGAAAACGAGTGCAGAAAGGAAGGAGAGATAACTTGGTATGTATATTGTTAAATTATGTAAATCTGAATTGAAATAATACTTATTTTTCTATTAGGTACATTTTAACCAGCGAAGCAACACATGATACAACTATTAGCTTTTTACGTAAACATAATTATTTTGGCTTAAAAGAGAAAAACGTAAGAGCTTTTAAACAGGGCATGTTGCCGTGCTTTACATTTGATGGTAAAATCATTTTGGATGAAAAACATAAAATTTCCAAAGCACCAGATGGAAATGGAGGATTATATAGAGCTTTAAAGGAAGAAGGAATATTAGATGACATGGTTCAACGTAGAATCCAGAGTGTTCATGTTCATTCTGTCGATAACATCTTAATAAAAGTAGCAGATCCAGTATTTTTAGGATACTGTTTATCCTCATCTACAGATTGTGGAGTTAAAGTTATAGAAAAATCTTCACCACATGAATCAGTTGGAGTTGTGTGTAAAGTATGTTTCTAGATGGAATAATTTGCAATATATGATCTCTTATAGATATCTCATGTATATTATTATTTTTGTAGGTTGATGGTATCTATCAAGTTGTTGAATACAGTGAAATTTCAAAAGAGACAGCTGAATTGCGTTATAATGATGGGCAACTAGTATATAATGCTGGAAATATATGTAATCATTACTTTACTGTAGATTTTTTACGTAGTATTGCTGATATTCATGAGCAAGAAATGGACCTGCATGTTGCTAAGAAAAAAATTCCATATATTGATGATGATGGAAACAGACACACACCTACAACTCCAAATGGCATTAAAATTGAAAAGTTTGTGTTTGATGTATTCAAATTTGCGAAACAACTAACAGTTTGGGAAGGCAGTCGCGAAGAAGATTTTAGTCCTCTTAAAAACGCAGATTCTGCTGGTCAAGATTGTCCAACCAGTGTACGAAATGATGTACTTAAGCTTCATAAAAAATGGTTATTAAATGCTGGAGCATTAGATGTGATAAACGACGTAGAAGTGTCTCCTTTACTATCGTATGCAGGAGAAAATTTGAGTCATGTAAAAGGGCAATCATTTGAGGGTCCTTATGTAGTGGAATAATATAATTATTTTTACTTTTGTAAAATAATGAGATTACGGTACATCCTTATGCTTGATGACAGTATACAAATTACCATGAAGATATGATTTTTTACTTTTCTGTGATTTAACGGTAAAATTTAGAGTAACAAGTTTTTAATGATTTTATATATATTTTTTACTAGAAAACAACTCGGAAGACATTATTTATAAAAAAAAAATGAAATTGTAAATGTTAAAATTGAAGTTACGTATAATTACAAATAATTTCGAACAAAGAAAAGCGAAATTCGACAAGTTTTACGTAAATATTTGTACATTCCTTAAGTATTATATTATTTATAATGTCTCTAATTACATCATACCTACTGAAAGTTCATAGTTGTAAGAAACAATAAAATTTCTATATTTTGACAATATTTATACAATTTTTATATGATTAATGTGAACCTAATAAATAATTCGGAAGATTTAATTACGATAAATATTTTATAAATTTACATTTTGAATACTTCCCGCTAACAATTCCTAATGTTCATTCCAAACTTATTTATAACAATAAAACTCATCATCGCATCAAGAGATCTTTTTAACGTGATGTCTGTAAAATGAAAATTTATTAATAGAGATGATTTTCAAACTTGTGACAAGACAGTCCTGCTAATAAAACATAGATAAGATACAAGATAAAGCGATGACTAATTTTTATCAGCAGCTTCTTGGTACAATTCTAAATTTGCAAATTTATGAGTTTGTGGTACACGTAGAAAAAAAAGAAAGATTTGATTCTTCTTGCAGTCAACTTTTATTATATAATATTATTATGCCGTATTTCAGTTACATAATTTTTTTAAGTGTTTAATATTCTACTCGTCGTATAGACAAATACGTATTTTACAGCATGTTAGTACGTATATATCTATACGGGTATGCTTAGGCATACGCGTGTGCGCATACTGTTGCGTGTTAAATTTATATTTGTATTTTATTTATATTTATGTTCATATTTATATTTATATTTATATTTATATTTATATTCATATATATTTATATATATATATTTATATTTATAGTCGACTGTATTATCAATATACAAATAATGGAAGACATGGTAGCACCTAAAAGTGCCGTTCAAAAAACGATTTCTTACCTAAAACACGATTCTTGTAAAGTTTACTTGTCATAAAGTTGAATTTTGTTTCGATATAGCAGTTTCGTAGCGTAATCCACGCTTTTGTCGCGACGTTCATAGCGATACATCTTTAGTCGCAGATATGTACGTAAACGATGTGTATAAGTTATTCTAGATTCTATATAAACAAATTTCGATATGCATAATAATGAAGTATTAAAACTTTCGGTTTAGTTCCTTCCTTTTGATTCGTCGTCTTTTAATGTCCGCGTATCTGTTCCACTTAACAAGTGTATAACGTTACGTCGACACATTAATACGTTTTAAAGATAGCTGCACGTGGTACATAATTAAATACGTGTGCGTCCATTCGTTTCTTTTATTATCGATTCGTTTCCGCCTATGTTTTGTCGCCGAACGAAATTAGGCTTCCATTGATTCTCTTCAAGAGAGAACACATTTGCTCTTCAGTATACATATGGAGGTATCTATGCGTCAGCGTATGTTACATCACCGAATCGTCGATTCATTTTATATCGTGAATGTAACATTTCGACAGATATGGCAGATTGTTCATTCTATTAATGAAGCGTTGACAGTAAACAAACTTCGGATAATAAAATATTGTCATAGCGTTTTCATTTCACTTTGCGCTATTCGTTGTTTCCATTATAATCGCTCTACGTATTTTGGATGTTAGGCATTTCATGTACATAGAAAATTTGTCAAGGGAACGTAATAAATACGACTGTAATAGTTTCACGAAAGCAACGGAGCATCCTTAGTCTTTGACAGAAACGACGAGCAGAATATTTTTACGATCCGTTACGGACATGCTTTCCACGTTGCCTCATAAAAAAATTTCTGCCTATTTCGTACATGGGGAGTAGTGCTTGACACAACATATTTTTATGTATTTAATTATAAAATAGTTCGCTACTAAAAAGTAAGCTCGAAAAACGTTAAACGCTATTACGTACGCGTACAAAATTGTACGTATCAATTACTTGGATGTGGTAAAAGCCGACTGTTAGAAAAGAGGGAAACAGCAATATCAAAGTAGAGTCGTAAATGTAGTATTTTCTGCGATTTGATGATCGTTGAACAATAACGGCGACGGCGACGACGACGACAACAAGAACAAGAACAAGAACAACAACAACAGCGACGACGACAGAAATAAAGAAAGAAGAAAAGAGACGGTTGAGCTTTCTTGCTCTTATAGTAAGTCAGACTTTAAAGTACAATATACTGTCCGTGCGCTCGTGTTATCGTCGTTCTTAGTCTGTTTAAGCGTATCGCGAATTACGAACGATTTGATCGATTCGTGTTAGGCGTTAGGAGAATTAGATTCGACGTAGTACGATCAGGAAATATTCACAAGTTTCCCACAACAGAAATTTACAATAGTATATATGGAATCGTAGATCCTCGATTAACATTAATATCGTGTATTTGTATATGTACATTATCGCGTGCATGCGCACTTGTGCACATAGAAGACGCGTGCAGGTGCATCAACATTTGCACGTGCATAAAGTATATGTGTATACACGCGCACACGTGTTAAATAATTGATGTTTGTACACGTATACGTACACATATACCTTAACCATTATTATTTATATTTCTTTTCGTTACTGCACGAGCAGCCGCACGCGCGCACATGCATGCACTCGTTCCCTCACTCATATGCACGTATCCGTCAAATACAAGTATTAAACCGATCAACTAGTATACCATTTTTATATAACTGTTTCATAGAAACGACAACGCTAAATTCATTTCAAAAAGTTAATGGGTGTGTGCGTGTATGTGTCTCTGTGTGTGTGTGTATTTGTGTCTGTATGTAATCAGTTTGAACAAAGTCACGCAAGCGGTCTTGCAAAAATATTGATAAAAACCGTGATAAATAACGTGAAGACAAAGTACGTAGGACGACTCGCGTCACCGCAAAACTTGATCTCCATTTCTTCTGGATGGTAATTAATACATTTGGGTGGCCTCCGACGATACAAACGTTCTCTTCTCGCGGTGCAAGCTCCAGGCTCTGTGAGAGCTTCTATAGGTTCGATACTAAGTTGTTTACTTCCGCATGGGCATAACGTGTCTACCACCAGCAGAATTAAATTCGTATGACGGATCTTTTGCACGCTGAACGGCCTGGAAATGAAATGTTTGCAAAATCATCATGATATTGGTGAAACGAATGATTGTTCGACACGTACAAGAGCGCGTTTGGCTTCTCTAGTAAAAATATGATAATTAAGAAACAAGAGATCTATCACATACTGATCTTTAAGGATTTTTGGTTTCTGACGATTTTTGGACGAGAACTTGGAGTCCTTAGAATTTAGGAAAATTTAAATTAGGGGATTTTTGGATATTACTAGACTCCCAAATCCCTACAATTTCTCCTGAAAGTCTGAAGTAAATGCTCTAAAGCCCTACACATTATCAATTTCTTAATTACGCTTCGAGATTCGTGAATTTATTGTGGGGTCAGTAATACGTTAAATGGCAACTGGACCATGATACCGGAACCTGTTACATATTTCTTCGTCTCCAATGCTCGTACGTACCTCTCGCAACCGGTGATATGACAATTGGTCAATTTTCCCTTCAACGGATTACTTTGTCCGCTTGTGTTGAGCCTTTCAGGCTGTAAAATATATAGGTCTGTTTTCTTCTCACACGTTCTTAGCTTCGTTTGCATTTGCGGATAATAAGTGGAAGTAGCTCTGGTTGTGCCGGGAGAGACGGGAGTTGCGGTAGCGATTGCAGGAAATTTCGGAAATTGTTCATTTTCCCCGAATGTTGGATCATCGGTGGAGTCTCCGGCAACGAACGATTCGAACTCGTGTGCCTCTCCTCCGATAGTATCGGTGAAAATCGAATCATCTGAAATTACATCGACTACTAATACATATTCTGGTATTTTCACGTCAAATCAACCGCTATCATTTAACACTAAAAGTACCGATGTACTATACACGATTACTTTGAAATTAAAAATAAAATTGAGAAATAAATGAACAAACGACGATACATAAATTAAAGCACGTATTAATACTTTGTCTTGTTGAAAAAGAAATGAACAAACGATAAAACATGAATTTATACACATATTAATTCTTTATCTCGATGAGAATCAGTCCAGATTTCAGGGAAATCATTCTAACAAGTTTTGTAATTTGAAACTGGAAAATTGTAAAACGGTCATGCGATCGCTTTGGTAGTTTTAGTGTTAACACGGAACTTTGTTAAAGAGTTAGTCCACCCTTCTAAAGTTGTATTTTTTAACGCAGTTACAAGGGTGATCTAACCCCTTGAGACATAGTAACGCGGGGTAAAATTCGTTACCGTCCAATGGGAGAACGGATTCGTCAGCAAACGCGAACGCGTCTTGCCACAAATGTTGAAAATTCAAAGTGAAAGCCATGTTCCACAGAAAATTTCCAAATATGGCAATGGAGGATGCGACGGAATCCGAGAGCCTCGATGCCGTGGACTGATGAGACTCCTGGGGACTGCACTTGCCCTGATAATCGGTCACGGTTACTTTCCTGAAACGTGCACGAATGATGATAAATTCACCCTGACATGGTCGTGTAATTCGTATCGCGAAATTTGTACCTGTATATTCTATCCTGAACGAGAGAATCCATGATGGTGCCATCGATTTCCCCGAAAAACTTTCCGGTATGCTCGTGGCGTTCGCTGATTATAATGAATCCATTATTGTCTAAGATATAACAGTCCAATTCTTCGGAAGCACAGTTTTTCTTGCAATTCGCGCCACTGCACTGTAAACACCAATTTCAAGCTCGTTCCAATCGACGGACATAGTAGTCTATTCTAATTGTAAGCGACGTATATAGAAAAAAGAAGGTAAGAAGAGAAGAGATAGAAGAGAAAGGAGCAGAAACGATGCACGATGATCATACGTTACCGTAGAGGTAATATTAACGAAGTGGGAAGCCAGGGAGGAATGCTGAAACTGTAGACCTACGACCGCTGCCGGCGCCTTCTGCCCTTTCCCGATGAAAACCGCGTGTGTGGCGGTGACCAAAGGATTAGGATTATCGGCTGGTGATGATGCAAACATAAAATGTCATGTAAACGCGAAAACAAGAGCGGGACAATAATATTAACGAAGTATAATGGTTGGTAGATATACAAGGTACATGCGATTCCACGTCGACTACAACGTATACCCCCTCAGTGTATCCACGCATGAATATGTATAATTACCGGCGTCGAACGGTACGCTGAAAACGAAACTCTCTGGTTCGATCGAGTGTTGATCCACAGCACGTTTGTACCAGGATGAATCCATTGCCCTTGCGTACTTCTCCGCAAATGGTCTATTACAGAAAAAGAATAACAGTTCAGAAAGAAAGATAGAAAAATTACGATACTATTATTAAGCTTTTTTTTTAACTATATTCTATATATTGTTGTATATATATATTTTAAACTATACTCTAATATAATATAACGAAGTGCTATGAAAAAAATTGTTCAGTCACCATAATCTGTCACGCAAATACAGTTTCTATGCAAAATGAAGCTACTTGCAAAATTTCAATCCAATTCGATTCGATAGCTTATCATAAAATTATCCCTCTATTTTTCATATAGCGGGCAGAAATAAAATGATGAGAAATATTTGGCATTTACGGATTATCCATGGTTTCTTCGCTCTGTTGATGCTCATGCCAACGAAATAGGCCGCTTCTAGTTGCGATAAAGCTCCGCGTAACACCGAATCTGCCTTTTCCTTGACTGTAAATGTAGAATCAATTAGATGACAAGGGAAAGTCGGCAAGATGCGAGACAAGGCGAAAAACGTATAAACAAACGCTAGATCCTTTTATCTTTTTATCTTCACCGAGTATAGGATACACCGTAGACACGAATTGTTTACCGTGTACGGTAATAGATTAACTCGTTTAATCGCGTAACGTATCATTTAACATAAACAATCGCGCGATTTGATCGAAGAACATTTCAAGAAGCGAATACGTCGCGAAACGCAGCGTTGTCGATTGTTATAAATCTAGAGAGTTAGACTGTGGTTATAGCAGATCTGTTTTCCGACGAATAGTCTGAACGATAGTTCGTTGGAAAACATATTCCACGCAAGCACGGTATCACGCGAACGTTACGACAAAAAGGAATGTCGGACGATCGGAAGTTTTGTTCGGACTGGGTTGTAAAACGGATATGGTAAGAAGAACGTTTGGAAAAATAATACATATGTACATATGTCACCGTGCATTATCGACGAGTGCGCTTATACAAATAATTGTGCATAATGGATTACCTGTGCAGTAGAGCCATCAGTATGGCAATAGGGCTAGCGGTGGAGACACACAATATAAAATGTAATGAAAATATGCGATAAAAGGTAGCATTGTAAATGAAAGAGATTAACCGTTGCGCATAGTACGTGTCACATATAAAATCATAACACACGATCAACAATAAATATTCGCGTGTACTTATATTAATTTATTTCTATATACTGTGAAGAAAAACTACATTCGATTAGCTTCGCGAATCGCTTTCAGATCTTTTTAATCCGATAACCTCTGTTAAATCAATGTGCCTTTTCTTCGCCTCTTCATTTTTCTCCTCTTCCTCTTATTCCCATTTTTGAATGAAAATACAATTCATACGTATGTTTCATACTCGTTGAATTAAACGAATCCAATGCAAATGCGAGTAGCTTCACATTCATTGATGTCCGGTCATGAAAAGTAAAGTTAAAGGAGCTGTTTATTGAGTTGGTATTTGTCTCGTTTCCTCGTCTTTTTCTTCTTCCTCGTCATCTTCATATTTGTTCTACACTTCTTCTCTTCTACGTCGTTGATATCATCTTCTTGATGTCATGGTTCTGTTTCTTTGGCGGCATACAGAAAACCAGGTTTTTGTTCGTTCGCGGTTTCGTTTGGGTTCGCGATTTCGTTGGCGACACGGCTATGCGAGACAACGGCAAAATAAAAACAGAGGCGACGGTACGCATTACTCTATCCATTAAGATAATCGATTAAATCAGTGCGTAGAAATACCGCGTGCTCTTTTGTGCATTGCAGTGCATTGCGGTGCATTGTCAATATTTCCACACTATACAAAATATATACGTATATATATATATATATTCACTTCTTTATATATATAATATATATAATATATAAGTGTCTGAATATGGAGGACATGCATCCATGAATTCCACTTACGAGCTGCTTACCTTTGATTATCTTCTTTATGCACTGCACCTCTTTTATCGAAGCCGTCGGTGACCAAGGCATCTAACACAAGGGACTGCACTAACCTTTTATCGCCTGTCAAGCGAATAACGAAGTCAATTACAATTGTTATAAATAATAGTAATTCGCTATTTGTAAACGAATACAATTATTTATTGGTGCACCTGATATAATATGTACACTTACAGTAATATGCATCCTTGTCGGCCTTGCTCGCTTGTTTATGGTGCGAGTTTGGACTCCTTGGTCTCAAGGACATCCATTTCCACCCCGGTTTTCGCGTTCGGGCCAAAAAATGGAGAACGCGTTCCTCGGGGGTGGAGAACCATTTTTCGGAAGCCGAACTATATTCACAGTATACCCAATCTGGATGCACCTTCCAATTATTTCCTTTAAAATATTCGGTCACTGCGAATCGAAAAGGTTCATAAAATATTTATTAGTATTTCTTTCAACAGCTGATTCCTCTTTGCCATACTAGTATCAATTGTATCATTAGCAGTAGTAAACGTACCATTTATTATAGCATGTTTGATTTCTTGTTCGGCCAACAGTTCAAACATGCCGTAACCCTCGGGCAATGCTAATCCCAATGAAAACGGTGTTCCTTCTATCGGCTTATAAAAGTAATTGTGCCGTCTTATGGTAACTCGTCTCTGTGTATATGTGTGTGTGTGCGCATCAACAGAAATAAAAGCATCTACGTTAAATAACACAGCGAATAACGTATGGTAATGCGTGATTAGAATTTGAAAGGACGAGGAAAATATAGCGATCACTATTCACTTTTCATGATAAAATCAGTTTTCTTATCGAATAATCGACTCACTATTTTAGTGTTCACAATTTTGTTTAAGGGGACAAGGTAAAATACTGCACCAAGTAGTAGATATCAATGGTATATTACATTCGTTTCCCGTCCACCGAGTTTTAACGAACAAGCGAACATTCGCAAGGAGAATAAACGTACGTCGCTTGATCGTCGATAAACGTATAAATTTAATGAGCAAATTTTTTAAAAGATAAGAGAGCAGGATTTGTACCCGTAAAAACATCAAAAAGGAAGAGGTGCAGGAAAATGGGTAAATGGAGTATGAAACAACGAGCGCGTTCAATTTTCTTTCACTCACCATGTCATCGTAATGAATTTTAATCGCAAAATCGGTCTCTCCCTCTTTCTGATCGATCATGTCGTGTCTTAGCTGAAAAGTAAAGGGTAACAATAAAAGACCGTCGTACAAAGTTACACAAGAATTTCGAGAAACTCACATCCAAAAGAAGAGAATTGTTCAATGGGTGCAACGGTCCATCGTATTCTGCCAGTTCGACTTCCGACAAGTCCACGCTAATGTACGTGGGCTTTAAAGTTTCTTCGTACTGTAATAAAACCAACATATTTTTTTGTTAATACAAGATTCTTGTTATTTTTAAAAGAATCATTTGATAACGTATATATTTGTTCAGGATCTACTTACGTCCACGTTTCCTGGCTGCAGCGAGAAAAAAATAAGTAACAGAGTCAGTAAAAGCTCAGATGTAGTTTCTAGATCTGCTTTCCTTGATAGACCGAGCTTTTGGACAATTACTTACCAATGGTCGTAGATCCGGATGATACAAGACACGACCGTTATTGTCGACGATAAAGGAGTATCCGTTCACACCCAACTGCGAACAAATCGAATCGACGTTTATAAAATCATTTGACACATTTAATAATAATTTAATGCATACATACTCAATAATAGTTTAATATATACCTTATAAGGAGGGACCAATTTTTGTATTTCTTCTATTGGTACATCTGTACCCACGATACCCAACAAATTAGCCGTTTTCACCTATAAATAAGCGATTGCAATAAGAACTTTTATCGAAGCAAAAGTGATAACCATGTCAGAGGATCTCTAATATAAAATAGCTTTCAAAATTGGTTTACCGTAATTTTACTAAATAAAATTCGCTTACCGTATGATTTCGACGATCTAAAATGGGAGCTGTAACCGAGGTCATTAACTGTCCAATATTTTCTTTGCCGTATCTGCCACTCTAACAACAATAAGGAACAATCAGTATTAAACTTGAAAATTTTTAAATTCCCACATTTCTAAATTTTTCTAATCCCCAAATTTCTAAATTACTAAACTTTTATATTTACGAATGTTTGAAAATTATGTACACCTATGTTACGCTATGACAAAGTAGTTTATATGTATCTATGAGAAGTACAATTTGCATATATGCTATATGTGACTAATGAACACAAAATTCCATAATTATTGGTATACCTTGCCACCAACGTACACCGGGCTCCAGTGAATAGGATGATCATGTTGGTAAAGTACCATAGGTCGCGCAAGTACTTTAACATACTCAAAAACTTTACTCTTGATCTCTTCCACATCGGTGATTCTCGCGTAGAATCCTAAAAAAAAGATGAAACAAAAGAAATGTGAAATTCTCTGTTTAATGAACACTTAATTAGCGTTGATTAATTCACAGAAGACTCGCTTCCAGAAACTGACCTTTGTTCGCGCAAGCTGTGCTTCGCAATTCCTCGCTCTTGTCGCCACCGATGAGATATGTGAAGATGCGAACAGGCATGTGGGGCCAGTTGTACCGCTTGATGACCTCTGTTGGTAAGCCCGAGTTATCGGCGGTGATTAGCATGATAGCTTGATTGCATTGACTCCCTTGGCCCGTTCTGTTGTATCTGTGAAGAATCTCGAAGGCAGTCGCAAGGACCGCTGATATATTTGTCGGTGTTTCTTCGTGTTTCATTGTACTAGCGGCGATTTTCAGCTCGTGCAGATTTTCCGGCGACGCTTGAACCAAACTGTCCTTGAAGCATTGCACGATCTCTTCGGCGGTATCCCCGTAACGATAGACGTTGACGTAATCGTCGGGGCCCAAGGTGTCAAGTATGGTTCTAACGGTGGTCACGGTCAGACGTTTGTTCCTTTCGGAAGCGTAACAGTCCACGTCAATTAAAATAGCCAAATCCTTTGGACTGTTCGCAGCTCCAACGAACCACTGAGAAATTCTGAAGTCATAAACATCTCGAACAACTCGATTTACATTTTTTGTTGCGCCGCCTATTCGGTGACTGATCGGTGGCCACGAGATAGCTGAAAATTTTATTTTTATTTACCGATAGTGCGGAACATGTTTGGCCAATTCGTGACGATCAAATTTAATGTATACCAGGGAAACGACGTAAGAATCCTGATGTTGCCCCATAATACTGCCAAGACAATGAAGGATCACTTTCATAATTATTAACGAACAATAGATCCAGATATTCGCTCCATTGAATAGCAGCTGCTACTTCTGCATCTGAAAATATACGAGTATGTTTTAGCTGTAGCTAAAATCACGAATTTGTTTTTCCATTGCATTCCGGTCATTTATTTAGACTTAAACGGGTTTAAATCTTTGCTCACCGACATCTTTCACACCGGCAGGTAATAAAACCGTTGATAGGGTAGCGTTCACGGCTAAATGATCGAAATGACGGTTAGAAGAAAGGAAAGATTCTTGACCAGTCCACGTTCTTCCATCTCCAGTAAAGGTGGCATCGAATCGTTGAGAAGCATAGTACTTCGGCGACATGTTTCCATCCCTAGGTGCCGATACAGCCGCTTGTTCGGCGCTTTCTACTAACCTCTAAAATTTTCCGATTATTGTGTATCAAGAACTGATCGGATTGGAAATATGTATACTTAAGCGCATAACATGATCGTTTGTCTTACCATAACGGCGTTCATTTTAAAATCCAGCATATTTTTCACTTCCGCCGCCATTTCTCGAACCAAAACGAGACCATCCTTTCTTCCAAACTTAGCCCCCATTTCGTGATATTTCTATCGAACGAAATGCAAACTATAAGTATTATTCATTTACACTTTCAGGAAGACTACATTTTTGAGAATTTCGAAATTTTTTATAGAATAAGGTATTTTTTATCGCTTACAAAGAAATTCCCAAAAATGAAGTATTTACATTTTTTGTTATAATGTTGCCCTCATTAATAAACAATCAGCTCTTACCCTTTGTATTTCGCTCATTTTCGTCACTTGTTTGCCAAACTCCCACAGATCTACACCAAACTTTAACGCCCAATTTTTTACTCTGGAAAATATATACATGCATTTTTGTATTCACTTTAAATTAGCGATAGATAACTATTCGCGAGCGCACGTTTCACGAGCGAAAAGGTCGTGCACTGATAATAAATTTCACAAGTTTCTCAATACCTAAGTTTACAAATGTTCGAATCGACGAATCCGATAAATTAAAATCTTTTAATTTCAAGATAATTAAAGTATTAAATTCTTAAATTTTTTATTACTAAATACTAATTACTTAATTAATAAATGCAGATCAGTGCATGCGAGTTCTTTGTCGGATACATGATTTACCTGCATCACTGTTTTAAGCACAGCACTCTCGACTGTTTTTGCTTTCGTTCCGTCACGTCGAGGTTTATTTCAAAATATGTATTTGTACAATTAGAAAATCGTTACTTTCCATTTGTAATGGACGATCAAGCAATGTCAACTATTTTGCACGTTGCGTGTACAGTTTACGCGATCATCATATACGACACACCATTGATACAACGCATGTATGTACGTATATACATTCTCACGTGCGCACGCACTCACGCACTCACACTGTATCGGTTACGTGTACGCATACGTGTCGATTGTGATTTTCGTTAATCGACTGTGTATGCGTAGTTGGTGTGCGCCTGCGTTCATCTCTCGTATTGTAGTTTTGCTTCAAATTTCGCAAAGCATCGGCATTTTTTGTTCTACCTTTAGGCGTTTAAGATATAAACACCTAAATGATATAATGGCTCACGTCATTTACAATCCCTTGCGTTTATTTTTTCTACATTAGTTATATCTATGTATATATATATATACGTAATATTTCGTTCATAATTTTGCCCCTCCCATTCGTTTGTTCATTGGTCGAAAATGAAAGAATATTACGGTCATTATTAAAATTTCAAATAAGTGTTTAGATTTTACTTGTCCTCTTTACAATTTGCACGTTGATGAAAATCATGACCAACACCGGCCTCGATGATCAATGACGAACGTGTTCAATTTGCAACGTTTAATCGTTGTTTTCGATTTGTACGTATTGTTCGAACTTTTAATAAAATATCCACGCCCTTCCAATGAATGCCCTGGGACCGGCTCATCTGTCTTTTATTATCACGACTGTTTCACCGTTTTATGCGCGCATCGTCGTAACGCGATGATACATTGTGATAAAGTAGGCTTATGTTTTATACTTACTCGTTGTGAGGTATATCTTCTTCCTGTTGATAACTCGATCGGATCCATAGTAGTAACAACACTCCGTAGTGGACGAGCTTTCCAACAGACAGAAACATTGTCTCGACGCTTTTGATGACCAATTGTGCTGCGTGCAAACGATGAATCGAATGCTAACCAATCAATCTTTTAGAAGAAATGTATACGTTAATTCAACGTTACTTCAGGAAAAGAATTAGTCTTACCGCTCCCTCGTAGTAGCGATCGATCGACCGGAGCACGCGAGTCAGCGTTACGTGCGTGAATTTACCGTTTCGATGAAATCTTGTTTATCCTTGCATATACATAATACGCGTACCTATATGTGCATTAATACGCTAGTACGAAGTAATTCACACGTACCGTACTTCCCCTTCGGCTTTGAGGCTGCACTCGTTTCGTTAACGTACGTTGTTCACGTATTTTCGTAATCCTATCTTTTCTATTACTAACTCATAAATGAAACTTTTTCCTTTCAACGATACATTTTGCAAACTCAACGTTATTCGAACGCGTTATCTATAAAATTATTGCTAAAATAACCCTGGTCACGGTCACGAAGATTACGAAGCTACGATTACGACATTTCATGAGAAAATGTCAAGGAAACCGAACGAAACTGGATTCAACGAGACGTAACGATTCACTTTCGACGCGCAGTTTTTCCTCGTAGACGTTTTTCAGCTTCTCTAACGATCGAATCGTCTCAGAAACGGATATCTTAAATGTACGTACAATGGACCACCCGATCGAACGATCGCACGTACGGCTGAACGGCTAAGGCCTAGGTAAGAAAGATAGAAAATGTAGAAAAACGATCCTACGGCACTTTACCCGCCGGATAAATCACCGTTCCTCTTTATTATCGTATTCTTTCAACGTGTACGCATATTTTTCCGTTTACGAACGAGGTAGACATCGTTCGATGCTCTTTAGACGCGATTCGTTTGTGCACGATTCACGATTGCACCACCGATTACCGCCTTGTCGCGCGATCTCTCAAGTATGTTCACACCGTAACGCGCACAGAACCCAAAAGAATGAAGGACGGGGGTGGGATAAGGGAGTACTGGTAGTGAAAAGGGGTGGGGAGAGGGAGTCGGAGAGAGAGAGAGAGAAGAGAAATCAGAGGGATAGAGACGAAGGCGGAGAAGCAGAGACGGAGTGAGCAAGAGCAAAAGGGGTGAATGCGGAGGAAATGAAAGAAAATATGATAGAATATCAAGTATTCGAACGCGTTAGACGTCTGACGCTATATTCTATACGAAAGAAATGAATTTACGGCAAAGTTTCACGTTTCCCTTCCCTCGTAGATAAACGAAGGTGCACGTGTTCGTTTTGATCACACTTTCTCTCATGAAAATCGAGCAAAGATGGTGTACGAATCGCTTTATACTCGAAACGAAGGTGGCTGCTTGGTTGGTTGGTGCGCGCGCATTACTCTTACTACGTCTACGCTGGACTCGGATGTTTTAAGAGTTACGATATTCCAGAGGGTGTGAGCATGTGTACTCGCTACCATCCCGCTTAAACCGACGGAGAAATGGAAAGGTAGGCAGTTGACGAACACCGAGTAATAGTAACCAGAATATATAGTGGTGTGGGTGATGCTGATAGTACCGGGGATGCTTGCCGGGAGTAGGGATGACGGTGGTGACGGCACCTCGACGCTAAGGTTGACGATGGTGTACCCCGTTCAACGAAGGACTATGCTCATTGCGCGACGAATTTTTCATGTGTTCTGCGCACGTCAACTCTTGATTGGTCCGGTTATAAGTTTGTAACTAATAGCAACGCGCATGCGCTTTACCAAATAATTCAAATTTGCAATTCTTTCATTTTTGATACCTCATATTTTGGCAGTACCAAATTGCCAATTTTCAAGCTTTCCACATACTTAAATTTCAAATCATCAAATTCCATAAATCTTTAAATACCCCAAAGCCAAATTCTTAAGATTCTCAAATCCCAAATTTGTCAATCAGATCATGCTTTGATCATGCTTGAAAAAAGAAGCGATAGCAAAAAATACTGAATTTATTTAAACGTTGCTGTTTTTAGTACTGGCAGTATCGATGTAATGATTAAAGTAGCGTCAGCATCAAGGAAGATAGTATTCATTATGAAATAAAAACAGAGGGATGCTTTGGATTTGCGACGTGAACACAAAAATGGTTGGTGGAAGGTTGCAAAATACGACAAAGGCGGGTAGTACAGCATCAAGAAAAGACACTCCCGTTTAACGTTGAAGAGAATAGGAGCACACGATCAACGGACAAGTTCAGACTTAGCGGGAATGTGATACGGTCTCGCGCCATCGCGTATATATAAATGTATATGAGTATGTAGTTGTAACTGGGCGCAAGCTCGGCATCATTGATTTAACGTGTATCTATGGTTTTCTACAAACTCAATTTACTAGCCTCTTTCTTCTTCTTAGAATTATTGCCGCAAACTTTAACAACCTCTCTCGTTTTCTAGCTTTTCAGCTGCCTTCAAACTATTTGGTTCTCCAAACGGAGCACTTACGATCTCTTTTTGTTCCACACTAGATTCTATATGATCGTGTACTATAATAAGCGAACGACTTGTGAGCTAGAAGAATGCGGGTCTATTTGGTTATATGGTCATAGAGTTCGCCTTTTTTTAACACAACCACAGGGATGTGTCTCGCATAATTTCATTATTTGATGAAAGAGTCGCATCTACGAACGAACACGTGTAATATTAAAAATCGGAAGCTGCCCTGCCAACAAATCATCTATACATATTTACACGATTCAATCGTCGTGAATATAAAAATGTATTTAACCAAATGCATTGTATCAAGTTTTACGCATTTATTGTATACATAAATAATAAAAAAGTATTATCTATTTGGATAACGATGAAGTTGTAAAAATTCCACTTTTCTAGGGTCATAGCTATCATTTATTTTTCTTCGTTACTTTTCCATTTCTCATTTATTTATTTATTTGTTTTTAAAAAATTCATATAGATTATTTCAGATAACAACATAAACATTCTTACTTACAAAGTTTACTTATGCTTAGATACCGTGTTATTGTTACTGTCATTAATGAACAGCGAATGTTCATGCATTTATGAAACATCGAAGTTTGTAAAGTATACACAAATCATGTGATCCTCCGAACGTGGATTTGATACATTACACGATTTATGTTCATCGTGCACACTTACATATCTAATAAATGCATAAGCATTCGCTGTTTGGTCATTAAACATGATAATTGTTAATACTACTAAACACGATCGTTATAATCACCATTGATGTCTCGTTTCTATTACCGTTGATACAAAGATTATCGCGAGTAAAAGTTCACAGTATTTACGCTAGCTAAAAAAGAAAGAATGCCTGTTTCGGGACGGGCAAAAATTTTTCGTCGAAAATTCTATGCTTGACGTTATATATTTTCATATACGCGTAGATTAACGATGGGACGAAGCTCTTGCTGTGCATAATCTTCCGGCAATGGCAAATGGGATACCAGTTGAAGAATCGAGGTAGATTTACATCCGTTCGACTGCAACAAACTTCTAGCCAAATGTAATGTCCTCTTTGCTATTTCCGCTTGACAAAGTCTGAAATTGGAGCCACAGTTTTGTTAAAAGTAATGCTCTTAAATTATGCACGTAAGCAGGAGTGGCCAAATTTTGACCATTGTACTATTTCCTGTTATATATCATAACAACCGACTAAAAGATTAAGATAAAGTAATAGATGTACCGGTGTTTAGCCGTTGGACACGGGAAGTGATTAATGTTGTAAGAAAGTTGTTTCAATCGCTGTTTCACCGATTCTAATTTACAATTAATTCCGAGAGGATCAACACCACGCAACAGAGATTCGATGTCCATCGCTATTTCCATGTATTCCCAAAGTAGTTCTCCTTGACAATTCCACCTGCTTATAGTGTTGCTATGTTTCACAGGAATCAACGGACGTAAAAGGTGGCACAAATATTCGTAATTTTCTATAAAAAGGAAGGGAATTTGTATTAATGCAGCGCTAGAATTTCAATCATAGAATACAATTTCCTTTAGATGCTCCATTGGTAAAAACATACCGTTTATTATAGCATCCGCAGCCAGGTGTTCGATGATGATTTCATGAGCTGTATCCCATTGTTCTGCTTTGATAAAATAAAATGCTGCTTTTCCGTACCTAATAGGGAAGAACAATTAAAATCAACCAATTAACGAGACATGACAATTTATATGTGCATATGTTTGTATCATTGACAGGTAACCTCTTGACGGAGCAACTCTTGACAGCCTTAGCTCGGTAAATCCACATTGAAGGTATACCCAACTCTTCCTTTAAAAACCTTTCCTGTTCGACGAAATCATCGATATCATCTATTTCGATATGACGCTGTAATAAACTCATTACTGCGATTTTCCTTTTAGCGGTATCTTTTATGTGTAGCATCACGAATATGGACCAATGCCAGAGACCATATGCTTCCAATTGTGTCGCAAAATTGATATGCGTTAATGTCGCTACGTGTTCCGACAGGTGTGAATAACCTAAAGCTAATAGCACCTGCTGCATCAACCAGCTGTAATTAAAATTGTAAACAAACTAATTAGAAAAGTACTTCTAGAGCTCAATGGAATTTTACAGTTTGGGTCTAATTCGTATTTCCAAGGATGTGCATATCACTCGTAAAGTATACATGCACATATGTACACGCGTGTACTTAACAAATATTAACATTTACCTAATCCGATAGTCCAGTGGATCAGCGGTGTGTGTAGCCGGATTCAAAAGCTCTCCCAATGCATGATTACCAGTACAAAATAATTTCAGCAGATGGAAGCAAAGATCGTATATCGGTTTGTCGTTAGTTGTTTCGATCTCATAAACGTCGCCTTTATATTCGGGTCTGGGTGCTGCTGCATATGGATATTCTGTCTTGGTTGCGTCGAATGAATTCTCATACTGCTCTAAAGTGTCTCTTATCGAAGCGACTGGAGACGAAAAATACCTGTAACATACCACGATACGTTAGGTGAACGAAAAATATGTATGTTAGTACCATTAGAATTTCACACAAGACAATGATCGTTACCATAGATGAACAGCTAGACCCCTCTTCCAGTCGAGACCGTCGCAAACGTTAATATGACCATGTTTACTGGATACGAGTGGTTCTCCAGCTACCAGCGCGTAAAGTTTCAAACGTTCCACAGATATATTTTCGTCAACATCGGCATCTTGCCATAAAGCAATTTGGTGCTTTATTAAAGCTTTCACGGGCATTCCGCTGCGCAATTGAGCCATCAACAGGGCTAAACAGTGATCACCAACTTTTCGGGCGGCTTCACACGCTTCTTCCAATTCGAAAGCTTCAGTAACAGTCAATGAGAAGAACAAAACAAAGATAAGTTAGCAAAAGCGAAGATACGTCACAGAAAATGTGCAAGAGTTATAATTTTTTTTTTCGTTACGATGTACATACAGGATAACAAAAGCAAAATCCTTTCATCGTTAGAAATGTTCGTATCTTCTTGTTGTTCCAATGACCTCCGTATAAAATTTTTTAACCACTCCCCGATAGCTTCTCGACGTGCTACCACAACGGCGTGACCTCCTGCGTTTTCTAAAACAGCCAAGGAAAAGAGGGAATAATATCGAGAATGCCGGATATTTAAATAGTTATGGATAAAGTATACCTGCGCTTATTTCGGGTAGGATACCCCAAAGAGCTACACAAAGCTTCCAAACGTTAACCACGTATGCGGCGAAGCAATCTGTGGAATATTGATCAGCGAACTCGTCCGCTAAACTACAATGTTCATGTAAAGCGATGCTCGCCTTCTTAACATTTGTGTCCACGACAAACATCGGACAGTCTGCTTCTTGATTCATCAGACGTTGCGCCAATTGTAGTTTTAGATGACCTTCTATACTTTTCTTAAGTCGAGTGAATTAAGAACAGAAGAAGTGCAGAAGTTAAAATCGCGTTTTTCGAAGAATTTTTTATCATCGTACTCGAAACACTAATTACCTTGAATCTTTCGAGATGCTCCTCATCTGTTCCACTGCCACCTAAAATTTGTATGCGTTGAACTATCGCAGCAGACGAAGAATCTTCTAAAGACCGGCCCCCAATGTAACTTCCAATTTGATTGAACGGACTGTGTAACAATACTTTGACTGCCTGTTCTTGTGTACTTAGCGTGAGCAACGTTAAGCCACGTCCCCAACTTGGTTTAAACTTTCTTCCGAACTGTATGCCTATAAACGAAGGTACGTTTATGTATTTTCGCAAGCCTGATATGTACACATTTTTTGCGACGAGTAAAAGTAATAAGTGATGGTTACGTTACCAGTGCCAGCGATACATCGGGCTTCAAGCATATGTATAATAGACTTGGAAAATGGGATCACTTCTGAACGTAATTTCAAAATTGAGGTTACCGAAGTTATCAGTGGATCGGGGAAACTTTTTCTATAGATCATCGATGATTTCGTGGGTGTAATGTCCGTCGACCGCTTCAGCTTGATACCTACAGTAGAAATATCGTTATACTTAAATTTGCAAAGTGAATATGTATAACAAATTGGTGATAATTCGCGATATTAAAACCGACCTGTCTTCGGAATTATCGATTCATCGTCGTAAATCATAGAACGATTAACTGACAAATTTAATCGTGGTGTTGGGCTATAAGTCATTTCGTACTTTTCGCTTTCGTCTAGTTTTTGTACAGTATCATTGAAACTTCTCATAGTACCTTTGTAACCAGGAGGAAATAAGGCACGATGTGGTTCTAAAATAAAAGTATTGTAATTAATTTCAATACATATTAGTTAAACAGGAAATGAAGTTATTGGTTACCTTGTTCGTAAATTTCATTAGTTTCGTCGTCGCTAGTATCAAAGAAACTAGCCTTCATCAATTGTAATTTATGGCTATCAGTGCCCAAAATACGAGCGTTATCACCGGTCGGACTTACCGGTAATTGTTTTTCACGATTACGATCTCCTAAACAAATTATTATTCATTTCTCTGTCTTCTCGTTACCACCATGAAAGTATTCCAGAATTGTACATTTTACTTACCTATACTGGCTCTTCGATGGGCAAGAACTACTTGCGCATTTACATCTGAAAAATCTCCGCCTTCCTTGTTATTAGCCATTGCAACGTCCTTGTTCTGATTCTGTATAAACAAGAAAAAAGAAAAGTTGTAATCACGGTCAATCTTAAAAAATCATACAAAATAATATAAGGCCTTTACCGCGACTTTTGATTGTTCCAACTTATTTGCAGTTTTTTGTGCTATCGCATTGGACAATTTCAGTCTTTTTGGATCGTTTACGGTAGGGCCGTTACTGTCGTCTTCATCCGAATCACTCAAACCATATTTGGAGAAATGATCCACCTGCAAAAAGGATACGTGTAATCAGAATAAAAACGATCGAAAAGGAGAAGGTGTAATTATGTAATTAATATCCAAACCTTAAAAACCCATGAACCAGTTTCGGGTCGATACTCGAGAAATCGAGTGTCGTGTTTCGCGGACACTCGTCGCAACTTTTCTTCGTAATCCATTGCGCTCAATCGATGTGGATCGGTAATTGGTTTGTGCAGCGATTTATCGTGTGGCCAAACACGGTCCAGAGTGACTTGTGCCTTTCGATTCAATCCCTGACCGACTGGTGGCTTTTTCTCGTCATCCGGATAAATTATAACTTCCTTGTGCCGGAAATGTACGATTTCGTCTAAATTCAGACCGTATATATCAAACGAATCGGAGAAATACACGTTTCCATAACCTGTACGACCGATCGTGAAATGTGGAACAATGCATGTTTCTCCGCGAACAAAATCGTCCAATTCATCGAGCGCTGGAATGGTATAGTAACCCGCGCGTTTCAGTATCACGTTCGCTGCGTTTATTTTCCAATTGGAAGACTGGTTGATCGAGAAAGAACTGTCATCCAATTCGTGACTCGAATCGGTATTTTGTGTTAGATTGTCCGTGCAGTTTTTATCGGTAACAGATGAATTTTTCAGAGAGTTATCCGCTGAAGTGTTGATTTCGGTGCACGGGTGATCTGGCTGGTTAGCATTAGCGTAAGGTCGCAATTCGGTAACGGTGTTATTTATTACTTCCTCAGACGAAATGTTCGGACCGGAGAACGGCGAACGTTCACCCTCGTATATATCATCGTCCGTATTTTTTGTCATCGAATTACGCGAAATGCTCGTTTTCAACCAGGATGTGGACGACCTTCGATCGTTTGCTAACTGCCGGTTGTTATCCTGATTATGATTTTCTTTATCGACACTCTCGATGGTTGTGTTCTGTATGTACGAATTCGACAGAGTATCCTTTTCTTCGGCTCTACCGGAAGCTTGTATGTTTTTCCCGGTTATCGGTGAATTTTCGGTTGGCGATGAAACTATCGAATTTGATATCGATTTTGGACGTAACACTAAACGCTTCGCGTTCGGACGTGGTTGAAACGCTTCAGAGAGCGGATCTTCCTCTTCAAGGCCTTCAAACATTGATTTCTGCGAAAAATCACACGTGTATCAAACGGTACTTTATATTTCATTTTTTTAATCGCTTTATTTGATTTACCTTTGACAACTGTGCTGGTGTCACCACTTTTGCTTTGATTTTTGGAGATTTGTTATCTGCCGTAACTTTGTACTGCGTGCCGTTTATTATTTTAGAAGGTGCATTCGCGGGTTTTAATAATTCTTCCGTCTTGCCAGAAGCCTAAAATATATTCTTTTAATGTGAAACAGTTCGCTCATTGAAGAACGTGAAGTCAACAATTTTTTACCGGTAGAAGATTCTTTAGTAACGGAGAATCACCGAATGGTGCAGACACTAATGCTAAAATTTGTTGATGCACAGGTACAGTTCCAGAACTTTTGGTTTGATTATTTGCGGTTCTGTGAAATAAAAAGAAAGAGAGGCAGGGAAAGGTAGCAGGTCAGGAAAGAAAAATTAAAAGATTTCAATTAATTATTAAAAAAAAGTTTCACGTAAACAAGAATTAAATAAATGCTTCAAATGTAAAGAAAGACTGAAACGTTAAAATGAATCGAAAAATATGATACTTTACCCGGTACCGATTAAACCCATTCCACTGCCACTTCCCACGTTTAAGCCAGTTCCGAAAGTCGAAGATCCAAAAGATGTCGATGAATTAAAGGTTGTATTGTTTCCAGTGTTGCCGAACAAGCCTCCTGGCTTTTGTTGCCCAAACAAGGTATTACCACCACCTAATGCCAATCCCGTATTTGTACCTAAGAAACAATATATACAACGTATACGAAAACTACACTATACATTGTAATAGTTGTTTAATTATTTAAATAATTTACCGAGTCCAGTGGTAGGTGCAGTAGTGGAACCAAAAGAGAAGCCAGGTGTTTGTCCTGCAGGTTTAAAAGGTGTGTTAAACAACGAGGAACCGGGATTTTGACCAGCAGTGAAACCTGTTGTATTCCCAAAGGTGGATGATGGGGTCGAACCGAAAGTAGATGTTGTTCCAAATCCAGTAGTACTAGCAGGTTTAGCACCGAACAAAGTCGTACCCGTATTGCTAGCGGGTGCTTGACCGAAGCTGGTGAATCCTGTGCTAGACGATGTAGATGGTACGTTGAAAGCCGATTTATTTTGATTAAACAAACCAATACTCTAGAAACATAAGTAGATGAGTTACGACAGATCCCGTGTGCAATGGCATATACGTTTAAACATTTCTTCTCGCTTTTCGTATTACCTGGTTTGGTTGAGTTGAGCCAAACGTGGATCCAAAACTGGTATTTTGTGCCGTATTAATGCCACCAAAACCTGCACCAGCAGTTTGGTTAGTATTGCTGGTTGCAAAAAGTGGTGTTGGCGCAGCTGCTGTATATATAACTAATTGTATTTTGTAAAAATGACTAACCTACTATGTTTTGCAATTTGATCGTAATCGAGTCTACCGATAGCATTACACTTAAAAATATCAATACTTACTACCGAACGGTTTGTTCTGAGTGTTACTACCAAATAAATTTGTGCTTGGAGTAGAACTAAAAGCAAAGTTATTTGTAGTTGTGGTAGCAGGTGTTCCGAAGTTAGTCATGGGTTTCCCGAAAAGACCAGTTGATCCAGATTGAGTAGTTGTTCCAAAGCCACTATTCATTCCACCAAAACCTAAACAAAATAAGGAAAAGTATCTTACATTAAACTGAAAGAAAAGAAAATAATATCTGACAACAGTAACATTCCAAATTTCTTTTAGTCATCTACATTGAATGTTATTCAAGGATACAACATTTAATAAATATACAAAGATAAATAATTTGAATAGTTTACCCGTCGTTGCTGTGCTAGTACCTGCCCCTGCAGTACCAAAAGGTGAAGGTTGTGCGGGAGTACCAAAAATTCCTGTACTGGGCCCTGACCACCGAAGAAAACATACAAATGTTATATACATGTACACGAAATAAGTAAATGTACCAAAAAAAGCTATAAACTGATAACATAATTTTATTTTGCAATGACAACAATTTCGGTTATCTCGTATTAATACCTTTTCGTCCAACGGAATAATCTTCGAAACGTAACTCCTCGTAACACTTTGATTCGTATTCTTTCATCGATGCGATACAGCAATGTCTTGCCGATATTGTGTGAGATATACCATTTTTTGACATAGAATCAGTAGTAATGACAGGAGTGAATTTAACTACAGTACCAGTCATAGCAGTGGTGGTGGTGTTTGTACTACCAAAACCTATGTTATTGTGAAAACATATTAAAGTTATAGTTCCTTCATCTACTTCATTACACTGATGTCCGAATATATGACCACAAGTTATGCCAACTTTCTGCAACTGACAATTCGAGACAAACAACTAACACATGATGGAGTAAGTCCGAATTGTGTAACATGAAAGAACTATCGGAATCCTGCCTTTCTGGATATATGACCACATGCAGTCCCGGGCGGCGATCACTTATCCGAACATCATTGTATTATATGCACAAACATCATGAAAAGTGATATTTACCCGGTGTTGTACCAAATAAATTTGTGTTCCCAGCAGTGTTAGTTTGTCCAAAAGGAGTAGTTTGTTGAGTCGTCTGTTGGGGCTGTCCAAATAAATTTGTTCCAGAGGTTGAGACAAAATTAAATCCTGGTTTATTTGACTGTCCAAATGCAGAAGTTGCAGTATTTGTACCAAAAAGATTTGTGCTTGCAGTCTGCTGACTACCAAACAAATTGGTGTTTGTGTTAGTTGTACCAAACCCTGCGAACAACAAGCAGCAAAAAAGAAACATAATTTCTGTTGAATTTAGTAGCCAAATTTAAAACGCAGGAAGCAAGCTTTACCAGAAAGTAGATATTTATCACATAAAATATAAATATGTGTGCACACACAAACACAAATATAGGGCTCATACCTCCAAAAGACGGTTGAGTAAATGCAGGTGGTGTTGTAGTATTACCAAATAAGCCACCAGTGGTAGACCCTGCAGGTTTTGAGCTAAATAGAGAGGCATTATTGCTGCCAAAGACTGGTGCTGTGCCAGTGCCAAAGCTTGTTGAAGTAATGGGTTTACCAAACGCAGATTGTCCAAATGGACCCGACTGTGTTGCTGCATTGAAACCAGCTAAAATAATATATAATTTTATTAAATAAACCATAAACTCAATATTAAATAGAACATTACTTCATTCCCTTACTGAACGACGTGTTTCCTGATTGTCCAAACATGCTGAAACCTGGTGTTTTCTACTTATTCGTAGCACTACCACCACCTATAATATGAGAATAACTCGAAATAATAAAATCAAATATTTGATATTAACTATCTGAAATTTCACTACATTTTGTTCGTTTAGACATAAAGTAATTATATACATTTGTAGATGTATAAAGCTTAAATAAAAAGTCAAGTTATATTACTAGATCTTTAAATCGGAGTTACCGTTAATAGAACAAACGTAAACAGACCCGCGTTGTCATTTACCACATATGTAGACAATCGTCCACCAAAATCGTACGAATTCACCAATGTTTTTCCTTATATTTCGCCTAAATCAATTTTATACAAACTTCATCCGTTAAAGGATATAACAATACAAAAGACTGATAAACAAAGAGGTTATCGAATAAACACTGATTATAAACACCGGAAAATTTTACAAACAAAATAATAGAAAATAGGACAGTTACCAGTTCGCATAATTTGTTATGCTTAAACAATCAATAATTATACGCAATTACTGATAAGAATGCATCGCACACACGTAATAAACGTCGCAATTTCGCAACTTCAAGACTCGATCGATAGATTAAAGGACGTTCTTGTGCATTCCTTGCAATTTCGTGCTATTGAAGAAATAACTATCAGGTTGAACAAAATATGGATGAAAAAAAAAACTCTATACAAACTATATGACCAAATTTGATTGGCTCATATATTTGAACTTTTTTGGAAGATTTCAATGCTTGAACCAGCTCGATAATTCAACATCAATGCCAGAAACTGCAATATATAAGGATATTTTTTTTACTTTAAATTCAAAAAAGGTTATTCTGTATCCAAGAAGATCAGTTTTTTCTGCGCATGTACGCAATTTCGGTTCTACGCATTATGTAATCTATGGTCATACACATGCGTCGTTGGGATGATCACAATGTGAAAAATACTTAGGACGTGTATATTTTCATGATTTCTAATTCTTTTTGATCGCAGTATGTTCCATTTATCAGAAGAAATATTTCTTGTTCTATATTCATATATGTAATGCATATTATACATAAATTGGATATATTTTTTGTCGCTTACGTTTACTGTAACATCATCGGTTCTCGCTGTGCGTTTATTTTTATCTACGATACGTATAATCATGAAGGTAAAAACACATTACAGAGAGGCATCACCCTTATGGTTAGAAATTTTTCTAGACTATCACGCTGCACAAATCGTTTAGTTAGTTCTCTTGTAAGATAGAGTACGTTATTATATTCTATAACGAAATTATGGAATGATACATGTTTAAATTATCATTGTATAATTGCAGATAGACGCTGCTTGTTAAATTGTATATACTTTGGATATATATTTTAAATGATGACAGACGATCAACAATTATACAAAACAATTCGATCGGTATGTCATCCAATAGAAAAACAGACTATTTTGTCAATCTTACGGACTCATGTATATCTGATGTGTATATACAGATAGAGTATAGGTAGAATGCATTTGTAGAAATAATGGCCGACTACTGGCTGTAATCGCAAACAGAGGCAAGCAGTTTTCATTCGTGATTCGAGTGAAACAAAGTTTTGCTTTGCTTTGAAGTAAACAGTAGACGAGGATGTATAATTCTTTTACTTCAATCGATTATGCTGATACTCGAGTAACCATGCAAGTTTACTAGTTCGCCCAATTTGAAAGCGAATAAAATCAGGATTCGAATAAAATTTGAAATTGTATACTGTATATATGTACATTTACGTATATATGTATATGTAAAGATATATATACATATGTGTAGGTGCGAATATAAAAATGAGGGGAAAAAAGTTCATAAATTAGAAACGTTTACCGTGTGACCGTTTTCTTTATGATGCGACTTTTTGTCACCCGTTCGTATGGGGACACTTTGCTTGAAGGAAGAAAGATATCTCTGGTCACGATGCGACTTAAACGGTACACTTCGCTTTTCTTTCTCAAATTAACTATATCCGAGCTATTTTCCTTTGTATTTCATTGAATTTCTTCACGTATTATCCGAAACATCTGACATCATGGTACACATACCAAGCGCATACACTTACAATTTTTGGGCAAAGTCACCCACAGAAGTCGTTGAACTGACCTGTTTGATGCCAAATGGGGTCGTTATACCATTTGAAACTAATCGAAATACTACTTTGGCTGAAATAAAAGAGGTGAGTAACATGTAATAAAATATGATAGATTGTAGTTGTTCCATTGGTACCAAAATGGTCTAAACGATCAATAATATCATAAATCTTTGTACAGGATTTGTGGGATGAAGCCAGCAAATATCCTCTTCATGGCACGTTAAAGGATGCTCCGTCCTATGTATTTTCATGCATTAATTCTAATGCAGAAGCAGAAGAGCTACGAGATGAAACAAGACGTCTGTGCGATATAAAACCATTTTGTTCGGTGCTTAAAGTTATAGAACGTGAAGGTGTCAAAAGTGATAGAAACTTAGATTCTCAAATTGGTCTTCTCATTGGGAAAGGATTACACGAATTTGCGGCATTAAAAAATTCTGAAGTGAATGACTTCAGGTGGAAAATGCGTGTATTAGGGGACGAAGTTGCAATGACAAGGCAAAAGAAGTCTTGGATGGAAAAAGTACGTTATCAGTTTCCTACACGATTAGCTCCAACTCCCAATGTACCAAAAAATATTGAATGTCGATTAAAAGATGGGAATATCGTCCTTGTTACTAAATTTGAAAACACTAAGGTAAGAAGGCAAATACTTTTATTATCATAATAATATTTATAAAATGCTTGTAATAATACTCATAGATTTTAACAAAATATTATAGTATTTCTTTAACGTACAATAAATAACAAAAATAACTTTGCATTCCATAGGATTATTGGAACTAGTTTTTTCACGACCTGTTTATTGATCAATGACTACCAAACAGGCATCTGCTTCTAATAATAAATAGTTTATACGAACGATCGAATAGTTTTATTTTCGACGCTTTGTTACGAAATCGAATTTGTTATTCACCGCTGCGGTTGTACACGGTGATCTTATTCATTTAAATTTGTACAATTTTCATCATTTGTGAAGTCTGACTTCGATTCAGCTTGTATGGCAGCAATTTGAGCCTATAAAATGAACAGAACGATTACGCGAGCGAGATTACTTTTATGTCCATATAAATATCGCGAATGACAATAATCACCTCCAAAGTAGACGCTTTATGGCGCCAATACTGCAACTGTTTGATAGTGTTCATTTTTGTTTCTTCTTGTACTAACATCTTTGTAGAAAGATCTTCAATTTTTACTCTCAACTGATCCATTTCTTTGTTTTTAGTGTACATCAGAGTTTGAAAGTATCTGTGATTGCAAGATAAAGATAATGGGTAGGAATAGATACAGACAAATTCTAATAATCTAAATTAATCTTACTGGAGAGATACTACGTCGGTACTGTTTTCTTTTTTCGTATCGTCGTTCTTCTTGATTTCCGATTTTAATTTGCTTTCAAGGTCTGATATTCTGTTCTTATATTTTTGAATCAATTCGTCGTTTACGGCTGATACCTGATCCGCATCGTTTTCCCACTTTCTATAGGCCGCAGCACGTTCTGCTCTTAGCATTTTGATCTCTGCAGTTTGAGATTTACAAACACGTTTTATTTCTGTATATTTTTCACGTAACACGTTCATTTTGTCCGTTACGTTTCGCCGACGGTCTTCCACCTCAGCAAACAGTGAATTACCTAGGATTTGAACGTTGATAATTCTGTATAATTGAACCGAAATAATCGAATGTAATATCCAATTTTATACATATGTACTTGCCTTTACACGCATCGTGCGTAGGAACCGCTTCTGAGGCTGCTGTTTCTGCACGCCTCAAAGCAAGTTCTGCACGTGCGTCTTCTAACGCCCTAGCTTTTTCATCTAGTCTTTCTTTCATATTCTGTTGATAAAAAAAGACAGTTGACATTGAATCTTTCATACAAGTATAATTTTACTTTAAACAATAGCGTTAACAATCTGTATTTTACATTAGTATAACTTTCAAGTTCGTCGCACCGGTTTTGCAATTTTTCGATCGTGTCTTCAGCACATTTGTACTGTTTCCTCTCGTCCTGAATGATCGATAAAAGTTCATTGATTTGATCGTTTAAGGAAGCATTAGCAGCTTCGAACGAGGCATTTAATATCTGATCAGTAGTATTCATTATGGGTTCAGTTTTTAAGCGCCGATTCAAGTGTTGTTTCAGTTTTTCGATTTCTTTCGTTTGTTTCGTTATTGTTGCTTCAAGATCGGAAATCGTGTGTTCATAATCATGCACAGTCGCGCGATGTCTACAAAAGAAAATAAAAAATCAAAGAGGCGTAAGGAAAGGTTAGCAACGTAAACAAAGTAATTTACTTTTCTTCTACAGTGGAAATAATTTTATCTTTTTCTAAGACACGTTGATCAAGAGTGCGTTCAAGCATTTCGTTCGTTTCTTGAACTTCCCGCATCATTGTTTCGTTTAGTTCGAGTTTTCGTTTTAAGCTATGAATTTCTTGCCGGTATTTTTCATTTTCAGTTTTTAATAATGCCCAGGAACGATTGTTGATTCCTTCCGGATTTTCGGTGACATATTCTTCGTTTTCTTCGTCGGTTAACGTACTCGCTGACATACTTAAGGATTTTGTTTTTCGAAGAATTGAAGTATGAAAAATATGATCTTTAGAAATCGATCTGATTTTGACCGTTACTCAGCGAACTGTGTTGTACATTTAAGCCGTAGACATCTTTGTTGGATGATTCCCCCTCCATTTCTATTTTGTCCTTTCCTTTTTACTTCCTCTCTTCTCGTCCTCTGTGCCATTTTCTCAACAAAGAGAGTCGGATATAACCGTTAGAGGGGGAAGAAGAAAGAGGGAAGATATGCGTGGCGGGAAACACATAATGTTTTTGAAATAAAACATCCGTGGGTACAATTTAGTGCGGAGAATACCAAGGGTGTAAATTTTCTTAAATGTTCTATAAAGATATAGTTGGAAAGCAAACTAGAATTCGATTGTTATAATTTCAGACGGCCTTCACGTTTCAAACATCACACACTACGACCCCATATCAGTTATTGGTAACAATTTTAAACAAACGAGCCAACACTTTAATGTCTAGGGGACATCCAAATGATTTTACTTTGAAGGTTTGCGGACAAGAAGAATATTTAATAGGGGATTACCCTTTAATACAGTTTAGTTATATTCAAGATTGTCTAGCGAAAGATATTATTCCTACGTTAGTCACTTTAAGCAGAGATAGTGTCTCCGTTGATCAGGAGAACATGCTAGAGAATGCAGAAGCGGACGCTTTGCAACGTACAAGGCCTTCTTTTTCCACGTTAACGCTCCGCAAGAAAGGTAAACATATATCAGCTTGGAAGATCGAAGAACCGTTTGTATTTACCGTGAATGAAATATCAAGATTGAATTGCGACGCTGCTCATCGCACAGTAGAGGTATAATATACTGTCAACAAATTAAACACTTAAAACTTTTCAAATCTCGAAAGTTTTAAATTCAATATAGAAATTCCTTTCGATTGATATATTCATCGTTTTTGTAGATCGGTCTCCAAGCTGGACTTTTTCACGGCGGAAAATCTTTATGCGAAAGTCAAAAAACTAAAGAAACTGTGGTCACCGCCGACGGTAGTTGCGAATGGGAAGAAACTCTGAGGTTCGACATTAAAGTGCGTGATATACCGCGGATGGCAAGACTGTGTTTTGTCCTGTATGAAATTAGTAAAACTGCAAAGGGCCTGAAGAGTCGCAGATTAGTTAGGGATACCAAGCAAGAGTTTTTTATAAATCCATTATGCTGGGCTAATACAACAATATATGATTTTAAATCACAATTGAAAACGGGAGCGATGACTCTTTATACGTGGACGTATGCCGAGGATATGCAGAACGACGATCTTCTTCATCCTCTTGGAACGGTAGTGTCGAATCCTCACATCGATAGAGCGGCAGCTCTGATGTTAACGTTTCCAAAGTAAGTAGTCACGAAAACAGTTCGTTCGATCATCTTAAATCTTATTATTTTTTCTCTGTTTTTCTTTTCGCTTTGTTTTTCCGGTCTTGTGTTGTCTTCTTCCGCTGCTCTTCTTCTTTGATACTTTGGTTAGTTATGGAAAAGAGAAGTCCGTTCTTTATCCAACCCCGGAGAAGATGGTGGAGTACGCGAGAAAATTACGAGAATCGTCCTCCGAACGTTCAATACAGGAAGAACCTGATCAAGAGTCGGATGTCGGTAAGCTTCAGCAATTGGAACAACTTCGACTGTTGGCGGATCGAGATCCGTTGCACGAGCTTCACGAGCAAGAACGAAAGATAATGTGGACGCTGAGACATCACTGTCTTCATGAGATTCCGACGCTTTTGGCCAAGTTATTGCACTGCGTGGAATGGAACGATCATAGGTGAAGAATCGCGATATTCAACGTACCGAGAAACACTTACTTTTTTCTTTTTTTTTCCGTAGAATATTATCAGTTATTAAGAGATGTAATTCAAATTTACTTTTTGAACGCGTGCAGGGAAGTGGCCGAAGCCACGGCATTGGTACAGCAGTGGCCGAAGTTATCGGTCGAGAAGGCCCTTGAATTGTTGGATTACGCTTACGCCGATCAGAATGTTCGAAATTTTGCCGTGCGTTGTTTAATGGACGTTACCGACGAAGATTTGAGCTTGTATCTGTTGCAATTGGTGCAAGCGTTGAAACACGAGAATTACTTGTCCTGTGATCTGACAGAGTTTCTACTTAGGCGCGCGCTCAACAATCGAAGAATCGGCCATTTTCTATTCTGGCATCTTAGGTTCGTACCACTCGGAGGACACACCTTCGGGATACAAATACCATTGTTACTTTGTTTCTTAACTATCGCCTGGTAGCTTTTTCAGTATGTCGAGTGGCAACGAGTATCGTAACAACACTATATTTTATCATGCTTTTCATCTTTACGATGTTCGTACAATAGTTGGTATTTCATTAGATCTGAGATGCAAGTGGGCGCCGTATCCGTTCGCTTTGGCTTAATATTAGAAGCCTATTGTAGGGGAAGTCAGCAACACATGCGATCGTTGTTTAAGCAAATGGAGTGTCTAGGTAAATTGAAATGCGCATCCGAACAGATCAAACAACGTAAAGATCGCAAAGCCGCTTTGCAAGGGTTTCAAGAGTTCATTCAAGAGCCCCATTGCCAAGAGGCGCTCTCGAATGTCTTGAATCCCTTGGATCCCAGTTTTCGATGGAAACGTATCAAGTAAGTTCTGGATACCGATTGAGCAATCGTCGCTTTACCCCGGTCAGCATTGGCGTTCGCTCATGTAACCGTTTACCGTTTACAGAATCGAGAAGTGTCGAGTAATGGACAGCAAAATGCGGCCGCTCTGGCTCGTTTTCGAAAATTCCGATCCATTCGGTGACGACGTTTACCTGATACTCAAACACGGTGACGACCTGCGACAGGACATGCTCACGTTGCAAATGTTACGAATCATGGACAAACTTTGGAAAAGAGAAGGTCTGGACCTGCGGATGAATCCTTACGGTTGTATATCGACGGAGAATAGAGTCGGTATGATCGAAGTGGTTCTGAATGCGGAAACGATTGCGAACATACAGAAAGAGAAAGGCACGTTCTCGGCAACAGCCGCCTTTAGGTACGTTCAATGAAAACAAAAGGTTTAGGGGAAACAAAGTAATAATAATTATGAAACAAAAGGGAACAATTGCAGCGCTTATAATACAACGAAAAGTTTTTCTCTCTGTTTTCATTTCCTTTGTACTGGTTAATCTTCATAGACGAGGTTCTTTGCTCGCTTGGCTGAAAGATCATAATCATACCGAGGCTGCGTTGAACAGAGCTATCGAGGAGTTTACGCTAAGTTGCGCGGGTTATTGCGTGGCTACGTACGTGCTCGGGATTGCGGATAGACATTCGGACAATATTATGGTGAAGAAAACTGGTCAACTGTTTCACGTTGACTTCGGTCACATACTCGGACATTTTAAGGAGAAATTCGGATTCAGACGCGAACGTGTGCCTTTCGTGTTGACCAATGACTTTGTGCATGTAATAAACAAGGGACAGACGAAGAAAGGGCAAGCCGTTGAATTTCAAAGATTTCAGAGTCATTGCGAGCAAGCCTTCCTTGTTTTACGGCAACATGGAGGTTTGATATTGTCCTTGTTCGCTATGATGATCTCAACGGGACTGCCGGAATTATCGTCGGAAAAGGATCTCAACTATTTAAGGGACACCTTGGTACGCTCACATACTTGTAATGCAATATCTATTTCCTTAACCGCTTGCGCTACAAGATATTCTGAAAACGCGTTAGCCACGTCGAACTATTCGCTGCTAAAACTGAAGTTGAACATTCGACCGCGTCAACACTAGATTTACGGACATTTAATGATCACTTGATGTCTACATTGAAAATTGACTATAAAAATAATTAAATAATGAATATTACAGAAACCAGTTTCTAGAAATATTCTTTATCTCGATGAAGATTAATATGCATTTTTACATGAGATTCTTAATAATTTACGTAATAGAAAATAAAAAAAATCTAAGGTCCGTCATTTTGACGAGTTCCGTAAATCGAGTGCTAAAAATATAAATAAGAATATACTTGAAACGCGAGTTCGTCACACGAGTAGCATCGTCGTTATAGCGCCACTGGTTAAAAGGAAATCGCCTGAATACAAATCTGTTAGTATCAATTGACTGTTCGATATTTTTGTCGATATTAGGTGCTCGAGATGTCCGAGAGCGAGGCACAAAAGCATTTCAGGAGTAAATTTGACGAGGCTCTGTGTAATTCGTGGAAAACTTCATTGAACTGGGCATCTCACAATATGTCGAAGAACAATAAAACGACGTGAACGAGTATGCTCGCACAGAGAATACGCTGAAGAGCATAAGTGGAGGGCGCAACAGAGGAAACAGAGGAACGGAATGAACGGGAGAAGAGCGAACGAATAGAAGATCAGAGAAGAATCGGGGTGGTCGATGCGTTATCGGCGAACAAACACCTCGTTAAATGTTGAAGCGTTGAAAATAGGATGCTCGGCGATAAAAGAAGGAGAGACAGATGAGAAAGAGTGATCCGCGAAGGTGATTTATCGTTGTTCACCGCCAGTTGCCTTCCTCGTTGGCGCACACGGTGGCAGCCAGCGCGTACACACACACACACACACGGGTACACATATTATTTCCATCATTATTTTTCTTTCCAATCTCCCTGTACTTTGCGTGCACGTGCGCACACGCACGCATCAGCCCGCCTGCTCGTTCGACCCGGCATCGCACGGGTCGCATCATTCGATCCGTTTGTTCGTACAGAAACTGCATCTTCTCCCAAAAAAATCCTCTCTATCCCTTTGGATCAGGGGGACGAGAAACGAAAGCGGAATACGTATACAGTACATATCATTGGTCGATATCGCGCACGGGGAATTTTCCAAAAAAACGAATAAATAAACGGGAAGGCTCGTTCTAAAAGAACGCATCGTGACATGCCGCTTACAAGTAATTGTATCAAATTATCGCCGCAATATCGTGGCCGTGTCATTCGAGCAGTAGTATAATTCTTTTTTTTCCATTCAAGACTGGATGTTTGTTCGGATGAAGGAATCGTTCAAATGTCGGAACCCCCGTCGAGTACCACTGTATCGATAACAATAAACGAAGTTATTCTTCATCATCTTGTTTTTCATTGCGAGCCCTGCAATAATGAGGAACGTCGTAGCGATGTCCATCGAACGAGATCATTCCTACTCGTCGCCGCCACGACGTCAAGTAGACGGAAAAACGACCGAGAGGTTATTTTCAGGTTAACACTAGATTTACGGACGTTTAATGACCACTTTCGTCTAAATAGAAAATGAACTATAAAAATTAGTAAATAGCGAGTAATACATGAACCAGTTTATAGAAAGATTCTTCATCTTGATGAAAGTTCACATGCATTTTCACGTAAGCCATTTAAACATTTTCGTAATGAAAAATAAGAAATCTAAGATCCGTCATTTTGACGAGTAACGTAAACCTAGTGTTAAAAAATGAAGAAAAAGTGGTGGCCGTCAAGTATGTTAATTAATTTCAGATGCGATAGACGATGATTATCGCGCGCGTAATTGCTAACGCGAACAAGGTCGCAACGTGAATTTTCTTGATCTGTTATTGGCCGTCGGTTGACGGTAAGCCCGTGGATCAGCGGCGTCGCATTACATAAGTTGACGCGATGCGGAGGAACGAGCGACGGAAGAACATAGGTGGGAGAGGAGAGGCGAGAGACGCACGGGCAATCCGAGAATGTTGTGTACTTGGTTTGCGGCTAGCTCCCGTGCCTAAGCTGTTACACGTCGATCGAGTAGTCGGACTCGACGAATCGTCGCGCGTCCCGTCTTTCCGATTCGCGTTATTTTCAACCGCGGTTCTTCGCACAGTTCAAATTGTAAAACGCGATTCCTCCTCGATCTTTTTTTTTTCTTACGTGCAACGATTTAAACAATACCTTATCTTGTACACGAAAGAAAGAAGAGAGCGCGACATGTAAAAGTGACACGCGAAAAGGAGAAAAGTTGTACATCGAAGTTATCTCCGACTTTGTTCGCGACGCCGATCGGAAGGAAAACTTTATGTAACGATCGTTGAACGTTTTAAAGTAGAGAAATGACGGCCACGGAAGAAACCGAACCCTTAATTTCGAAAGTGCCCGTCGTCTGCAGGAACAATGAACTGGGAACGGTCTCGTACGATGCGATCTCGTCGGTAAGCGATTATATTAAACGATCACGTGGAAATGTTCGGGTTCGTTGAAAATTATGGAAACGTTTAATTACGATGGACGAACAGCGTAAGTTTAATTGTAATAGACGAGTATTTACGGATAATAGAGGACGCAGGGGCGGTGGAAAGATCGAAAGATTAAGCAATGGCGCGTAACGTTCTACGACCGGCTTTGCCCTTTTTCTTTTATGGCTTTTCGTCGACGACACAAATCACATTGTCGCGGTAAAGGGAAATCGATATCTAATAAATGAATAAAGATACAAATATATATAATGAATAAATAAATGAATATATTATACAATTACCTATTTCTTCTATTTTAATATTGTTGTCTTTGTTTCTACATTCCAAGTGTACGAATACTTTTGTCTCTCACTGTACGTAAACTTGAGAATTTTTAAGTTCTACACTTTTAAGTCTTGAAATTTTTTAAATTCTCAAGTATCAAAAACTCTGAACGTGTGTAAATTTCCAAATTCTCCAATGTCGATATTTCAAAATCGAAGAGTTTGAAAATTGTCAATTTTCCTGAATCCTGAATGACGTCGGATCATCGACGAGAAATATCAGTGGATTTTTATGAACAATCCCCCGAAACGTTTGTCCCATGATCGCAGGAAGGGACGAGTTCGAGAACGTGGTTCAATCTGAAGTCGATGTTAGGCGAAACCGTAACCCCTTTAGTGACAGCACACGCATCGTCGAGCCGTACCACTGGAAATACGGAAAATGATTCCATCACATACACATGGAGCGATTTGAACGTGTACGTTGTTAGAAAAAACGAAAGAACGTGGGATACTCTGTTCAAGAGAAAAAGACCGGTCGAGCAAAGACATCTGTTGAAAGACGGTAAGCCGGTGAAACTTGTTTAAGGTCAGTCTTGACATGGTCAAGTGCATCCTTGCAAGGGGTCACACAAAGTAATGTAACATGCATGCTGACACCATCTCGCGAAATTTTTACGCGTCCCACAACACCTACTGCCTTTACATCACCTTATGTCGCAAAATGACCGATTAACATTAAAACTACCGGCATATAAGGTAAAGGTACCAGTAGTTGACTAGTTAAGAGAAAACTTGCACGGAAATAATGATAACCGTTTACTCTGTCAATAAATGGCGAGAGTCGATACTTGAAGACGTTCTTTAAACCTTCTAATTTCGGCGCCAAGAGCACTTTTTAAAAAAAGTTAAGTTATATGAATTTGAGAAATATATTTAAAAATTCGGCAAATCTAAAATTCGTAATATCAAGAATTTGACCACTAAAAAATTATTGCTTTTTGAGGTTACGATCATAAAAACGATGTAGTTATTATTTATAAAGCACTGTGAACATTTAAACAGTAAATGATTCTTACTATTACATAGTTCCTATTATCATAATAGCTATTATTCACAGAAACATTAAGGAAATAGAAAGGTAATAGCATATTACTTACCTTATTGAATTCAGATGTTCGTTATTAATAAACATATTTCGCTTCGAGTGCAATTGTTGGGAAATTTCATCGACAGATGCCGCGGCATCTAAAGCTTACTTTCATCGAAAGTTGACAACTTATAAAAACCTCATTTTTTTACGTTTTTCAAAAAATGGTCAACTACTAGTACTTTCACCTTAATGCACAATTATTTTGAAGTTGAAAATAAAGTTGAAAAATAAACGAATGAACGACGATGCACAAAACAATGCATATATTGATTCTTTATCTTGGGAATCAACATTTTAACAAATTCATTTGACATTTCAACATCTTAAGAAATTTTGTCGTTTAAACTAGGAAATCTGTGAAACGTTTATTTCGCCCCCTTGATAGTTTTAGCTTTAACTCGTTAATTATTAGCTTATGCTGAAATTTTTAAAATCGTTAAAGTGCCCACAAACTTTATGTGCATTAGATTATCTACACCTTGCAAGGTATTGTTTTAATCGACAAGCTAATAGAATGTAATGTGTTGATATGTTTGTTTCAGTATGCGGTGTAGCTTATCCTGGTGAATTATTGGTGATCATGGGATCGTCGGGTGCTGGTAAAACAACGTTGTTGAACGCTTTAACGTTTCGATCGGGCCGTGGAGTAACTGTTTCCGGTGTGATGGTCGCGAACGGAAGAAGAGTCTCCTCCACGATATTAACATCGAGGACCGCATATGTGCAACAGGATGACTTATTCGTCGGCACTTTGACCGTTAAGGAACATCTTCTGTTCCAGGCTATGGTTCGAATGGATCGGCAGATTCCTATGGAACAACGAATCGATCGAGTTAATCGAGTGATCAACGAGGTTAGTCACTGCTTCTTCGTCTGTTCATAAGCTCCGCGTTATCAGGCTACTGAAATACGGGAGTTTTCAAATTCCAAATTCTCGATGTTCCAAACACTCAATATTACAAATTCTCAAAATTCCAAATTTTCAATATTCCAAATTCTTACTATTCCAAGTTTTTAATGTTCCAAATTCTCAGTATTCTAAATCCTCAAAATTCCAAATTGTCAGTATTCCAAATTTTCAATATTCCAAATCCTCAAAATTCCAAATTCTTTTTATTTTTATTAGCTTGCGTTGACCAAGTGCAGAAACACGGTGATCGGTCAACCGGGACGTATCAAAGGTCTCTCCGGAGGCGAGATGAAGCGGTTGTCGTTCGCTTCGGAGGTTTTAACAGATCCACCATTGATGTTTTGCGACGAACCCACTTCCGGTCTCGATTCCTTCATGGCGCATCAGGTGGTCTCCGTATTGAAGGCATTAGCGGGTACGGCACATAGGTTTCGAAACCTTATATTCCCAACTCCATAGATTCCCCAATTTTTATATCCCCAAATCTTTAGATTCCCAAATTCTTAAATCTCCAAATCCTTAAATCCCTAAATTCTTAGATTCCCAAATCCCTAAATCCTCTAATTTCTTAAATCCCCAAATTCATAGATTCCCAAAACCCTTATATCCCCAAATCCTCAGATCCCCAAATTCCTAAATTTCCAAATCCTTAAATCCCCCAATTCTCAACCCACCCCCAACTCGTGAAATCCCTAAAACTGGAGCGGGAGGTCATCCGTGGTTTGGCAGATTATCCTCAGGAAAGTCAGAATCGTTGTTCACTCTATCGTTTGCAGGTATACAAAATTGAACGTAATTAAATACGTGAACTTGTAGCACGTGGCAAAACGATCGTCGTGACGTTGCATCAACCTTCGTCAGAGTTGTTCGCCCTGTTCGATAAAATCCTGCTGATGGCCGAGGGAAGAGTGGCGTTCATGGGAACGTCGGCGCAAGCTTGCACGTTTTTCGAAACGTAAGAACACCGTTGATGCGCTAATAAGGATAACGAACATTTTCAACGAAGTTCGCAATTTTTTTTTAACATTTTTTTTTTTTAAAAAGTTCGCAATTTTTTTTTAACATAAATTTTTTCAAAAACTGTACCTAGCGAGAAACGGATTTTAACACCAGATTTACGGAGCGAGTAAAAATGACTCATAACACATTTTTTATTTAAAATTACAAACACTATGATGAAGACTTATCATAATGTTAATTGTTATTATCAAGATTTATTTTCTTTTCTAGTTTAGTTTTAATTCAAACAATAAATGATTGTTATGCGTCCGTAAATCTAATGTTAACACTGAAACCACCAAAGAGGTCAATGACCAATTTACAGATTCCTTACTTAAATAACAAAATTTGTTAAGATGGTTTTCTTGACTATTTATGCCGACTGTCATCAAGATAAAGAATCAATTGTTGTATTCATTTATGTTCCATCGGTCGTTCATTTATTTTTCAATTACATTTTTAACTTCAAAATAATGATGCATTATACGTCGATAGTTTCAGTGTTAAATAATTATTCAGCTTGCAAAAATCTACAAGAATTCCATAGTTACATGTCCAAAAAGAAGGAAATTAAAGTTTGTTGTACAGTGTAATTGTAATAACGTACCTGTTCGAATTGAATTCCGCAACTGGTTAATGTTCAATCCGTTTCAGACTCGGCGCCGCCTGCCCCAGCAACTACAACCCGGCTGATTACTTCGTGCAGATGTTGGCGGTGGTCCCTGGCGAAGAGGCGTCGTGTCGTCACGCGATAAACACCGTGTGCGACGCGTTTCGAAAAACCGACCTAGGCATGAAGATCGCTCTTGAAGCGGAAACGGTGGACGGCCAATTCGAGGATTCGCTTCGAAACTCCAAATATTCCGAGAACAGATCGCCGTACAAAGCGAGCTGGTGCGAGCAGTTCCGCGCGGTTTTATGGCGATCCTGGTTGTCGGTGATCAAGGAACCGATCTTGGTTAAAGTCCGTCTGCTGCAGACGGTCGTAGGTGTCGACGAATTCACCTCTATCATGAATATTGTATTATCTGTTGGGTCCTAGAATCGCAATGTAATTTACTCCTAGCATCGAGTAAATTACACCGTTTTTCCTTTCGCACACGTTACCTTTTGGAAGTCAAGAGTAGCATCGATCTTGATCGAGTAGTCGTCGATCTAATTTTTATACACTCAATTTTGTGATTGAGTATAATTGTAGCTTCAATTATTCCGAGTCATATTTATCCAATTTGATACAGTGTACTGATCTTAGTTGTGGTTTCCATTAATCCCACGCGACGTGTAATCGTCACTAATTGTTAGATAATTGTTGCCTCTGCGACTCATATTATATTGTGTTCACCAACGAGCTATCATAAATAATGTAACCGTGTTATAGATGGTATCACTGTTGATCGGGATCGTGTATTTCAACCAACAACTAGATCAGGACGGGGTTATGAACATCAACGGTGCTCTATTCATATTTCTTACGAACATGACATTCCAGAACGTTTTCGCCGTTATCAATGTAAGGATTCTCCTGATTGAACGCGACAGGACAAACTATAAAAGAATACTAACGCGTGTGCAGCGAGGGACAAAAGTGTTCGTGCCCACTTGGAATATAGAAATAAAAACAATGTCTACATATATTATTAATTGTATTTCGTCATGTATAGCTGTATATTGTACGTAACACTAAAGTATCCACACACTTATTTATTGTAAGTGTGACAAACGTTAAAGCGTAACAAATGTTAGTAAAATATGCAGATACAAATACTGAATGTATAATATACAGATACAGAATGTACAATATGCAGATATAGATGCAGAATGTATAATATACAGATACAGATTGTTATTATTTCTACATTCGAAGTGCACGAATACTTTTGTCCGCTATTATACATTTCTTCGCATTCTAATTCACCGATTTTGTGATATCCAGGTCTTTTGCGCAGAATTGCCAATATTTTTGCGCGAACATCGAAACGGTATGTATCGCACCGACGTCTACTTTTTATGTAAAACGCTGGCGGAAGCACCGATCTTCGTGGCTGTACCGTTGCTGTTCACCGTGGTCGTATATCCAATGATCGGATTGCACCCTGGGATCGATCACTTTTTTGTTACCGCTGGTATTGTTGCTCTTGTTGCAAACGTTTCCACCTCATTCGGTAAGCTGGATACCTTGCAATTGATGGCACATCTGGTTTCCCCAGGAAAAACGTGGTATAACATGGAACAGAACTTTTCTTGCTGATTCTTGAAATTGTTGGGAGTTTGACAATTTAAAAAAGGGTTAAGTACTTGGAGAATTTGGGATTTGGTAGCCTATGGGTATTTGAAGACCTAGAAATTTCAGGTTCCATTTGGTGATCTTGAAATTCTGTGATTTTTGGATCTAGAAAGTTCTAGAATAAGAATTTGGGAATCTGGAAATATGGAAATTTAGATATATGGAATCTTGAAAGTGTGGAAACAGAGAAAGTTAATAATCCATAAATTTGGAAATTTAGAGAATAAGATGTGTAAGATGTCATATTCCTTATGAAAATAAGGTGTCATATTCCCAAATGGGTAAGTTCATAAATTCTTAAATTCCTAAATTCCTAAATTCCTACATTCCCAAATTCCTAAATATTCCAAATGTACAGATTTTCAAATTTCTGCACTTTTCCCAGGGAGAACCAGTGTTGCTAATGAATATAGAATTCCATAAAATTTATTTAAAATAAAGAAGTGTTTCACTCACCAACCATTTACTTGCAGGCTATCTGATATCCTGCGTTAGCAACAACTTATCCATGGCGCTGTCCGTTGGACCTCCCGTGATAATACCATTTCTGTTGTTCGGCGGATTCTTTTTGAACACAGCGTAAGGGTAAACGTTCGAGGTAAAAGGTATCCGGGTGTATTTGCACCTTTTATACGCAATATGCACGCGTGTGTGTCACAGATCTGTTCCGTTCTATTTCGAATGGTTTTCCTATTTGTCTTGGTTCCGCTACGGCAACGAAGCACTTCTCATCAATCAGTGGTCGGAAGTGGAGTACATTGCGTGTACCAGAAGCAACGCGACATGCCCGAAGACTGGACGTATGGTTTTGCAAATGTTCAATTTTAAGGAGGTTCGTTCTCTTCGAAACCTCGCTATCAACGTCCAAAAGCTTCTAGTGATGCTCGATTTTTAATAAATAACTTTTAGCCGCATTTGTAATATTATACACGCGATGTTTGAACACAATATTTTGACAATAGCGGCGACTAATCTTTACACTCGAAACGTGACACATTCACCACTTTCTTTAATATAGCAGTATGGTATAGATACTTTTCAACTAAATCTGCGGTGTTGTACATACAATGTATAAACATAATGAAGCAGCTAATAGTAATTAATATTTGGGATATAATTTCAAAAGATAATACGTCAAACTTTTCAACGAAAGAGTTTTACAATCGCTATCTGTCATCAGTAAAAAATACCTTCAAGCACAAAGGGTTAATAATGAAAATAGAAATTTCCAAAAACGCTAAAAATGCTATCGAATGCAAAAGATTAAAATTATTTATGGTATTGTGTGCTTAAATTATAAGCTCTGTGGTTTTCGATTTTAGGAGCATTTCTACGCGGACATCGTTTGCCTTTTCTCCTTGATCGTGGCCTTTCGTTTCCTGGCTTTTCTCGCTCTGTTCTGGAGAACTCGACGTAATTCGAAACAGCGATGAAATATCCACTATGAAGAAAATGCCGTCTCGTCGACGGAATTAACGTCAAAAACGAAGATCGCGCACAACCAGCCTTTTCCGCCGATCGCTCTGTCCAACAGTCGGTCGACGTTCTAAAATCCGTTCAGTGATTATTATAGCGTTTCTGAAAGAAACGAATGAATTTATTGCTTCATCGAAATCGGCGAATATACTTAAACCTATTTCTACCATGTGCACGCGATATATCGATTAAACGGTGATTTATACAATCGACTACAGCGTTTAATTAGTACATAAACACCTGCCAGAATGTCCTACATATAAATCCCCATTTCTAATTTTTAATCGGTGTAATCGTTACTATTCTCCCATCGATGTCGAACAAAAATATATTAAATTTCGTTAACACTTTGACATATATGTATGTATATATGTTTGCATGTATATCCATATGAACAATGGTGAGATTTGTTAAAAACGAAAATACTACCACATGCAATTTCCAATTGCTTTCGTGTGACAGTCAATGTGCTAAATGTACATACGTATATGTTACCAATCGTATGTTCATACGATTCAATAAATGTCTAGCGTTATTCGTCGTTTTCCTGGAATTTATAATAATTTCGAAAAAGTTAGACATTTGAAAGAAATTTCTTCAGCTGTTATTTGTTTACTGTTATACAAAGACTGCTACAAAAAATCTTATCTACAATGTCTCTCAATGTTAAGGATATATTCACTGTTCCGGGACTGTACATCGTGTATATTATTTTTTACCATAAGATTAGTCGGACATAGCAGTTGCAGAAAAATATGTGTGTATGTTTCCGTCGCCTGTTTCTGTTCACACGTGTTCACCACGGAGTACCGTAAAGACAAAACGAACGAAGAAAATAACCGAGGTTGAGTCTAACCCAAACTCTCGGTATTTCCTGTCTCAGTGCATTTGCAAATAATACGCGATGGATAGAACAAGCATATGTGTACGCGTACACATACTCGCGACAATCGTTCGCCGCATAATATAAATATAGACTCTTCTCGATATCATTGACAAACCGGTTGTCATTTATACCGTGCGACCGCGTTACACTCGCATACTCCGGAGAAGACAAAAGAAAATGATAAACGCGAGATAAGAATTGCGTTTTCTTCTGCATCGGCTATGCTGAATGTATGCTAAATGAAGCCAATCGAAGGAGCGACATAAATGTAGATTACGGATTATGCGGTGGTAGAAAAAAGTGTAAGTATCATTTTCAATTTGTGGATATAGCGTTTCTCCTTGGGAATCAGTATGCGGGAGAATTATGAGAAAGAAAACGTATCGACACGATGCGGTGCAGTGGTTGACGAGAAATTTGTGTGACGTAAAACCCTGTCCCAAGCATATATAGGGTTTCCGTCTTCGATTACGGTAATAATGTCTAATCCAGTGGCTTTGGCGTACACCTACGCGTATTGCCTCGTCTTTTGTTTCTCGAGCAATGGCGGTTCGATAGCGGGCAAGCCGGTCAGGACGGTAGGAGCTGCTTTTTTGTATGAAATTAATACGAACACGATCTAATGCGCGAAAAATAAATTTTGTTGTCTCCAAGCCCTCGTTCTCAAATTGAAAAATTTCGTATCTTCAAATGTTCATATGTTTCGGTTTATAAATTTTTTAATTTCCAAAATCCAGTTTCCAGATTCCCGAATTTCTAAATTTCATATCCTTAAATTTCCACATGTTTCGGTTTATAAATTTTTTAATTTCCAAGCTCCATATTCTGGATTCCCGAATTTCTAAATTTCGTATCCTCAAATTTCCAAGCTCCAAATTCCAGATTCTCAAATTTGTAAATTTGTCAATTTTTGTGTGAAATTCAAAAATTTCGAAATTTCTGTGCCCTAATTTCGCGGATCTTCAGAATTCCAAATTTCTACATATTCCAGTCCCAAATTAAAAAATCCATAAACTCGACGATTTATAAATTTCCAAACCCTAATTTGCAACATTCATACACTTCCAAATATGTAAATTTTTCTATCCAACAATTGCGGATTCTCAGAATTCCGAATTTCTACGTATTCAAGTCCCAAATTCCAACATCCATAAATTCGACGATTTCCAAATGTCCAAGTCCTAAATTCCCAAAATTCCAAACATCCGTATCACCGAATACCTCGGTTATCGGGTTACCAAATCCCTGGACACTCGAATGAAGGTAATGAGCGTTCGACGTCGGTCAGAAACCTTGAGAAATGTCATATGTCAGCTAAGGTTCAGTAACCTGAAAGGAACAAGGGGAAACAGGAGATATGCAGCCATGGCGGTGAGTTGTATGGCAGGGTGAGTGGCGCGAGAGCAAATGCGAATAGCGTTCAGTAAGAGTCTCGTTCGCGAAAGGACTCGACACTATCGTTTGGTGATATCTTTGCATAATTTTCGAACAAGAGTGAAAACAATATACTGAAAATTAGCATAAACCCATGTTTTCAACTTAGTAAAAACCGATAGATCGGTAAAAACACAGGACAAAGAATATAATAAACTTGAACGATAATACGCACGATGTACGCTCCGAAAGAGAACGATAATCCGATTAGTATGGAAATGAATGTTGCGGCTGATAAATCGATCGATTCGGGAAGCGTAACACTTTCTTGGAGGGATGTGTCGGTTTTCGCGCTGGATCCTGGACGAAAGAGCGTGTGCAAACAATTAATCGATAATGGTGCGCGATTTAATCTTTAAACAATTCTGATCATACATTAGATTAAGATTGAATCGATCGAACGATTGCTCGGCAATTTTTCTCGATTTCAGTACGGGGAGTGACGAGAGCTGGTGATCTGACGGCGATAATCGGTTCGAGGTGAGACTATCGAGACTTAGACACTCGACGTTTGAGACGAGGACTTAGAAGTAGACTAAGACACTCCACATTTGAGACATGGACTTAAAAATTGTACATTCCCTCCCTTGGTATTCCAAAAGGAATAAATATACAATAACATCTAGACTAAATGTATCTAAATCCATTTTATACATGTACTTCCTTTATCATTATTGTATTAAATAAAATGTATATTCGGTAAACGTTTACATTATAGTTTTCCAAATTATTTTATGTCTCAGTGTTGTCTAATTTATAAACGTGTTCGACAGAGAAATTTACAACCCACGCGATAAAGTCGAAATAAAAATTTGGCGATAAAAACTTGAAATAAAAACTTGATTCGGCCAACACGATTTTTAACAGGATCTTGTTTTCTTTTTCCTTCTGAGTTTAGCGGGGCTGGTAAAAGTTCATTGATGGCGGCGTTGGCTTTTCGCACGGGACGTAAGTATAACTCTCTTAGACATATTTACTCCTTGTCACTCCTGTGTTGAGTGTGGTTCGACGTCGCATTTTTCTTGAATCGTTAATAATTCGACTAGATAGATCGGTCGAATATATGTATATATTTTCATTCTACATCTATATTTTATATCATTATATATGAATATATGCACGTATGAAAATAAATTTTCATAATATGGATATAAAATAAATATATAAAATATAAACATAAAATTTAATTTTCATTTTCAAATATGTATACATTTATTCGATGTCCACATTTTATATCTATATTTTCAAGTACATTACTTGCGATAAATTAAAAATATATTTGTCACGCTGCTGTGCCTTTTTCAGCCGAGTTTTTTGTTCGCGGTGACATAAGAGCGAACGGGATCCCGGTCGATTCTTCTTACATGATGCGGAACAGCGGTTACATGCATCAGGAGGATATGTTCGTCGAGACAATGACTGTGACCGAACATCTTTGGTTCATGGTAGACAATTTAGTCATCCTCGAATTTCATGACACAGCATTACATGCTCGTTATTTTTAATTATCACGCAGGCTCGAATGAAGCTGGACGGAAATACACGGGTGCGTGATGTTCGAGCGACCATCGATTGTTTGGTGAATGACGTTGGTTTAACCGAAAGACGCGACGTACGAATCGGAAATGGCATCGACGACAGGCTGTTATCCGGTGGCGAACGGAAGAGACTGGCCTTCGCCACGGAAGTACGATACACGCATTCAATTTTGTCTTGTTTCGACATTGTTACATGTCACTTCATTTACGGATTTCGCTAAATACTTTCAGCTGCTGACGGATCCAAAGATATTATTCCTGGACGAACCAACGACCGGGTTGGATTCCAATTCAGCAAATTGTCTGATTTCTCAGCTAAAGTGTTTCGCGGCCAAAGGTAGAACGGTACTGTGTACGATACATCAACCGAGCTCCGCCATAATCGGGTTTTTCAACCGGATAATCCTCATCGGCGATGGACGAGTCGTGTTCGCTGGACGGATCGAGGGAGCGATCGAATTTTTCGCGAGGTACATCAACGATTATGATAATCGCGGTTCTCTTTCATAAGTTTTGCCTTTTCAGTCAAGGTTACGAGTGTCCGAGAAATTACAATCCTGCCGATTTCCTGATCGCGGTCGTGTCCTCCGGTTCCAAGCCACAAAACGGTCAGGAAACGACGCGGAAATTGTGTAACGTGTTCTTAACTAGCGGGGCTTGCAACGAGATCGATGATATTTTTCAGAACGAAATTCAATCGCCGCATCCCTTCGACGTAAGCGATCTTCCTCTCTTCTTCTCGGTCCTTTCATTTCGATAGAATTTCTAGCTGTCTCTTTTTCATTTTAGTCCACGAAGAGGTTGACTATTGATGCGAACGCGGTCGGGTAAGTACTCCAACAAATTCCGGTTGTTTCGTCTATTTCATGTTTCGTTCTTTGATATATCTGTAGAAGGAAAGGCTCGCGATATTGTTCGCGGCTTTACTGGTTGGTCTATCGAGATTTCCTGCAGGTCCTGCGAGATCCTTCCGTGCAGATCTTCAGGATAGTTCAAAAAGTGGTAAGCGAATATAACGACGGCAGGCGAAATTTTTATAAGGTTAAACGCAACAGAAACTTACGTTTTGTGTTAAATTCAACGTAAACAGAGCGTGGCAACGATCGCTGGACTTTGCTTCGTGGGCACGGTGAATTTCGATCAACTTGGGATTCAAGCGACCCAAGGGGTGATCTTCATTTTGGTATCCGAGAACGCATTTTTTCCGATGTACGCCACGTTAGCGTTGATACCACAAGAATTGCCACTTCTTCGGAGAGAATACCGGGCTGGGATGTATCCGGTTCATCTGTATTACGTAGCGCGTATGCTTTCCCTGGCAAGTTTTCCCAATTAGTACTCCTAGTAAAATCTGATTTTAAACGAACGTGTAATTGGTAAATACATGTAGGTGGATTAACCAGCTAACTGCGGAATTTAATTTCGACCGTCAACTTATTAAAACTATTAAAATGAATCAATGACGAGTATATGTGACTAATATAGGACAAATGTTCCTGTTATAAATCGTACGAAAAAAGTAAAGAAAAACGAGGAAATGGTTATTCCTTTATTCGATAAACAATTAGTAATTTATTAATGTTAATATCGTCGAACTGAAGTTTCTGACCGACATGTATATGCGTCGAAGTTAACTGGTTAATTTGAAGGATGTACACTCCATTTTCAGATACCTGGATTGATCGTGGAGCCACTGATATTCGCGACGATAATTTACTGGTTAGCCGGATTACGAGAAACAGTCGAAGCCTTTGGATTATCGTTGCTTGTGCTTCTGTTCACGATAAACGTATCGACCGCATGCGGTAAACCTAATCTCTAATTCGCAGTTAATAAATCGAAGAGCGCAGTGTTCGCAGATGCGGTGGTAAGGTTAGGAAAATCGAGGAACCGAGTATGATACCTTTTTTCAGGGTGCTTCTTCTCGACGGTGTTCGGGAACGTTCCGTTGGCTATGGCATATTTGGTACCGTTCGATTACGTTCTCATGATCACCATGGGACCTTTCGTTAAGCTCGGGTACTCGTCAACTTCGATCTCTGATCGTTTCTAAAACGCATAATAAGGTTATTAACGCGTCGACGCGTTGCAGGTCGTTGCCGATATACATTCGATGGGTGAAATATATTTCTTGGTTGTTGCACTCCAGCGAAGCGCTTACCATTCTTCAGTGGAACGACGTGCACAATATATGTAAGTGTAACGAAACAGTGCAGGAGCAAATGTAAATGTTTAATTGCTGTTTTCAGCTTGCCAAACGATCGATCCGGGACTGCCGTGTCTCACTGACGGTTTGGATGTTTTGCAACGTTACGACTTCGACGAGACCAACTTCTGGATGGACATAGTACTCATGGCTGTGATTTATTTTATCTTCCACCTACTCGCTTACGTGTGTCTCTGGAATCGTTGCAGATGGAAATAAGAATTTGTACCAATACATATTCATACTTATCTATTTACAATACAGAGTATCGTTTACTCTATTTACGATGTATCAAAAGAAAATGATACCAGGCTTTGTTTTTCACCTGCTCTCTCGCCCGCTCATTTACTTCTTTAGAATGACTCATCTATTCGCGCCGTTCAGCGCGGGAAATTCAATCAATTGTCAAATTTAAGTGCAAGTTTTAAAACAAGGTCCGTTTCTCGAAGACCCCAAGTTTTTACTGTATACGAGACGGAAAAAGAAATATTATTTTGCGATACGATGTCTATACATAATGTTTTTTCGCTGTTATTTCGCCGTAGCGGGAAAACAAATGTTAGCTTTTTCAAGTTTGGAATGAACGGCGCCATTTTCTTGCCAACGACATCTACCCTATTCGACGAGAAACGTACTCACTAACATAGTAAAAAGTTTTATCATCGTTCGAGATCGGTTGGCGAGATCTTACGCAATTTATCAGTAGATGTCGTGATAGGTATGTTCGACTAACGAAACACATTGACAGCGCGATTAGGGGAGACACCGACGCGAGGCTGAAAAGGAGAGAGTAAGCGTAAATGAACGGAGTGGGGCAACGAGGATCGGCCTAGCTAGAAAGAAATGGAAAGAAGGGAGGGATATGAGTAAAGAGGAAGACCGTTCGGAGTAATGGCGGGCACGAAAGTGGTGTTTCGTGACACTTTTCCAATCGGTGAAAATTAAAACATTCGATAACGCGGAAAAGCGGCGCAATTCACGGGGACGAAGACCGCTGATCGACTTCGTCCGGTTACCCTTCGAAAGTGAAGAACCGTCGATACCTATGTTCCATTCTGTTAGGTAGCCATATTACTATACCGTATCGTGTCGTGTCGTATCGTATCGTGCTGTATCGTATCATATCCGTATCACGTTGTACCGTGAACGCGAAGTATCAGTTCCCTAGGAAGATTTTCGAGTTCGTTAAAGTGATTGAACTCCGTGTATTATCGGATGAAATTGATAAAGCGCGCGATCGATTAGGATGGCACAGTCGAACGTGTTCGAGTTAACCTATCGCTCAGCCGAATCGAAGCGTCGATTCGATTGACACAAGTCGTGCTTGCAGAAGACAGACGACCGCTGCCGATTCCCGAATGCGGTGATCGGTCGGTGCACGAAGTGATTCAATGCGCGCATCGTGTCGTGTGCACGAATTGTCTGTTCTTAGCCGAGTCATGCGTTTGTCGAAACATGCATTGATGAAAAGGATAGCTCGGAAAATGGAATATCGAAGAGGATGGTGCCTTCGAAAGAGGCTCTCGTCGGCCAACGAAACGATATCTGTTGCGAACGATGTTTCGCCAGATATGCATTGATTGCTGTTTCTTTCCTCGATTCACTTGCTCGAAGTCGTTGGTGAGCGACCGATCTTTTTCACGGTACGTGCAATATCAACCGTGCGAGTGCAGATTCGTGAAACGATACAATTTATCGTTGATACACAACCAACGGCGACGACGGAGGCGCTGCAAGCACCCGATGCGCGACGCTTCCCATCTGAGGTGTGTACCTAGTGATGCCAATTCGAACGCTTTGCAAGCTTTCAACTAAGTCAAGCTCGCTCGAGTTTTAAAACGCTTCGAATTTTGGTGGAATCGTAAAAGTCTCGAAAATCTCGAGACATTCTAGTCCAGAAAATCTCAAGTCTCTTGGATGTCTCAAAAGTATTATAGTTTTGAAAATCTTGGATATTTCATGTGTTTTCGTACTTGAATGAACTCGTGGCACTCGAGAAGACAGATTCTTTTACTCGTGTTATCGTTTCTGTCATCGCTACCGCGAGGCTTGTCTACAGTTGCTTTAATATTCAGTAGATGTTCCATATAAAGTTTTCTGCACTAATTATGAATCGACTAAAATCTTAATCAGCCTCAGTTTTTAAAAGGCTTGATTTAACAGACAATATATGATTTGGTTTAATGTATGATTTATTTAAGAAATGTACAATATCATATTTTGAATCATGTTGTCTGATTGATATAATCTGTTTTAAGGATTGGTTTTTTCAATAATAAAAAGTAAGAGTTATCCATTTGGAAGATTGCTGTTTGTTCAATAGATAAAGCTTGTACCGTGCATGCATTGATAGACACAGTAAATACAACTAGAAGATGCTGTTTTTGTGGCTGTTACTAGCTACAAGACTAAGCTTCTGAGTAACTTAGGTTTCAACTGTTTAATGCCTATCAAGAGATTCAAGATTTTCAAACTTTCCATAATGTTTGAGATATATCAGACATTTGAGTCTTCCAAGACTTTTAATGCACTAATTGTATATACATAGCTATGTTCTTAAAATGTCATACTATGTATGTACACACCCGTACATCTTAATATGTACACACTTCTTCCAATTTGTGCGTTATCATTATCTCTGATATCACAATTTTATTTGCAATAGAGACTTACATTTTTGTTTTGTATGTTATCCAAGCAGATGGAAAATATACAAGGTATTCTGGAGCTCTTAACAAATATTTTTGTCAAATGTGAATGAATTCCATATTTTGAATTTTCTAATTTGTAATAATTCTAATATGTTGCATTTGTTCACCGCTATTTTCATATTATTATTACTTCTGAGAATTAAAGAATGCATTCTTTTACAAAATTTAGAAAATTGTGCAATGAACGGTTAACATTATAACCGTGCAATTAGATGGCGCGTAGCCGGAATAATCAGGGGTGTACCATAATATGGGGCACCCCGTACCTATCATGTATCCCCGGTTAAAATTTTATCTTTTTCTTTTAATCGTACCATTATCGTGAGTATTTCGGTTATCGGTAAGTTAAACAACGATTTCGTTTATCGATACCACGAATCTATTAAATGTTTTCGACGGAATACCAGTCAATTCGTCGTGAAATTGATTTCCCTATGGATTGATAATATGAAAAGGAAAAAATGGTGCGTGTGGCGAAGACACATGCGAAATTTCGCTATTTATTACGGACAGCAATTTGGATATTCCAATATTCGCTTGTACTTTTCGTGACGCTCGGGTGACAGTCGGCCATAATGCTCTGATGCCGAATCTCGCCTATAGAAATTTCACTGTAAAAAATGAGATAAATCGTTGGAAATCGCGCGGTTTACGGATGTGTAACGGAGAAAACGGAAAAGGTTAAGAGTAACTGATATTTTGGTAACCGCGATACGAATACTAGACCTGCGCCGCGTATATTTAGATACGCATTTTAAAAGAGTATTATGCGTAGAATTACAAGCGCGTAGGATCGTTTCGTTTCACCGTACAATCGGGAAAACTGTAACGTAGCGTATGCTTGATTGTTTATTTCCTTTGCTTTGTTTTTTACGTACGTAGTCGGATAGGGTGAAAAATTATGAGGGAAACGAGGATAAAGACGAAGCGAAGACAAAAACTAAGACTAAAGTAAAAGCGAAAACGAAGACTGCGACGAAGCGAGCGGAAAATATTGACAATGTTCGTATGTTGGTGGGACATTTGTTTGAAACGAATATCGAGCGGTGGTGTGGTTTTCTTTATTACGCCAGCCACAACTGGAAGGTGTGACTATCGATATCGTTATCTATAATATCGTTAAGGTGATGGAAGTCGCAATAAATATAAAACTCCCTAAAGTTTCGAGATTCCGAATTCGAGAAGATATCGATAATCGATAGTTACATCCCCGGTTCTATCTCGCGTTTATTGTATCGCGATTCAAGTTAACGAACAATTGATTCTAATAATGTATCGAGCGCGGTGCAATTGTCGTATCATATGCGTGAAACTACTTTTTCCTCGATTTTTTGGAACGACACGACAAATACAGCAAAACCGAGGTGGAAAGAAATAAAAGATTCGGTCGAATATCGTTTTGATCGGTACAAAAAAAAATGATAGCAAGAAAGTATGTCGCATTACAGAGAAAGTAGAATGGTGGTTCTCGCTTCCGATGTAGCATACACGTGCGTGCGTATCGCGCGTTAACGCGTCGATATAACGTGGTGTAGGTTCGCGAGTAACCGAGAAAGGAGGGAACATGATACGGCATCGTAATTTCTTGTAAATAGATTGAAATAATCGTGAAACGAAGCTCCGCGATCGGAGGTGATAATTGGTAAGTTTCGACATAAGTGACAGCATATGGGTAAATTTTGATCGTATGCAAAATGTGAAACATAATAATCATAAAATTACTTTAATAAAGTACGGATTGTTTCGTAAAACGTAATACGTATACGCGTACGTTATACTTAATATTTATAACATACAATTTGCAAGGAATAAACGTACAACGGTAATTTTGTTTGGTGTTGCATATTTTTTACGTCAAGTTCGGTGACTTCTCTCTCTGTTCGACTAGACGATATATTAATATTGTTGATATATCGTTAAACATCGATAAGATATCTATAATCGATAGTCACACCTTTAACTCCGTAAACTATGCTACCTGCGTTCCGATTGTTAAGATTTGTCCTTCGAAAATTTCAACCGATTTACGTATATTAAAGTATCGGTTGTTTTCAGGAGACGGCACAATGGCTGAGGACCGAAATAATTCCCAAGGGTTGATCGGACAGGCGCACACGGTACGTAAAAACAAACGGTCATCGTGCCAAACTTCGATTCGGTTTATTTTCGTGAACGAAACTGGGAAAACGCGCTTTCGAGACGAAACGAGTTGGAAGAGAAGAAACTGAAACCGAAACCACCGGCGATATCGACGATCTCGTTTTCCAAGTTCTTTTCAATTACTCGATCGTTTCGTGCGCTTTCCTATTTTAGAATTACCATTTACGTATTCTTTCAGTTTACCGTACTACATTTATATGTACGTCGATCGCTGTTTTTCTCCGTTTCGGCCGGAAACCACGAAGAGCAAACGATAGAAAGAGCCAAGTGGATAATTATTTTGATGCAATTTATTTAAAGATTCGATGATATAAAGCTATAAGAAATTTTATATTACGAACATAATTTAGGAAAACAGTAAAGAAATCGACATTTCGAGGACAATACCAACTATATACAGTGAAGGATGAAAGTATTCGTACACTTGAATGCAAAAATAAAAACAACAATATTCTTTATATTATTAATTACATTTGAACATATATAGCTGTGTATTATACGTAACATTTGCAACAAATGAACCAAAAAATGGAGGTAATGTCATCATGCAGTAACTTGAAACGATTTGAAATTCACGCGGCCGTAAGAAATTGCCGTGACTGAAGTATTCGTACACTTAATTAGTTGTAAGTATTACAATTATTTTAACGGGAATTTTCTGAACGAATACTTTGTAGGATAGTCATTCTGATGTATAACTTCACGTAATCCGTTGGGTATCGATAACATCAAACTTTTAACTAAGTCAGGTTTTATATTACACCATCCTCTTTTTAATATTTCTTTTAAATATTCCTTTGACATTATATCATGTTCAATTGTTGTAAGTGTTATGTACAATATTTAGCTATAAATGTTTAAGTATACTTAATAAAAAAAAATATTGTTTCTTTATTTCTTCTACTTTATTTTATATATATATATAAGAAATGAATGAATAAATACGTTATATATATTATTTATTTTTTTGTATGTTAATTGTTTTGATTTCTACATTCCAATTGCAGGAATACTTTTATTCCTCACTGTATTTCTAAGTAACATTCTTAAAAGTTCTGCCAATATTTATATTTAAACGTGCATAATAAAGGATAATTCTATGCGTGTTTTTTATTGTTCAGTCACAATTTGCGTCATTCAGATCGTAAACCCGTATTTTCTCGATTACCGACCAGCGAATTTTCTTACAGACAGAACGCGGTTCGCCTCCGCCACCTGCACCAGCTGCACCGACCACGGTTTCGACTGTACTAGGAGGAGGAGCAGTTGCTGGAACAACGGCTGGATCCCGAAACGTTCGCCGGGAAGATTCTCCGCCACGCGGTCCTCGAACTTTATTGGTGCGTCGTGGCGAGGATGGTTTCGGTTTTACGCTCCGTCATTTCATCGTTTATCCGCCTGAGTCCTGTTGCGTAAGCGTTCTTCGATTTAATAGCGAATCGTTGGCGACCATAGAACGGTTTTAACGTAACCGATGACGTGTTTCGACAGATGCTACCTGGACACGAGCGAACGAGGATAGACGAACCAATGGACACGATATTCGTGAAGCAGGTACGAGCTAATTCACCAGCAGCCGAGGCGGGTTTACGCACAGGTGATCGCGTGGTGTCCGTCGACGGGAAGGCCACCCGCGACGAGCAGTACGCGAAAGTTGTACAACGTATCCAACAGGCCGGTCCCTGGCTTCGTCTCTTGGTCGTTTCCAAGGAGGATGATATCTTGCAAAGATATTTCGGCGAGACGGCACACAATCCCGAAACGAATCAACGGCCGCGGCTGCGATCGCCGGAAAGAAGCAGCCACAAACAGCGGAGATCGATCAGTATGATTCCTGGATCGTCGCCGAGGGCGAGGCAATCCTGGATTTGCTCGCCGACCAACTCGATGCCTGTGTCTGGACTTGATTCGGCTCAGCCGATCGACGATTGTCTTTGCACCAGAGATCAGCAGACTTTTTGTCGACCGAGCGAGTTCTCCAAAGAAACGCAACGAACGTGCCCGAACGACAATCAAACTGAGTCACGATCCCAGTCGCAGTTGCAGACGCAACCGCAATCCAAAAGCATGACGTATCGTAAACCTCTGCAAGAAATTGCTGCTCGGTACGAGTCGGTTCACGAGAAGCTACCGTTTCGAAATTCTTTTCAACAGTCCACGAAAGACGCCTCGAACTCGCCCGACATGCAATCCTGCAGCAAGTCGATGCTGTCGGACACCCTGAAGTCCGACAAATACGATTGCTGCAACCGAACGCGTTGCGAGTCCCTTTACTCGAGAACGAACAGCGATCAGATTTATGACAGGATCAAGGATCCGATATACGAGCGCGTTCGAGTCGGAGATCCAGTCCGAGCCAACACCGAAGAACACCATCGTTCGCACCATTACCCCCATCATCGTCATCATTATCATCATCAATATTATCAATCTCATCCGCAACAATATTCGAGCCTGGCGGGATTAACTTTGTCTCGGGCGGAACCACAGGTGCCTATTTACCGGTCGGCCACGAGGAGGGTAACTTTGCGTCGCGCCAGCGAGGGAAGCACTGGTAGTTCCACGTTAAATAATTTCGATTCCGCGAGTTACGCCAGTACAGACGCCCTCAGGTCCTGCGATCACGATTCGAGATTCAGCATCGATTCCCGCAGAGACTCGTCACCGGTCGCCACCAACGATCCATCCGCTTATGATTCTGCTTGCGCGTTACTGGGCAACGAGACGGGCGTAAGCAGAAACGAGAACGTCGGTGGGAACAGAAACGAGTCCGGCAACGACCCGGGCATCGGAAATTCCGGTATCAACGACTCCGTTATCATGATGAGGCTTCGCAAAAGCTTCGAACAGAAGGAGGAATTTCTGCGAAGACCGAGCCACCCGATCGGTTGGTTTCTGCCCGAACAGAAGTCCGAGCCTCGAAGCGAAACCTTGGCTACCGCGATCCCACGGGAATTTTATGCGAGACCGCAAAAACTTCAGAGACAGATCTGGCCACCGAGCGAGCTCAAGCAGGATCAACGACACACTTCGAGTTCGAAAGCCGCTCAGGGCAGAAACGTTTCCGGGAAAGTGTCCACGGACAAGAGTCAGTCTTCCGACAGGAACGGACAGAGGTTCGCGGTTAAATCGACCGACGACATCGAGTATATGATCGAACCTCGAAGCAACCGGATCGACGAATCTCTCAAAGACGCGACTCGCTCGTTAGACCGTGTCCGCGAGCAAATGCTGAGCGATCGACTGTACGTTCCGTCCGTTTACGATGACCATCGTGACGCGTCCGATTGGAAGGATGTACCCGACAGACAGCAACAACAACAGCAGCAGCAGCAACAAATGTACAGAAACGCCGGTAAATCCAACAATTTCGTCGGAACTTTATCGAAGATACAAGAAAATATCGCGAGTACCGGTGTTCTGTTCCCGACCGAAGCTCGACGATCGTCGGACGCGACCAACGCTGGTGCATCTTCTCTTCCTTCTTCTCCCGGGCCCGATAAAAAGGTGAACGACAAGTTCTCGCCGCTTCCTCAAGGTCTTCAGATAGTATCGAGACGCGCCAAGCAGTTCGAATCGGGCCGTTTGATGAGCGACGACGATGAACCGACCGGTGATCGCACCAACCTCTACAAGAGCGAGTTGTCCAGGTTGTCGAACAAACGTAGTGTACCGAACGTAGCCGTTCGGAAAAGAGAGTTCGAGTCGAAAGCGGAAGCTCAAGAACCTAGAAGAGTACCTATCCCGTCCAGAGAGACTAAGTCCTTGGACACCGGTACGTTTTTCTGCTATCTTACCCCTTGCTCGTTTTTCTTATTTCTTCCTTATGTTTACACCCACACACACATTGTACATATTCATTTCTTTTACTCTTCTTCTATCTCGATGCGAACGTAAGACGGGAAGAATTTGTAGGATGAGTAATCTGGCCTTAATTTCACGTATCTGAATATCTAGGTAGCGGATTAAAGGGGAACAGAGTAATTCCTGTAGGCAGCACTCGCATCCATTGTGAACCGCCGGCCAATTATCGTGCGATCGAAGGTAGAGAAAAATCGAAGTCAACCAAATTGATGTTGCGTTCGTCGATGTGTTGTTTTTTATTTTGTTAACAAACTTCGTCACAGCGTTTAATCATTGCGCGGCTTTAATACCGTCGAGGCACAATCACTTTCACTCTCGCTGATTGCCTCTATTTTTTTCTTGTATATCTTTCTCTCATCCCCTACTCTCTCTTTTTTACAGTGTGTCTGTCTCTTTTTCTGTTCATAAACCGCTGAAACTACTAACCTGCCTGGGCGAATTTCTGCTTGGCTGAAATAGGCTAAAATGTTGTTTGTACAACTTGCGCAGAGACGCCGAATTCGAGGAGCATGGACGAAGATGAAAACGCACAACCGAGAATTCGTAGCAGCAGCGTGGAATCGTGGGATTCGATAAGCGGATCTGGTAACTCTCAGACGGCTAGGCATCGACGATCACAACGGCAGGAAGATGCTGAGCGAAGACGAGGTACCAAGGAAAACGATGGCCGTTGCTATGACGTGACCAATGCGACCTTCGTTACTGACAATTCAGAGAAATCCTCTAGGAAACAGGATACTTACGTGCAAATTATCGATACAGATCGTGGTTAGTATCTCGCATACTTTCCTTGAGTTATCGACCACTCTTCGAAACGAAACTCTTACTTCGAAGCTATCAAAATTTCCTAAATCCCTAAATTCCGAAAATTTCAAATCGAGAAACACTCAAGTCCCGCATACAAACTTTTTTAGAATATTTTTCTTATTTACAATTCCAAGTGTCCATCTCTTCAAATTCCTATATGTGACTCTCGAGTTTCTAAAATCTTGAAAACTCTTCTCCGTCGCAGATATCAAAGCATAAAAAGTGCATAAGCTTGTAACGCCCACGGCGACCCGTACACTTTTCACTTACCCTTCTTTTTTTTCTTTGAAGGTGCACTGCCGGATAATGCGATGCAAGGTAACGGAGTGGTGTTCAGACGGCAGAAGAACGCTCATATAGGTAAATAAGCAGACGGTCAATTAGCTTTCGATTCCGGTCAAACGAACAAAGCGATCCATGCATATTCATGGTGCTTTTCTTCTTGTTTTAGCGGACGAAGATCGCGCCACGAGGAGAGAGTCGTACTTGAAGGCCACGTGGGACCAGCGGATGCACCTCGACAGTGATCTGGATAGCGATTCGGAGCCTATTCACTCCAGAAGGTGAGTCGAAAATGTTAGGTCGACGAGAATGATCGAAACGATCGCGCTTACCGCCTGGATCTACGAGCGTATCTTCTTCGCGTATTCTCTTCTGCGTGGTCGGGTGTTCTCGCAAATGTTGTCCGCGTCACGACGGAATACAGAGTTTTTGCCTGCGTTCTACAGTTGTTTGCCGCGAGTATACATCATGTTTTGCCTCCATCCGTATTTCAGCGTTCATAAGAGATGGCGACTACCGTTGTTTCCAAACGATATCGCATCGTTACGGCGCATCTTCGAGGAAGTGACTCAGTCTGCAAGCTTAAGCAGAAACGTTCACCGGTGAGGATAGTACACGTTGAGAGTAGCACGAAAACGCTATACTCCATTTTTTTCGCAAGCGTTCTCGTCGTTGCCGTAGTCGTTTCTGCTGCTGCTGTGTCTCTTCGTTAACGCGTTTAACGTCGTCCAGTCCTTTAACAACGACACCAACCTGATCTCGACTTAACCGCTTCGCTTTTATCGACTAACCAATCTCATGCCCGCAGAACAGCGTCGACAACGATCGTTCACTTATGCGCGTTGTCACCTGCCAGATATCAGGTTTTGCGCGTACAGTCACGTATCTGGCTTTCCCACTAGATACCTGAAACATACGATTGCGGTATCCACGCCATCCGTGCCGCTACCCCATGCCAATCGTGTTTTCACCATGTGTATCGCGAAAATACTTCTAGTTACTTACTAGAGTTTTTGTTTGTTTCGCAGTAATACATGCACCGAGCAAGACACCGCCAACATCGTGAAAGACGTCGGGCAAGTGGAACGAGAAGGACCCCTGCACGTGAAATTCACTGTACTCGACGGCAAGGTAAATATATGCTAGGTATAGAACATAGTCAGTGACGAAGATAATAGTTCGGGTTTATGAGTTTGTAACTTTGAAGCTCTGTACAATTGTTGAATATTTATTTAATGCAATTCGTATATTTTCAGCGCTCTACCGACCGTTCGTGGAAACAAGTATGGGGCGTTCTTCGAGGACCGATACTCTTCTTTTATAAGGACCGTCAAAATCAGGTATAATGACGTTTTCTTCAGACACATTTCTTATGTACAATCACTTGAGCATATTCGTCAGTTATTCGTACCGTCCTTTAGAGTCCTTCGTTAGCCAACGACGGTGAAAACGTAGCCCAAAGCGTGGACGTTCGATGTTCTCTCGTGGACATCGCGGAGAATTACACGAAACGCAAACACGTGCTACGATTAGCGAATCCGAACGCGGAGGTTCTGCTGCAAACAGAAGACGCGGCGTCGATGGCGCTTTGGTTACGAGCATTGCACGAGCACGCGGCCGCTGAAAAACCATCGGTGAGTCCGAAAACGTGCGCGCAAACCGCAATGTCGGTTAACCCGTCTCACGCCTGGTCTTTAGAAAAAAAAGTTCTCATACGCGTTGTGTATTTCAGGAAGTTGCGCACAACAGCACGTTGAAGCAACAGGCCGTCCCGCAGACACCTTGCTCTACCAGTAACTCTTCGACGTGTCAAACAATCGCGAGCACCAACTCTATAACGATACCGAGTAACGGCGGCGGTGTAGGTGATGGTGTTGGGGGTGGACAGAGGCTTAGTCCTCTGCCGGGGCACAAGAGTATCAAAAAATTGACCTCGTTCAGGAACAGATCGCCGACTGGTCAGTCGCCGATCAACAAAACTCGCAAACCGAGTCAAACTATCGAAAGTTTAATCTCACCAAAGACGAAAACGTGGAAGGGCAGAGTCGCTAAACAGCTTCGCAGAATGCATGGTCAATCGGGTCCACTTTCTTCGCCGACTACGCAACTACCGCCCGAGGGTGCCACTTTCAGAGTACCGCTCGAGCTGTGTCCACCGGTAATTATAAAATATCTTAGTCACCATTTTCATGTTTCGTCTCTATTATCATTTTTCGCACGTACAGTCATCGTTTTCGAAGTATGTACCGTGGATCGTCGAAATGTGCACTAACATTGTCGAAGCGAGGGGTCTCGAGGTTGTCGGTATATACAGAGTACCTGGTAACACAGCTGCGATATCGCACTTGACAGATACCGTGAACAAAGGATTCGGGAATAACAATCAAGAGGTACCGTTTATCTTTTTTTTTTGTCTCATTCCCTTTTTTTACTCGACGCGTTTATTTATCAGGACCCAAGATGGAGCGACGTGAACGTAATATCGTCTCTCCTGAAGTCGTTTTTCCGTCAACTACCCGACTCATTGCTGACGGCAGAACTGTATCCCATGTTTATCGACGCCGATAAAGTTGAGGATCCGCAGAGGAGGATGACGACGATAAGAAAACTGCTGAGAGAATTACCGGAGCATCACTTCGAGACGCTCAAGTATTTGATGTTCCATTTGAAGAAGATTGTCGAGCATAGCGAGATCAATAAAATGGAGGCGAAGAATTTGGCCATCGTGTTCGGTCCTACGTTGGTTCGAGCGAGTGGTTCGAGGGACAATATGGTCACCATGGTCACCGATATGTCCCACCAGTGTCGGATAGTTGAGAGTTTATTGAATAACGTATGTATTATTTCGACGTCGTCCATATCGATCGTCCTAAGATGGAAGGAAAAGAAAGAAAAATCGTGTAATTGAAAAAATTACACATGATTTTCTCGTTATTTCGTAGGTTGACTGGTTCTTCTCGGACGACGATTTGGACGATTTAAGCAGGTTGAGTGTTAATCTTAGCCTTCCGGCCGATACCAGCGAAATCGATGCAACCTCGAGCAATAATCATAATCTGTTACTCAACAACATTCAGAAGGTAGAAGGTACGAGCTGACCACACAATTATTCTAATCAGGCTGAAAGTTCGCTCGTTACTGTCCACGTTTTTCACTGGAATCTCAATTACAGGTGTACGAGAAATGGCGTCCGCCAAGGATATCGTGTCGTCCATTATATCCGCAGCAAACCGTAAGATACAAAGGAGGAGAAAGGTTCAAGATGAGACGGATAACGATAATCATGATATTGAAAAGGTTCGTACAATAGTTGCATGCACGGAGTACAAAGTCAACTGTTAGCGTTGTTTTGTTATGATATTACTCTCATGTTCGTTCGTATATAGTCGCGGACGAAACAGGAAGCGGAAAGTTTACCGAATCGACAGAGTATGGCACTGAACGAACGACAGTGTTCGGTGAGCGAGATGGTATTGATGCACGAGAACAATAATCAATCGAATCGATCCGCGCCGATAGACTCGACTACAATCGTCAATCTCGCCGTGAACAGTGGCGATATAAGTTTTGGCGGCGACAATGGCGAAGGTGGTGCAGGAGGCGGTGGTGTCGGTAGAAGCGTAGACAGAAACGACGGTGGTGACGAGGGTAATGGCGTCGATAAGGTGAAAATAAGGACGGAAAACGGCAACGACGACGTCAGCTCCGACAGATCGAGGAAATACTTGAATCCATCGGTCGAGTCGATCGAATCGACGATTCAGCCTGCTCGTCGCTCGGCCGTCTCGTCGGCTTCCGAGTCGTCGTCGCGACTCTCTAGCGAGACTGGTCTGAGCTTCTTCGACGCCAGTTCGACACTCTCGAGCGCATCGAACGATACCAAACAGAGTAACGACGAGGTTGCTATAAGGACATACGCTGAAGAAATCCGGAGTACCAAAGAACGCATACGAAGATTCGAGCAGGAAACGAAGGCGATGCTGCAAAAGGATCAGAATCGACAGAGGCGGGAAGCCGAGAAGAGGGAAGAGGAGAGACGTAGGGTCGATTTGAAGTGGCAATTAGCAAAACGCGAGATGGAGAACGACGATTTACTCGATAACATCGTCGATACTACCGTCACCCCGACCTATCCTCGTCTCTCCGCGGTCAACGATAGACCTGCGGATCACTCTTTCCACGATGTGGCGTCTCTGTCGTCTCCTCGAATTCCACCTCTTTCCATAGCCGTGCAACAACAACCTTGCGCTGCCGCCAGAAGACTATCACGATTCACGGACGAACCCGTCACGACGATATCGACGGGGACGGTCGCGAGTAATTTTGTTAAGAAAATGAGAACCGACACGCAGGTAAGGAAAAGACAAATTTTTTCCCATTTTTTTTTCTCTTTATTCTCTCACAAATCTTTTATCCTCTCGAACTCGATTCTTTTTTTTCTTTTCTCGATTTTTATTCGACGCACTATTTGCAGTCAGTAACGGAACAACCTACGACACTGTCACCCGTTCGTTACGGAAGCTTGGATTCTCTGCACGAAACTCACGACGTAACCCGATCGCCGCTCTCGCCTACTAATCAACGTCGAAAACCAGTTTCCAGCGATGTCTCGGACGATGGTTAGTATCAACGTTTCCGCGTTTCTCGAATGTCGCGTATGTCTTGAAAAAACAGAGAAGAAAATTGTGAGGGGAGAAAAAATGAGTTTCAATCTTTTTCGAGTTAGCGAAACAAGATCAGTAGGATGCAATCATGTTCTACGTTTATTTATGTACATATATATTTATATCGTTCATATTTCTCTCTTTATAACGTCGCTTCTGACGAGCGTAGCCGGATCTTGTTTTCTACAGTGGACTCAGAAGATTCTGACCATTAACAAAAAGCTTTCTAGGTACTCCTCGTTCTTTGTTGTTTTCGAAACGATTTTTCTTAAACTCATGTCGGATGTACGATAGATGCGTATGAATATATTATTCTGCTCAGTTTATAGTTCGATTAACGTACACGGTTTCTTTTGTCTGTTTCTTTTCTTTCTTTGGTTCTTTTCGTTTGCTTCTTCGATACGCTACATTATCGGACAACAGATCGATGATAACGAACTTACGATATGGGACGTTCAGCACACTGCATTCGATCTAGATCAAGCACATCGTTACGAATTTATTTCCTGTATTTATTGTAGCTTTGTGAATTTCAGTAGGGCGATAAAGAGGATCGATCAAGACGCGCGAAAAAAAACTACGCGAAACAACTTCTGCAGTTTATAATTTTATAATTTACGGCTTTCACGAATATCTTTTCTTTGTTTCATGCGATATCGTTCGATCGACCGTGCATACTCGAAATTATCCTTCAGTTACAGAGCTACGCGTGTGACTTGGCTTGCATGCGCTGCACGTTCAAGAATAGAAGTCGGCAAACTTTCTTGTAAAAGATATTAGTACTTTAGTGGTATCTGGAATTTTATTAGTACCAATATATGGACATTTCATACCAATTTTATTTTATACCAATATGTATAGATATTCGTACAAATATATAGATATCTTTAGGCGTGTAAAATCGAAAGATATTGTACAGTATTTGTAAGGACGACAGAATGCACACCCTCGAAAGTTTTCATCCGATTTTAAAGTTTGCCGACCTTTGGTCTAGAGTCTCGAGTCTACACAACGGCGTGAAAACTTATATCACAGTGGTTTAATTCGATCCAAATACATAGATTACGCAGCCAGCTTGACCGCATGCGCGCTTGATCGCTCGCTTTTGGTTTCGTCGCTCTGGTCGAAGCTGTCAGACGTGCCTCCTGCTCGTTCTTCGAAGAAATCTCACGTGAAACTTATAAATTACAACTACGACTTAGACCTATGGCTGCACATGCGACAAAATTGTACAGTAAAACTAAAACTAAAACAATATAATAGGGTCATTTGTGTATCTACATTCATATGATACATTGCCAACAGTCGGCTAGCATAAAAATGCAAGACTATGTCTCTAGCTGTATACGCGTCTCAATTATTTATATATAACCAGGCGCTTGTGTGGTTATGGCTGAGTGTGTTAAATAGGCCACGTTCTTGCTCATGCGTGACGAACGTACCAGCGATATAAATATATAAAAAAGGTATACCATGATCTATCCATACATTCATAAAATTATTGTGATTCTGAAATTAACCCCTCGCACCACGACTTGTTTGTCAAATGCGTCAGACACGACGAACTGTTCACTGCTACAACATTAAAGTGGCAAATGAAAATTCGAATGTGAGTACACATGTTTTGCATTTAACGTTCCTGGCTTGTGCAAAGGGTTAAGGAGGACTGATCAAATTATACTTTTTTTATCCACATATTTATTTCACTGACGCCACATTTGTTCCGTATGAAGAAAGAAAAGTATTCGGCTAATGTTTGCGAGGTTTAAACGGGCAGAGACAGTATATAAATGACAAGGTTAACACGTGCGACTGCCACAATTGACGTAAGTGATCAGACACGCTATAATACAGGTTGTTGAATCGCTCTTAATTTGTCAGTGTGCGTCATTGGATGAATATTAACAGCACCGAAAGGTTCTTCCACTTTGTTCGTTCTAAATTAATTAATTAAACTCAATTTGTAGCTCCAGTCGCCGGTAAGCAGCATGGCAGTCAACGTGTTAACGATAGTGAGAGGTAGAGAACGAAGAATGGAGGCAGGAGACAGGCTCGTATCCGTTTACTCGCTGATTCACGTTGATCGTCAATGGTAGTTGCGTTTGGTACGCGTTCGCTTTCTCTCATTTTCTCTGTCGATCCACCGATGGGCCGTCGATTATGACGATGCGAATGCGTTGTGAACACTTAGGCAAACGGCAAATCCCAGTTTCTGGTGGTATATATCGTCACACCTACACGGTGCCGCAAGTCCCACTGGCTCTGCCCCGAAGATACCAACGGGACCGTCGCCAATGCCGATGCCAATTACAATGTCAATGCCAATATCAATGCCGATGCCGATACCAATGTCAATGCCGATGGCAATGCCCGTGGCAATGTCGATGCCAGGGCCGGTGTCGGACGCAGCCGGCGCCGACCGAGCTTCCTCGATGCCCGCTGCGGCCTCGGAGCCCCCCGGGCACCTCCGACTACCCAGCGAGCCCGAAGGCCGATCAACGCGGGGGCCGTCGGGCTCAGGGGCCGGATTCTCTTCGAAGACTTTAAACAAATTCCTTCGAGGTAAATCGCTTGGCCTGCCGCCCGAGATTATCGTGTCGGGGAAAATAAAAAACGCTCTGGACTGAAACTGGCTCGCACGTATGGCTTTCTCTCACTTGTATTTCCGTTTGCGTTCTTCACGCTGACGCACGTTAACGCGATGTTTCCTTGTTTTCTCTCGCTTTTGTCGTGTCCATTCACCCAAAATCATGGAGATTCGTACTTGGATGATCGCTCTTCGTCGTACGCCGTATGTTTCGAGGACGCTTGCCGGCTTTCTCTGTCGCCACAAGGCTTTTCCGCTTCGTGATCGTTATTTTTCGGTCAGGATACACCGTGAACGTGTCGTTCTCTCTCTCTCTCTCTCTCTCTCTCTCTCTCTCTCTCTCTCTCTCTCTCTCACTCACTCACTCACTCACTCACTCACTCACTCACTCTCTCTCTCACACGCGCGCGGGGAGAGAGAGAGAGAGAGAGAGAGAGAGAGAGAGAGAGAGAGAGAGAGAGAGAGAGAGAGATGCAGTGTTGCGAGACAAAACGCGATTTCTGGTGGGTAACCGACGAACATCGGACAAATTGTATGTATAAATGAGATATACCTTGATCGGACATCCGCAACTTTACATAGATTTGTGAGATTCAATTATAATTGTGTATGGATGATTAAGGTGTACCTTTTTATTTTCATATTTGAAACACTGTAAATATGAATTCACTTATGTGAATATACACATCTATGTTCAATGAGTACAACAACTTCAATGAGTACAGCCACTTTACATAGATTTGTGAGATTTAATTATAATTATGTATGGATGATTAAGGTGTACCTTTTTATTTTCATATTTGAAACACTGTAAATATGAATTCACTTATGTGAATATACATATCTATGTTCAATGAGTACATTCATATGTATGTGTTTATATCCAATACGCGTATTCATATGTTTATGGATATATATGTATAATCCAATATGAATATTCATATGTGTGAATATAAATGCACACTCAATATGTATATTGATATGTATGTGTACACATATGTATAATCAATATGAGCATTCGTATGCTGAATATATATGTATATTCGCTTATAGTGAATTCATGTAAATACTGTATACGAATTCATTGTATACCATGCGCAGAAAACGCGTTCTGTAAACACTGCGATGCAATTGAATATAACGGAAGGAAGAGAAAGATCAAACAAATAGGATATTAAGCGTGATTGAGAGTCGCGTTAACGCTAATATTAGGATGCTCTGTGACGTGGCCATTGTACGCGAACTTACAGCGTGTGTGACTCGATTAACGAGACGTTTTTGTCGTCGCGGAAGTTTGTGTTTTTGCTGTCAACCGAGCGACTTTGTTTTTTTTTTATCGTTTATTTTTCGACGAGAACTATGATCGACCACCGCGCGCGATGTTTACGATGCTTTTTATTGCCTCTGGTTGAATCGTTCGCTTTCAATTTTACTTGGACCAATGATACCGACGCGTGTCGATTAACAGGTTTCGTTTGAATTGCAGGTAGCGATCTTTTGACCAGCTTGACGACCACGTTCGATCGTAAATGGAGATCCTTGCTGAACTCAACGAATCAGACGGATCGTGGCTTCGCTCCGGACAGCGTGTCTTACAGCGACGAGGACAACTCAGTGACGAGAGACTCCAGAAATACAAGGAGCGCGCCGGGAGACTCGGTCGACGACACGAACGAACGGAAAATAACGGCGACAGCCATTCAATCGTGCTCGATCGAAACTTACCGCGATCCGAGCCTTCACAAATCATCCGTTGACAAATATCAACTGATTCGCCCAAAAAATGCAAGTGTCTTGCCCCTTCTTCTTGCCGGACTTTACATTTCCTATATCGATTTCTTACGAGGAAATCTTTGCTGCAATCAGCAAGAGTTAGGAAGCTTCTTATCTTCCGAGTATATAGGGTGTTCCATTGAAATTGACATCGTAAAAAAAAAATATTGAACTTGGGACAAAATCTATGAAACGAAACACGTGCGTTTCTCACGTAGAATATGATTCCGAAATACAAGACGTGGTTTTGTGATTAAAAGAAAACACAAGATGACCTTGAAGTAACCTGGAAGACGCCCATGTATTGAAAAATTGACTTCCCACTCGAAATACAAAAGGTCACGTATCTGTTTGTTTTTCATAAATCACTCTTCGAGATTTTCTACAATGTCAACTTAAATGAAACACCCCGTAGATTTACCGGATAATTCCGTCCGAGTCAGGGTCGGGAACACTTCGCACTCCATAGCGTTTTTACTGTTAGCAATTGACAACTGTAAAACCTTCTAATTGAACAGTTTGTCCAACTTCTATGAAATTATTATTTTATTATTATTGATCCCCAGAATTGTCTGTTTCACTATGTTCGAACATCGCGCGAATAACTAAACTTATTCGACGTACACAGAAAGAACGAAAGCTCGCGAGATGAAATTATTCCTCTCTCTTTGCTTCCGTGTTTTTGTACATTGCAAAAAATACATTGATTCGTTCTAATTCGTAGGACGCTCCGGAAAAGGATACAGATTCGTCAGTGGCAGCGGAGAACAACAGGAACATCCATCGATCGGAGGACGAACACTTGCCGGACAACGATCGCAGCGCCGTGGTGTTGAGAAAAATAGAATCGAAGAAAGAAACCACCGAGCCGGACACAACATCGACGTCGACGTCCACGTCGAACGAGACGCAGGAATGCTGCAAGAACGAAAGGGAGACGGCCTCATCGACGCGAACCGACAAAAGCAACGACAGCGCGAGAGATTTTCGACACGATGTTCACGAATCGAATTACTCGAACAAGCTCGAGAAATTTGAAAGTCTGACGAACTTCGAGGTACGATCGCGGCTCAAGAGATCGGAATCGCTGAACAAGAGGTCCGAGAACGCCTGTTCGAAGCTGAAGAGATCCGAGAGTTTGAACAAACATTCCGTCGAGAGGCTGTGCTCGCCGAGCAACGGTAAACTGAAGCGATCCGAAAGTTTGAACAAACACTCGGAGAGATCCGATTCGCCGAACAGTAAACTGAAACGGTCCGAGTCGTTGACGAAGACCGAGAAGACCGAGTGTAATATCAGCAAGAGACGGCAATCGGTTAGAAAGGATAGCGCGACGAAACTGAAGCGAAAAAACGGTATGCCTGAACGATCGATCAAACGTAGGCACACGGTCGGCGGTACCAAGGATTTCGACAAGGTGCACTGGCTGGATAACAAGCTACACGTGGAGACCGAGAGGGTGGTGAAGAACGAGTACAGGCCAAAGAAAAGTCAATTGAGAACGAGCTCGCCCGATCTGAGTACAGCTCGTATCGGTCTGACCGATGCCAGTTTTCTGATCGAGGTTAGCTTTCGTGGACCGAGCAACGTCGTCTTCAACGTGACCAACGCTCGTCCGCAATCCTTGCCAGACACCACTTTGCCTTCCAAAGTATACAAAGTACCGCTCGAGAGTCACGTGTAACGTGGGTCCGTGTTCAACGAGGACAGCGATATTACGAAAGTAACCGATAGGATATCGTACGGGACGCTACGCGAACGTCTCCTTCCTTCCAACGAAGCATTTTTTTAATCGCAGCGATTTACTCGATCGTCAATTATTTGCATTACGTATCCTAACCTCGAATCGTACTCGTATGCAATTTTTTGTATATAACTAATCGATAAGTTGTCTAATCGTCGGAACGACTCCGAGTCGAAACGTCGTTAGCCTTGAACGTGCGTTTAACGCGCAAAGTACTTTTTACCTTTTACTTTTTAATGACACATTACGAGCGACGATCGTTCGTTTGTTATCGAACACACTTGGCTGCACGATCGTCGTCGATCGTCTTGGTCGACTATTTTCAACGTTTAGCGTTTAACGTTTTACGCGTTTCATCGTTTGTATATGCTAATGGCACGTTCTCGATAGAATAGTGACGCGAGAATTCATGCGATCGCGTTGCTGCTTCACTTATTAAGAACGATGATCGTTCCCTTTCTTTTTTTTCCGTTTGATTATATCGATTATTTACACTTGATACGCCTGATGTGACCGATATTCGCTTTTTATAGTTGAATAATCGCGCGCTAAACGCGTTAGCGCATCGCTGATCGATGATCGATGATCGAGGTAACCGTCGAATCGTACAGGGCAAGGCGTTTCGTCGTCAGCCTGACAATCGATTTTCTTATATTTGTAAATAAGCTAATACGCGTAAGGGAATGAAACTATAGGCCGACGGTAAACAGTATTTATTTTAAATCCATAATGATCGTGATACATATATTGTTATTTATTAAATGTATTGTGATTCCGCTATCAAGGGATTCTTTATCTTTCTGTATTACTTATTGTACGGAGATTACGGTACAGTTTGTAAATAAATCTTATATATTGATAATTTAAAAGAATCGCATTGTTAGACAATTGTTTTAAATTCCCATCGTCCGAACATTTTCTTCTTTTTTCAGCCGCGTCATTCGAATCTTCGAATTTCCCGCGTAGACGGTAGTAAGATAAACCAATCGAATCGTTGTTGACGGAATAATACAGATAGCGTTGTCAAACCAATTCCCGCGCTTACAATTTTAGTCTCGTAATTGATGCTCGAACACGGTGATTTTACGTTTAAATCGTTTATTTACGCCGAAACATTTTTATTTGACTTAAATCATGAACGTGATGCAAAACGAACTTTTTCGACCGGCTAAGGAAAGAAACGAAACAAAATTTCAAAGAGAATTGGACAAACCGCCAGTTTTATCGAAACATCGTACGTATGGATTGTTTGATACAAATTTGTATCGTTTGCTATATGTTTATTTCGTCCATACAAACATAGATTTTGGGAAAAAGCAACAGACGAATTGGAAAACGACAACTCCGAACTGTTCGAAAAGTTCAAATTATCAAAGTCGAAACGTCTTGTCCTCCACTCTGTTGACCACTACGACATCGCGCAATTATAATTCTAGGTGAACAATTTCGATTATTTTAAGATTAGAGGATATGCATTATATTATACGTATGTACGTATTCGCAGATCTGAAACGAAAACAAATATAGGTGCAGGTTCGAGCACGCTAGATTGCGGTAGCGGAATCGTTCTCGGTAAGTAGACGCATTAAGAAAATTACGATCGACATTATGTGTACCACGCTCGATGATTAATTCGTGAGTGAAACATGATCGAACAGCAATAACAACCGGACGTGGTGAGGCAAGATTTGAAGTGGGTATAGCCGCATTGAACGTTCGATGTCCGCATTTGATTCTTTGTCAAATCAGCGATTCTCAAACGTACACGAATGCCTTGAGGAAATTGTACCTATTCGATCCGATAGAAGTAAGCCTGTCACACTTACCTGAAATAAACCTGTACCTACATACGATTAAAACGGTTATGTTTCACAGATCCTCATGCCGGACACAATGTGCGAACGTGTCGTGGGTAAAGGAATCCTCTATAAGTCGATAATAGAGAAATTTCCTGAGCTGGATGTAATACCTATATCTCGCGTTCATTTTAACGATGCGATCGGATTAGAACGAGTCAAGTCTCTCTGCATCGCCGAATACTCGTCGGTGGAATTATACGTTAAACAAAAGTGAGCAGTAGGGGATTAAGCGCGTGTATAATTTAGGGACTTTAACTGTGCATTAACAAGTGCTTTAGATGCTTATTTAATGCACGGTTTATGGCTGTAGCGGCATAAAGCGAGTGTTCCTGTCGCTACTAAATACGCCAAAATACATCTTGCTGCAAATTAATTCATAGAAAAACTATAATTATGTAAAATAATATCTGACTTATATAATATCCCTGAATTATGTAAAATAATCTCTGAATGGTACATATTGCTTTGACTACAAAATGTACAATGTGGACTCAATTTTTAAGTTTTCTTCATAGATATTATGCGTTGGCCGCGGCTGCAGCTCTCTTGAAATATGTTGAATATACACGACGTGTGGTTTACGTGCCGAAATCGATGAAGATCGAGTTTCAGGGATCGCCTAACGCCACCACGATAGGTAAATCCATTTAGATCCTAACTGAAACTAGAATGGTAAATGTAGTAGTAAAAATAGAATAGTAAATGAATAAAATATAATGCATTTTGCATATTGTAGATTTGGAGAGCGCGCGAAGTTTGGAACTGGTTGAATCTCAATGTGGACAACGGAACGTCAGCCTGTTCGGCGTTTTGGATCGTTGTTCAACGCCGATGGGCAGGAAGCTATTGCGAACTAATATTCTTCAACCACCGTGCGAACAATGCATCATTCTGGAGCGACAAGCAGCCGTCGCCGAAATAGCGTCTGATCGTTCACTTAGGTCACTCGTTCAGGTACAAAATCTGCTTCTGCGCGTATAGTTCGTTTAAACAACTTTGTATCTTCTCCAAAATTCTTCCCTTTTTTTTTGAACGTGTTATTTGAGAATATAAAGCCCCAATTCAGTATACAAATGATCATAGTCCATTGTACGACGGCTCTACGGCGCGGATAGGCTTCTGGCCCTTGCGACGATGCCTCTTTTGCAAGAAAATAGCGTGCAGTTCGCCGAGCAAAATTTGAACTATGTTCTGCTATTAAAAAATTTGCTGGACGTCGTGCCGGAACTTGCCGGTATATTATCGGCTGTCGAGAGCGATCTACTTCGTAGAATTCGAAAGGTTTCTGCCAATTTATTATCTATTTTTCGTGATAGACCTTTTCTCGGTATACTCTACAATGATGTTTCCAGAAACTGGACAACCCGGAGTTTCAATCGATACGGGCGAGGATTCTCGAGACGATACATCCGGATGCAAGATCTGTTACTGGGTATACGTCGTCGAACATGCAGCGTTGCTTCGCCATTAAAGCAGGAATCAACGATCTGTTGGACATCGCACGTCAAACATATTGCGAATTAATCGACGATATGAAAAGTCCGAGACGATCTTCTTGCAATCTTTTACATTTTCGCTAGTCTTCCGCTTGTATTCTCGCTTTCGTTGGAAGCCTAACTCTACTTCTTTGTTCCCGGCAGCCATGGTGGAAAATTTGTCAGCGAAATACCAATTGATGTTGTCTCTAAATTGCAATGCGTCCCTGGGTTACCACGTGCAAGTGATACTACCTAAAAGCGTAAATCCAGACACTTTTAATCCACCCGCCGAGTTCATCGAAGTACGATTATCTATGAATGTTTGTCAAATGTATCTGTTTCCCAAACATCGGTCAAATAATGGGATTTCAGGTACGAAAGAATAAGCGGACGTGCACGATGACCACGAGCGTGCTCGCCACCCTGAGCCAACAATGCAAAATCGCGTGCGAAGAATTGCATCTGATGAGCAACGTGTACGTATCCATTTGTACGTTTTCAGTTTGATCTCGATGTATTCAAATTAAAAATTGATGGGAATGCAGGCTGCTTTGTGACTTGCTGCAAAGTATTCGTGGACATATCGGTTGTTTGTTCCAACTGAGCGCAGACGTTGCAGAGTTGGATGTAGTTTCTTCCCTTGCTCAAGTTAGTACTCTTCAAATGTACGCGAGACCAACGTTTGGACCAAAATTGGAACTGATCAAGTCAAGACACCCTGTGATAGAGGTTTTCGGTGTCGATACCCCTACACCCAACGACATCGTAAACGTCTTTTTCCTTACTCCGTTTCCCTCACGATCATGTTACTTCATCAAAGTTCTTCATTTAGACCGCCTCGATACCTTACAACTTCTCCATAATCTCCGGACCAAACATGAGCGGCAAATCGACCTATCTTAAACAGATTGTTCTATTGCACATAATGGCGCAGATTGGATGTTTTGTACCAGCTAAGAGCGCAACGATTCGCATAACGGATTTTATCTTCTGTAAAATATCTGTTCGCGACGATATCGAATGTAACGCTTCTACGTTCACCCTCGAGGTTAGTTTTTCCCGAGCACAATGTCGTATTCGGTTCATGAGTCTATCTTTTTCCTTAGATGAAAGAAGCACAGTACATTCTGCGATCCGTTACACTAACGTCGTTGGTCGTTTTGGATGAGTTGTGCAAAGGCACCGCGATCGAAGAAGGCACGTCGATCGCATGGGCTATATGCGAACAGCTTTTGAATACAACCGCGTTCGTCTTTGCCGCCACTCATTTTTCCTACCTGACAAAATTGTCGGATTTATACTGTAACGTGACGAGGTATACTATGTACTCTATCTTGTTTAAAATTTATGAAACTCCTATCTTCTGTTATTTCATTCAGTTACCACTTTGAAACAACGAAAGTGGAAGATGCCAACGAGGAAATCGAGTGCCGATTAACCTATACCCATCGATTGAAACTTGGAGTGACGCCCAGTGACGATTACGGTATCATTTTAGCCGAATTAACCGGTTTACCGAAGCCTATCACCGAAAAAGCACGGACATACGCTTCCGAGAAACTGGTATTGGTTCCTTCTACGCGAATCTATAACTCTAGAAACTGCATTAAATTTTGTTTGTTTTTCTGTGTAGACGGCGGATCGTGTTACAACCGAGTCAAATTCCTGTGACAAAACATGTTACGACCTCATAGCTCGGTTGTACGAACTCCTGGAGACAAACAAGTTCGATCGACAACAAGTTACCCAGCTGGTTAAATGTTTCAAACAAAAGACACTTGATAAATCTCGCGTCGAGCAAACTTTGGCAGCGACTGAAAAAAATGCTGCAGGAATTGAAAGAGAAGGCGATGTGCACAGAACGGTGGAAAACGAACACGACCCTCCGAGAATGCCCATATTCGAAATAGTTTGTTCTAAACAAAAATTCGACTCAACGAAACGATGTACGCAAGATACAACGATCCGAGCAAACGCTGATCGTAAAAAGGTTTCTCATTCGTCGACGTGCGCGTCTCGTGTCGTTGTTTCGACGAAGACAACGCCACTAGAGATCCCAAACCGCAGCTGCTGCGACAGTTCGGTTGATATAGTACGCGGGAAATATTACACGTCACACGATCCTTTCTTTTATTCGACCGATTCGTCGTCCTTTTACTCGGCGATCATGGAAAACGATGTTCGTTTGAACAAGATCAAAAAACGTCCACGTGTATCGAGTAACATCGCGTTTAGACCTGTAGATCGCAACGAACGGTTAATAAGATGCGGTTCAGTCGCCGCTGAATCCGATTTATCGCTGTCATCGTTGAACCAAATGTCATCGATGAGAACTTCTACGTCGATGGATAGGACAATGTCAAAATTACACGAGTACTGTATATCGGACAATGATTTAGAACCATCCAATATGTCTCGTATAACATCGCTTCTTTGCGATACGTTGTCTACCGATGCCTTGATTGATTCGACCGAACAATCATAAAGGTGGCAAAATGTACATAGCGTTTACGATTCGATTTTTATTAGAATTCATTAATTTATTTTGCCCTATAGTTGTTTCTACTTACAATCGCCATCTCATTGTATCAAATCAGTGAAATGTATACAATGTAACCAAGTGTTATTTGCCAATAAATCCCTTTATTCATCGAAACAACAAATTTTACAATACCTTCCATATACTTATGTATGTATAAGACATAATACTTGTGCGATGCATTTCAATCTTTGTGCAATGCATGTTTTATGACGCTTTACCATTTTCGTGTCGCGTTCTACCATATCAATCGAGGCTACTTTATCATCATTGCACCCTGAGGAATTGAAATTAAAATAGAAAATTTGAACTGACAGAATTTATATTTATAAAAAATATAAATATTAATAATATTCGTAAAAAGTACAAGGGTTGAACCATATTTGCGATAAAATACAATATAATCGTTACTTACAATTTAAATTTTGATAGATATAACAATAAATTAATAAATGAAAAATTAGTAATAATAACCAAATAAATTGTAATGTAAAAATAAACAATCATTTCGTAACGTATTCGTACGTAAATGTTATAAAAATAATAAATTTTAACGAATATAATAATACTGTAATAAATAATTAAAAAATTTAATAATTATAAAATAGTAAATTTTATTATAGAACATTTAATAAAAAATTTATTAGGAAAATAAAATATTTAAATAACAATAATTATCAATTTGTTAATAAACAATTAAAAAATTAAAAAACATATTAAGGTTTATGTTATACTCTTTTCTGTATTTTCCAGTATCGGTAATTCAGTATGTAGAAAATGAAATCCTTTAAGATGATATATACATCTACTCTCTTCCAATTCTATGATGTGATGACGCCTTTCAGTGATATTAACCTCTTGTTCCAAGATACGATAGGTTAAGTTTTTTTATCTTTTGTCAGAAAGAAGCAGGGAAGAATTAAAATTATGCATCTATTCAAACAATTCCAAATACTTGAATTATCCCGAAAGTTTCTTAGAGAATTCGAATCGATAAAAAGTATTCGTAAACGTAGTTAGTGTATCAAAGTATCGTCGTTATCGTTGTTTTGCATACAATACCATTGTACATAAAGAATTTTCCTCATTAATTGCATATTTCGGTACGAAGATGTTGACGCGACAAGATATAATTACAGAATCTCCTCGCGTCGAGGCAATACCGATAAATCTTGTGACTACCGAAGATGGTCGAACGCTTTTGGCAGTGACAGGTGAGATATTATGTCAAAGAGTTTGTGCGACGTGTTTTTGAAGATAAGTTTGTATTATTTACAACATTTACAGAGCACAAAGATGGTATGATGGAAATCGTTGCGACCCCTGTCACGCTTATTGGTCAAAACGGATCACCTGCATCGTTGATCGATGTAAAAAATTTTAATGAAAACTTAATATTGCATTCTGTAAGTGTGGAGTTATCCTGCATTCTATCTTCATCTTAGCAAAAGCTGTCTCTTAAATCATATATTTGTTTTAGCCTATTTTTCAACTGAACATAGAAGATATTGTTGATGGATCAGAATTACAACAGCCTACAGAAGATATTGAACCTGATGCCATTACTGCTGAACGATTCAAATCTCATGTATGCACAGAGGTGAAATGCAAAACACCTAGTACCCAGGAATATCAGTGTCCTCCACAAAATGATTTGTTAAGTAGTAAATGCGATGAAACTTTTGTAAAAAAATGGGAAAGCATAGACTTACGAAGGAACAGCCCTGGAAGACCCAAGAAGAACTCGACTGGTTGTTTACAGGTAACTACATGCTTTCAGATTATTGAACACACAATTACAATATATACTTTTGCACAGTCTTCAAATCTATGTAGAGTAGAAAGGAAAAGGAATGTGTATCTTTTGCCCTTAGGGGACAGGAAGTTTAAAATGCGACATTTGCCATCAAGAATTCGTTAAACGGACATTGTATCGGAAACATATGGTAAATCATGCAGAAGAAAAACCACATCGATGCCCAAAGTGCTCTGCATCATTTAATGTTCCGGTAATTCAATGATAGTTCCAAAGCCAGATATTAAGATGCAATGTGATTCAATAATGCTTGATCTTGTTGCGATAGACTAATTTCACTCTTCATATGGCGACTCATAATACGGGGGAACCAAAATGTCCAGAATGTGGCAAAAAGTTTACAAGGATGGCTAGTTTGAAGTCTCATATGTTGCTGCACGAGAAAGAGGAAAATTTGTTTTGTACCGAATGTGAAGATGCATTTTCAACTAAAGTAGGATTCAAATTTAATAACAATTAGGTAAAGAAACGATTCTGAAGCAGAAAATAATGACACATTTGTTACTCATAACTGACAGGCTCAGTTGGATGCGCATTTGAAGCTTCACGGAGAAAAATGGGCAACAGAAGAAGCACGAAAGTGTAAGCTATGCAATAAACAGTTTGGTCAACCGGCTTTGTACAGACTTCATATTCGTGAACATTATAGGGTATGTAAGACGTTGGACGTATGTAATGTCCATTTTACAATTAATTGTAATTATCACGATTTTCATTTAGTTGCAGACGAAAGTGGTAAAGCAGACAAAAAGAGGGACGAAACATAAAACGGTATACAAATGTACGATATGTTTAAAGTCTTTCCAAAAACCCAGTCAATTAATGCGCCATATTAGAGTACACACCGGCGAAAAACCTTTCAAGGTAAACTCACGTTAATCTCTTGTAAACGGTGTTCTTCTATGGACGACCAATTTGATTTACATTTGTTCTTATAGTGCACCGTGTGCAGTCGTGCGTTTACACAAAAAAGTTCTCTCCAGATTCATATGTGGCAGCATAACGGTATACGACCCCATGCGTGCGAGTTTTGCAATGCCAAATTCAGTCAAAAAGGTGCTTTATGATCGTCTTTATGTGAATATACACGTTTCTCTAATCAATCCGTTACGTTCCACAGGTAATTTAAACGCTCACATAACGAGAGTTCATAATGTACCAGAAGGAGAGCCGATATATGGATGTAACTATTGTTCGTGCATATTCAAAAAGCTTGGCAGTTTAAACGGCCATATGAAGCGCATGCACGCCGACATAGACGAGGTAAATCGTGTGTACTTGTTAAATAGTAAATCGATGTTGATCCTCGCTGCAAAATGCGACGAAACGATCGGAATAAGTTGTGTACGATTTTTAGGAAGGGGTTGCTACCAGTGATATTTGCTCTGCCGACACCGTAGAATCCGACATACGCGCGACTGTGGACAGCGTTATAACGCAATTGGCATCTCTGGAAGCAACCTCGAGCGAAGCTGAAAAATCGTCGAACGACAAAACGAGCCTGTTATCGGCGAGCACCATGAAGAAAGATATTCTGCAGGAAGCGCTGAAAAATAGCGGTCTCCCCAGTAAAAATAAAGTCCCGAACGAAGGTATGCGACGCGCCCCAAAACTGCGACGATTCCTGACAAACCTATTTTTAATTAATACTATCCCGTTTACGAAGCTTATTTGTCAAAGGTGCGGCGGATACGAAGAAGCTTGGGGCGCGTACTAATTTCGTGACGTTATTGGATCGGGCAGCCGATGGCGGCACCAGGTAATTTTTTTCACGTTTCCAAGAAGAATCATATTCGCTCAAGACTTACACGTCATACTGTATTGTTCTTTTTTTCTGTAGAAAATATTTGACCATCAAACAGCGATGCGTGGGAAACATGAGATGGTATGCGTGTACATTTTGCCATAAGGAGTTCAAGAAATCGTCGGATTTAATACGTCATTTGCGGGTACACACACAAGAGAAACCTTTCAAGGTACGTACGCGAAACGCACATATGTACAGGTGAAACAGTGTCTCTTCTGTATCGTTATATGAGATTTGAATATTTTTATGTGTTCAGTGTACCCATTGTTATCGTTCGTTCGCTCTTAAATCCACCATGATAGCACACGAACGCACTCATTCTGGCACGAAGAGATACGCCTGCGATTCCTGCGACAAATCATTCGCGTGTCATGGAAGTTTGGTCGGTCATACCAGGTGAGCCTTTGTTACATTTCTCCTGTACATTGATCCAAAGGTAAGCACCTTTTAACCGTAGATTGCACACAAAATCTAAGAACGATTCGGATAAAGCCGACGACGACAAGATCACCGTCAATCGGTCGAAAGTTCAAACGAAGACTAGATCAAAGTTATCGCCGGAAGCGGAGAGTTTGGTAGGCCAGGTGGTGTTACAAGAACCTTTGGTGATCAGTGATGCGGGGAATAAAATTTGCGTGGCACAAATAGCTTCGAAGGAGAAATGTGGCTACGACGCGACCACCGATCCAGCTAGACCGCACAAATGTTGGGTTTGCCAGGCAGCGTTCAGGAAAATCAGTCACTTGAAGCAACATCATCGTCGACACACGGGCGAACGCCCTTATGAATGCACAAAATGCGACAGGTAAAGTTTAGTACAGTCTAGAGTAAATGGGTTCTCCTAAAGGAAATACAGCAACCAAGAGAGGAGGTCTTCCACTTGTTAGGTTTGGAGGATTTTTAGGGATTTGAATATTCGAAAACTTGAATATTTGACACTAGATTTACGAAACCCGTCAAAATGACGGATCCTACATTTCATATTTTAAATTACGAAAATTAGTGGGGTATTTCTGTCAAAATGTAACTTATCCTTCGTCGAAGTAAAGAATCGTTGTTTAAGCTAGTTTGCGCACTGTTCATTATTTACATATTTTTATACCTTAATTTCAATTTGAAGATAAATGGTCATCTGTCATCCGTAAATCTAGTGTTAAAAATCGTTGTGTGCATATGTCTTTATCCAAAGGAAGCCTGTCATAGTTTCTCTAGCTGTCCGTTTTAAATATTGGCATACTAACAATAAATATTTTACGTTTCAGGAGGTTCACATCGAACAGCGTGTTAAAGTCGCATTTACACACGCACGAAGACTGGAGACCTTACGGTTGTCCCACATGCGACGCGAAATTTTCTACGCAAAGTAGCATGAAGAGGCATTTGGTCACCCATAGTAACAAAAGACCGTTTATGTGCCCGTATTGTCACAAGACTTTCAAAACCTACGTGAATTGTCGGAAACACATGAAAATACATAAACACGAATTAGCACAACGGGTACGGCATTGCTTCATACTATTGAAGATTTAAAGGAAACAATTATTGTATCGTAAATAAACGTTGAATCGTTTTCTTCCTTTCCGTATACAGCAATTGGAGCAACAGAAAATCCAAATGCAAGAACAGTCATCGAACCAGCCAATTTTGAAAGAAAGTTCGAAAGAAACAACGCCACTCGAATCGAGTTGCTCGACTTTTGTTTCTGATGCTACTAGTACAAACATAGTCGATAATGCCCCTGCTATAGTTACAACGTCCGCTCCAACGTTTTCGGATAATCTTACCTTTTCTCGCCTAGGCACTGTCGAGATATCATTTCAGTCACAGCTCGGTTCTGATTTCTCACAAACTTTTACCGAGCAGGACAAAACAAGACCACTTTTATCCGGAAACTGTGAACCTTCGACTTTCATTAATCGTATGATTCAAATTCCTGTGTTACACATAACTATATCTAGTTTTTACTTAGTTGCAATTTTGCGTACACTTCACTGTCTTCCTTTCTGTTTTAGACAACGTGTCGGAGACGGTAATGGCGAATCTTGAAAGCTCACAAATGTTACACGCCGACGAAACTGGTTCTGTTACGTTGCCCGTTTATCCTGGTGATCAAGCACTCACGCCGGTATACATGTCATTAATAACATTAAATAATTAATAATCCAATTAATACCATAATATAATTAATGATCTATTATAATCTAATTAATATAATGATCTAATTTGTGTGCACGTTTATAGGAGAGCATACGAGAAATAGAAGAGACGTTGAATCAGCAGTTTTTTAACATCGGAATGAACATTACTCTAGGAAATAATCATTCGAGGCTTTCGAACGATGTTAGCGCGAATGATTTCGATAGTACAAAGATAGAGCAGCGACAAACTGTGTTGAATGTCATGTATGAGAACAGTGGTAACGACAATGGTAATGGCAATAGTAACAACAACAATAACAACAACGACGGTGGCAACAACGTCGTTGTGGGCGGTGTAGAACCATCCGAGGAACGCGTATTCGCTTCGCAGTTGGATTCGTTCGAGATTGATCATATAGCGTTGCAAGTAAGAGCGAATATCTTTTTTCGTGAACGACAAACATTGTGGGAAAACTTTGACGATTGTTGGTTTTTTAGTCGGACACCGAAATTGATATTGGATTGGATACGAACGATTCAACGAGTATGACGAATATTCTGTCTAGTACAGTGAAAGAAAATCGTCTTCCTGTGTCCGAGGTCGTACAGGACCGGGAGCAATCGGGGAAGTCCAGTTTGCAGAGGGTGATGGTCATCTCGCAAGAAAAAGATCTGCCAAGGAAAGAAGCAACGAACGAATTGAACGAAGCAACCGAAGAAGCTATTCGAAAGCAGCAGACTCCGTTGCTGTTGGTGTAAGTGTTTTCTTTTTAACCGCGTGGCATACTATAACGAATGGTAAAGAATTTTGTGTAATGCGTGAACAGAGAAGATTTCCGGGGAACGGTAGAAGAGGAGATGAAGAATCAAACGAAAGCACAACACACGACCGGTTTCGCGGAAATTGTCAACGGCAAAATACACCGAGGTGAATCCTCGTTACAGTGTCATATGTGCACTCAACGAGGATTTACGGCGATCGGATTAAAGGTAACCCCCGTTTAATTTCGCAATCGCGTTATATTATATTTTCGCAATTATCGTAAAAATTACGTTGAATTAACTTAGTCTAAAATAACGCGGTGTGAAATAACTTATAAACTCAATTATTTTTTTTTAATTTAATTTGGACTACTTTTATAATTATCCGCACATTGTTAAGTTTTCCCGTTTCGTTTGATCCAAGGAACATTTGAGGACCCATCATGAAACAAAGGAATATCAATGTACGGAATGCTCTTTGAAATTTTGCACGAACGGTGGCCTCAACAGACATTCGAAGATACACGTTATTAAACAGTGAGTAAACGAGTTACCGATCGCTTTTTACATACTGCCTGAATTTAACAGGTGTACCTGTTCGATTATTTATAACAAATTCACTTTTCAGATCGTGGAAGTGTTCATCTTGCGAGAAATACTTTGACAACAGAACCGAGTTACAATCGCATAACGAAATTCATGAAATCGCTATTTGGAACGCTATATCCGCGAGGCCACAGAACTCTGTAACCACGGAAAACTCGGATTTGCAAACGGTCGCGGATAACGGTTCGTCTTTAAATGACATCGCGATGGATACTGACTCCGCGGTCTCCGAAAGAGTCCTATTGGATACCGTGGCTGAAAAAGAGGCAATGGAACAAATAGAAGCAAGTTACACGGTACGCTTTGTTACTGCTATGACGATAGAAAATCAGAAATATCAAAGAGGATGTTGTCGTTACTGTAATATGTGATGTCTTAGAATATTTCAGGGGAGAGGAGGGAACGAAAAGAGTATACTAACAAGTGCAAATTTTGTCCGAAAACTTTCCGCAAACCGAGCGATCTTATAAGACACGTGCGTACACATACGGGCGAACGGCCGTACAAGTGTGATTTCTGCAGCAAAAGCTTCGCCGTGAAATGCACTCTAGATTCGCACACGAAAGTTCACACAGGCAAGAAAACGTTTAGGTGCCACGTTTGCAACAGTATGTTCGCAACCAAGGGTAGTCTAAAAGTCCACATGCGGTTACATACAGGTAAATAACATACGATATACGAATAAGCCGTTTAGTTGCTTCAGAATAACGTAATATATTAAGGTAGTTGAAACTTGATTTCTTTGGAAAATGTACTTAGGCCATTTTCACAATAAACGGCCCACATTTATTATTAAGCTAACTTTCGTCACGTGCTTGTTTGTTTCTTAAGGTTCGAAGCCGTTCAGATGTCCCGTTTGCGATTCGAGATTTCGTACTTCCGGTCACAGGAAGGTACATTTACTGAAACACGTGCGCGAGCACAAAGAGCGTCCAAAAAGGAAACAAAAGCACATGAAAGTCGCGGCCATAGCGGAAATAGCGGCCGATTTGGAAAAGCTTGGTAGAACCATAGGAAAGACGAGCAGTTTCGAAACGAACGAGCAACAACAGCAACTTCCTCGGCCAAAGGATTATTTGGAAACGATGAACGTCGAGGCGACTGCATGTTTGACCGATCAGATCAACTTTGAGACCGAGGTTGATCCCGGTATCGTATCGAGCAATAATTCAGTGATGGCCACGAGCGAAAGTAATCAGCTAGTTACTAATTTACATTTTCTTCTAACCAACGGACTGGTGACCATCCAAACCGACGAGTCGTTGTTGACGCAATCGGCGTCGATTAACAACGCGTCGTACAATCGTTCGACCCTGACTGCAGATTCAATGTGCTTGCCAACACTGTGCATTTCGTCCGGTATTAACGACGATCACACCAAAGAAGGGATGCGTACGGGACAAATATTGAAAGCACAGGTATCGTCGGTACAGGTGGAACCACCGTTACCGAAAGTTCCGATCGATAAATCGTTGCCGATGGGAAGCAAAACGGCCAGCAAAGGCAACTCGTCGAGAAAAGAGTGCGACGTTTGCGGGAAGACGTTCACGAAACCCTATCAGGTTGAAAGGCATAAGAGAATTCATACGGGGGAGAGGCCGTACAAGTGCGATCTCTGCACGAAATCGTTCGCCCAAAAATCTACCCTGCAAATGCATCAGAAACATCATACCGGTGATCGACCGTACGCTTGTCCCTACTGCGAGTATTCTTTCACGCAGAAAGGCAATTTACGAACGCACGTGAAACGGGTGCACCAACTGGATACAATCAACGTGAAGAAATTGAAGCGTGGACGTCAGTATTTTCTACCTAAATCTCTTCAGGACAGCATGGTCGAAACGAAATCCTTGAATCTGGACGATGTACCGTTCGTTGAATTCCTAAAATAGCATGCGCGTGATTAAATTGGCGGACAATTTCATTTTTTGTATCGATTCCTTTCGTTATTTCGATTTATTGCGAGCTACATGAAATTTCGGTCAAATGATAGACAATAAATGATACGTATTTAATATTTACCGAGAACATTCGGATATTCTGTTTTCTCCCTATCGTGCGAAACAACGGCTGAAATTTTCAACCTTCTTTTGTATTTTTACCGCATCAAGTTTAAATGATGTAACGCGTATATACTTAAATCGAACATATTGCACGCATGTACAGGAGTATGGGCGTTCTTCCAATGCCTCGTGATGAGCAAACGTTGAACCAATTGGCATTATCAAAATAATCGATCGCGTTTTATATGTGACGTATGAAATACATTTATCCATCGTACAGAAGTAAAAATAAATTTCTACTATGCATCATCAGTGTTTGTAGTTACATTCTACTTCGGTCGTTGGACAACCATTCGGGTGATTTTCATGAAACCAGCAGGGCTTAGTTTTTGTTCGTGGTGGCAGAAAATTCTTTTTCGTTGTTCGTTTACCGATCTGTTGTTTCGTTCCGGGTATCTTGAACTGAACTTTGCCCTTGGCGACGCAGAAAATATGGCTATGATTTCTGAGCAAAGTTTGAAGACCTCCGCACTCTTTTCGCAAACGCAACATCGTTTCTCTCGGTATCGATTCAGCGATTTCGCCTAATCCTAAACATCGGCCGGCGTTCCAAGTTCTCGAGTGCGCTTTATCGAGCGAAATAAAACGACCTTCATTGAGTAACTGATTCGCAACGGTATCTACGATATTCTTGATCAACGTTTTATCCAATTGCGTACAGTTTCTTACTTTTTCCACCGTGTCTCTCGGCTTGAAATCGCACGTCCATTCACCGACGTTCGTTTTTTCTTTCTGCTCCTCCGTTCGTATCAGCGTTGTCTTCACGCTCAGCAATCGCTGGATGCGATCTTCCGTCGTGTTTCTTTCTTCGTGTGCTCTTTCCCAACCGATCAAACAGATACGTTTCGTGGACGGGATTCTTAATTTGTCGATATATGTTTTGAAACCACACTCGTTACTCAGACTTTTTACGTACTCGATGTATTCCGAGTATTGACTCTTCGAGGCACAACTTCTCTGATACTTATTACCGTTCAGCTCGTACGGACAACAAGGTAACACGAAGAAACGGCAATCAGAAGAACTACGTGCGGCGATTACAGGGATCCATGGCGTCAATTCATCCGAATGATTTCCAATAATCCAGTCAAATCCTGTGTACACGGTCGCGGACGATGGAATCACCGTAGAAATCTACGCCACAAAATTAATATGTAATATGTAATTACACATACGTGTACCGGTACATACCTGTAACGGTGTGTCCGGTGGATAAAAGTTCCAAATTTTTCTTGGTCGTAAATCGATACCTAATCCACGGTGTCCCTCGTTAAACAAAATATACACGAGTAAACCATTACCGCATCCTAGATCAAGAAACGATTGTAAATCGCTTGTTCCTTTCTCTATTCGCTCTTTCTCCCAAACCAAAAGCAAATAGGCAGCTATAGCGATATCTTCATAAACGAATTTTATGGGATCCGTGTTTTCGGGCCAATTTTTTATCAATTTCACACCGTACTTCTCTTTCAATTTGCAATATAATTTGGCGTATTTTTCAACCGATACGAAACTCAACGAAGACAGCGGCGTCGACACGTTTTTCAATTCGTTTTTCATCCATTTTAATATGCACGGGAAAAGCTTTTTTTCTAACCACTCTATGCTTGATTGTTCGTGTGTAGTGTTATCTAATTTATATACACCAATCAATGTGAACTTATCCACTTTTTGCTGTATCGTATATGCTATTCTAGGACCAAGCGGCCGTTTGTCCATAAGAAGTGGTTTGTGAATATTTATGGTATAATTTTCTTGCTTTTCTAGCAACAGAAATTCGATACCGGCAGAAAATATATTTGGTGTACGTGGTAACTGTTTTGATACATATAACCAAATATTCTTGTCAGATTCTATATTGGATGTTTGGGCAGAAATACCCAATATGTCTAGCAATTTTGTGCTATTAATGCTGTCACTCTCATTTTCTGCTACTAAAAGGGAAACATCCAAGTCATTGATACACTTAAAAATTTCGAAGATACCACAATTAATTTTGATATTTAATATTTCGCTGGATGCTAGAATGTTACGGTTGACAACTTGAGGATTACACGACCAAATATTCATAGCTTTACGAAACTGAGAAGGATTGCCTCCAGATTGTTGGCTAATTATAGTCATACAATCCATTGTTTAAACGAAATTGTTCAAACCTTTTCTTTAATAAATTATACAACCTGTCTATATAGTACAAACATAAGTATCTACTTAAATTTGCTATTTTTCAAGCTCCTTCTGTTTTTCCATTTTAACGTACTGAAAAATATATTAACAAGCTATTAATATACATACTTATATACATATATAATCAAAATTTTTAATATAAAGTACCTTATTTATAATCCATTCTGCATCGTGCACTGCCTTTTCCATAATTTGTTTAACACGTTCCTTATCTGGTTCTATCACATGTTGTTTGAAACTCTATGTATAGAAGACGTCAATTATTTTCGTTAAACACACAAATAATATACTTACATACATGCTTCATGAAATTAATGAAAAATTAATTATTGAAAAAAGGTTATGCACAAACACGGTCTACAATGGACGAGTTCGTTGCTAATTATTGGTGAGTACAGTTTTACGGTTAGTACCTGTCTGATTGAATGTTTATAAAACTGTTCGGCATCCTTTGGTAGCTTTTCACATTCTCGTATTAAAAACTTATAAAGTTGTTTCGGGGAATTCAAAGACGCGTGTCGTAATTTCGTACTAGCCATCTTAAGACGAAGAGTTTTAAGAAATAACTCTTCAATTCAAATAATTCGTAATTTATATATAGATTTCAATGAATGGACTTTAATGGAAACTATCTGGGCAGTAATCTGCTAAATATAAGTTTATTAATAATTTTACCTATACAGTTCTCATAGGTTTCATGTGCAAGAGCGTGCAGTTTCCGGAACACTACATTCGAATTTTGTTTACTTTGCACATGCGTGTTCACAATTCGCATAATTATAAGTGTGCATATGTAGTGATCTTTTAAACTTAATATATTCTTATCTCATCGCTTGTTCCTGGTATTGATTACATTTGTGTCCACCGTGTATATAATCATAAAGTAAAAGTAGCCGGTAGTTAGTCGCACAACAGCTGATGATAAAACTTCTACGAGCTGCGCAAAAGAAATATGCTTTCTAATGGCGAACACTATACATACTGCCCACACTAATTTATAGCAACACTGAGCAATATAGTTGTTTGTATAGTTCAGTTTAGTGAGGTTAAAATATGATGATAATTTTACATCAACGTCTCACGGGAATTTTATCAAAATGTAATGGAGGAATAACGAAAAATGCGATGTTGATCCGTTTAAAAAGCAAGAAGGAACGTCAAACCGCAGGAATTATCGGTAACATCGTCACTCATGTTTACCAGTATTTTACATTTACAGCTCTCGTTTATTTCCAGTCAAGTTTTTTCACTTATCATTCAATTGTTTGTCACGTTTAGTTATCGGAGACGAGATTTTAAAAGGGCAAGTGAAAGATACTAATTCTTTCTATGCATCCGAGTTACTGTACGAGCGTGGAGTTAAGGTTCAGAAGGTAAATTTACATTCATACGCACTATTTATCTTGCAATCATGTTTTCGTTCGATATATTAATCTTTTCTGTCGGTTTTAATTCAAACATGTTTTATTCCCTAGATTTCTATTGTACCAGACAATGTCAAAGATATAGCAATGGAGATGAAAGCTTTTTCAGAGAAATTTAATTATGTTTTCACATGTGGTGGTGTAGGACCAACTCACGACGACGTCACATACGAAGGTAATTATAACAAAGAGTTCACAAAAGTATACAAGTTTGTTCTATGTTGATATTTTTACAGCCGTTGCATTAGCCTTTGATGACACTTTGCACTATCATCCTACATTAATGCACATTGTAAAAAATTATTTAAATGGTGGAAATCATTCTTCGCCTAGTTATAAAATGGCATATGTGAGTGACAGTTGATCGGTAATATCATGATTAGTAAAAGTAATGTATCCATAATTTGTAGGTACCAACTAGATCGGTGCTGAAATTTAGAAGAAATGAAGCTAAAGGGAAGTTAGTATCTTATCCATGTATAGTCATGGAAAAAGTTCATATTTTTCCTGGGTCACCAATATTTTTTAGGCCATCTTTTCATGCTATATGCAAGGTATGCTTTATAGCAGCCATACTGTTTGCAATTTTTTGAGATAAATGATATTGTTTCTGTAGGATTTATTTGTTGATCGCAACAGTTTTGCAACAAGTGAAATTTTCATAAATGCAAAGGAGGAATTAATTGCAAATACTTTGAGCACAGTTGCACAAGAATGCCCAAATGTCTCGTTTGGCTCGTATCCAGAAGTTAATAGGTAATAAAATCATTCATGTATACATTGAATATACACAGCACAGTTATCACATCAGATATTGGATCACAGTAGTTCGAGTAAGATTTTTGAACATTGTCTTAGGTATTACAAAGTGCGCATAACTGTAGAAAGCGGCAGCAAGGAAGATACCGAAACAGCGAAGAGGATGTTTTGTGATCGTCTACCACCGAACGTTTTGGTTCCTTATGATCGTACACCTCACATTGATTGTCTAGTAAAATGTGAGAAACTACTCAACGAGTCTAATCGCCATCCGCTTTATGAGAACGCCTTGAAGAAATTCCTGTAATGCTTCCTCAAGAGGAAAAAAAGTATCGATTACTAGTATCATCATTTTGGGGACGTCATCGAATTTTTCTCTTCTTTCCCTTTTCATTCCTTACAGAAGTTATTGCAAGAATGACGAAGAGGCGTGGATATATTTGGACGGCAGCGAGGAATCGATCATCATGATACATCTGGCACGAGTTGCCCTAGACAAATTGCGACGATGTTCGAACAGTAGCATACGCGCGATTTGTTCGAAACCGGACGCGATGAATCGATTTTTCCAAGAACTTTGTGACAGGTGAGAGCGCGATAGAATACGTGAAAACGAAAATACATTGTATCGGCAATCACGTGTTCCAAGATGCTGGTTCGTTTGAAAATAATTCGATTGGTCCGGTAGATACAACATCGAATTATATAATCTACGATGCGACGAAATCAATGCTCCGAAGGTGATAAAAAATTGGATCGTGTCGAGAGCGGAATCGCGAATATTGCTAGTTGGAAAACGTTTGAATAGCAACGAACGAGAAATTTACGATAACATTGCACGGTTGAACGAGAATATTTCCGTCCCCGTGCAAATACATTTTCCTCTTATCGATTGGACGAACGAAGATGTCGCGGGTTTCTTCGGCTCTCTCTCTTTACCTCATTACACGATAGAAACTCAATCAAACCGGTAAGGAAGAAAAATTTCGTCTCTTTATCCTAGTCTCGCCAGCGTGTTGGCTCACTCTCGTTCATTCCCCCCACTCTTCTCGTTGTTCCTCCCTCACGCGATCCCCCACCACCAACTCAGTCTCTAGTGCCCTCTCCATCGTTGTTTCACGCATATACGCGTAAGTACTTACTTACGTCCCGTTCTTCTATATGTATACACGAATGTAATCTACTTTTGTAGGTAAAAAGATGGGAATCGAAGCAAAGTAACAACACGAGAACTGTGTTGCAACCGTGTTGGCGAAATTGAAATCGAGACGACGCTAATACGAAGCGGATTTCATAATCGCAGATTGATCGGTGAACACGGGATCGGTTCAGCGAGTCTTTTATCAACTGGAAGAAGCATGAAAGAATTAAACACGAATAAAAGAATGTTATTGGAAATTGCTTTCGTATCTTTGTTTTCGTCGGGAATTTTCTCGCCCACGCGTAATCTGGTATACTCGTCGAACCTGCATCGATCGACTCCCTGCGTTTGTTGCAAAACGTTCGAAATCTTTAGATCGCTTCGAAATGAGCTTAGAATTCTTTACGAGTGGGTGGGGTCACGATTTTCACTTGCTCGGTCGCGGGTGAAAGAAGTGAAAAGGGTCGACTGTAGGAAAGAGAGTGAAGTTGAGGAGAAGAACCATCTTCGGCTCCCCTCCATCCCTTTGAAATTTCATTTCAAGTTAAAGTATTCCTAGCTTTTTTTTTTTTTAAAGTTTAAAATGAGAGTGGGTGGTAGTTGGCCGGTGGTGGGTGGTTAACGGGGCGGTACATTGACCGAGTATATGCGTACATACGTAAGGAGCGAGATGGAGAACGTGAAACAGGTAGAGAGAGAGTGAGAGAAAGAAGGGAAGATGGAGCAAGAGAAAAGGAGAACGTGTAGTGAGGAGGGGAACGAATCGCTACTAGCAAAGCAACGCCCATGGTTCCGCATTTGACGGGCCGCATTTCGTGGATCGGTCATCACTTTGCTAGCTAAGCATAAAACCCCATATATGTATTTCTAACACATTATTCGTTATTCGAGACCAAATTGAATCGGATCTATTCACGTATAAAACCACTCGATATTTCTCTCTGTATTTTTATTTCGTTTATTGCAGCATAATTTTATTTTATTTGATGATCGTTGTAGAAGGAGTTCCTGTACCGTATCCGAGGGGGTGGAGGTTTAATTTTAACATCAAATTTACGGATATTCGATGTCCATTTTCAGTTCAGAAATAAGATATAAAAGCAAATAAGTAACAAGAAGTCTGTCTCTCCAATTCGACGTGTTTCGTAAAAACATTGACTTGTAGATGTACATAACCTATACATGCCTATTCATGAAAAGACAACATACATATAAGCCGTGGATCTGTACACGCGCATTTACATCTGGATTGCTGTGGGGAAAGTTTAGAAATTTAGATATTCAGGAATGTAGGAGCTCGAAAATGTTCAAATGCAGGAATTAAAAAAATGATCAAACTTCACGGTCCGCTTTCCCAAAACGAAAGACGACTGGTGGCACCGATTTCCAAAGTACTTGTACCCAAGTGTTAATACAAAGAGGTTAAAGTATATATCGAACGGAACAAAATCTTCCGTACCTCTGAATGGGAATTAAGACTGACCAATCGAATAACCATTTCACGCATTTCCAATGTCAAATTACAAAACATGTAATACGGCATTATTAATTATAATAAACATTTCATTGATAATTTTATTTTTTTACTAAAAATGAAATAATTTCGGTTTATAATATTCTGATACATTGCATAAAGAATAAATGTAAAAAATTAATAAATGAATAACCAAAATTTTAACAACGCTTGTAAAATCATTCATAATAAAAATAAAAAGATACATTATCGACAAAGTATAGATTACACTCTTTCAAATCTATTACAAACGTATTAAGTCATTACGATTTTAATTATGGTCTATGCTCGACTTACAAAAATGTATAAACATATTCAGTGACGGTACTTAGGCGAACTGGATTGATGAAAAGGAAAACGCCTTTCATGAGCGAACGGAGTTATAAAGTAATCGTGAATTATGCATCAATAGTTTTAGCGTTCAGAATAAGTTACACCCAAGAAGACCCAGTAGGTTATTTGATAAGTTACTTGGCTAGCGTTGCGTCCCAGGAAAAAATAATCGAGTTCAACACTTTAAGAAACCTTATAATAATAATAATTGATTGCGTGATGGAGGGATCTACAGCGTAGTACAAACTATCGATATCTGAGCTATCGATGAAAATGCTGGTATATGTACATAAGTACATAAGGATGAGGATGCATGACTAACGGTTCGAGGGTCAGTTGACGTGTAAAAGGATAGAGGGCAGGATGAGTAATCCGGTGCAGGAGACTAAATGGGTTGAAGTTTACTGTGATTAGATTGTTTGCGGCGTGATGATTCTTAGTTTACACAGTTATCGATGAGTCGTCCTACAACAATTACGAAACATTACATACATATTTGTAATTGAATTTAGCAACCGATATTATTTCTTAATAAAAATATACATTATATATTACAAATTTTATTGTCCCATACAACCTCTCAGCGGCTAGGATATCTGATAGACGGAACTGTCACTAGGATCTTTTGTGTGTACATATCTACTAAAATAAACGTTGTAGCACATTTTTAGGAACACAATTATGTATTACAAATTTCTTCGCTTACAAGTGTATTGGTCGCAAAAATAGAACACATGCAAGAATATCTATTACCTACTGTTGGTTGCACAGTTTTGAGGCATTGGCAATGCGGGAATTCAACGTGAAATTAAATGTTGCGCCTAATAGAACTGTAGTATTAACGAAACGTTCTTGTCGAAACGTAGTTTGGTGCTGTCCACCGTGTGTACTAACGGAAGGGTTTATACACTAACTGAAAGAGTCGACTACGTGACTGTTTCCACGGACGGGGAAGTTTTCTCAAATGTTTCCAGGAATGCAGATGGTAACCACCCAGGTTATCGGCCCCATCCGGAAAGTTGCAAATGCAAAGACACTTAACTAGTCTGGGTTTTAAGTGTGCCGGCTTTGATTCTGAATGGTACAATTTAATCTCGATTGGTCTCTCGACTTGCACGGGCCTTCTGTTTTTCGGAAACAGATGCCGGTGGTTGCGTGAGGATTTCCCTTTCTCACGATATTTAAAGAGGCATCGAGTGGTAGGTAAAAAGCAATTTTATCGGCGTCCGTAACAAAAACCCGGTCGAATATCCGATGATTTAATTGGCCAATGTAAACGTATCTTTAGGGTATGCAATAAAAGAAAGGGTAGAGGTGCGAAGGAGCGAACGGAGAACGAGGCGAATGACAGGTTGGTCGTGGGTAAATCGCAGATAAAGTTGGCGAAGACGAGGAGGACGGTAACGGTGACGGTGACGGTGGCGGAGGCGGTGAGTGTGGCTGTGGCTGTGGCGGTGGTGGCGGCGGTGGCGACGATGGCGGCGGCCTAGACCCACGGAGCGTGGTCGATGGCAGTGGTCGCGTGCTGGTCGCGTGCCGGAGGCGGAGCTAAGCTTCGACTCTCTCGTGTGCCACCTCCACCCTAAAGTTCGTGGTCCCTGTTGCACCCTCCAGCACCCTCCAACACCCTCACGGAACGGCACGGAGCTCTTCTATCCGACACGACGCCCCTCGGTACTCTTTGGTTCCTCGCGTCTCCCCTACCCCTCACCCGGTTCCCGAATCTACAGCCGCTTTCTCGTCGGTTATTGATTCCCTCGGGTAGCTAGTCCCGAAAAGGGTGCTAAAATAGGATGCGGACGATCGAAGGAACGAAAGCGAGAAGACGTAGAACACCGTGCGACGAAGAACGCACGTCGCGGGAGGGGAACGAATTATTCCTAGATACATAGGGACAGTTTAACCTCATCGAAGAGATGGTTTTTTTTTTAGAGGTGAGAGACAGAATTCAGTTGTTTCTTCCGGCAATTATTTTTTATTCGCTTCTTTATCCGTGACGGTGAGTAAAGAATTTTCTTGAGAGCATCGATGATATACGAAACAAAGGTATCATGTAACTTACAGTAGTTATGTGACCTTTGGTCGATGAACGGAGAAACACACTAGACGCCCATGTAACGTGCGTGCACGAGTAAGACGGGCTGCAGGAATTGAGAGGCAAGTTCTCTTCTCGTGTTTCTCAATTAGCGAGGTAAAGCGCGGACACTCGAAAGACAAGTATAATTATTTCTTCGAATGAAAATGTATTCGGAAGTATTGTAACGAGCGGAACCATATTTTCGGAAGCATCGAATGATTCTTAATTCAAAGGCAGTGTCGTACGAAATAAGATTCGGACTAAAATTTAATTCCATTAATTTGGTTACTTTCGAATTACCGGAGCATTGAATTATTCAAGATGAAAAGCAATAAGCTACAAGCTAATAAATAATTCATTCTTGATTCATAATTAACATAGTTATATTCGAAATCCACCATTATTTGAAAGAATGTCGAAGGATATCGCCCATCCGTGCACGAAAAGAACATCGCGAAAGCATAAGACGTACTACAAAGCTTTTAGTGGCTCTAACCTAACCTAACTTAACACATAACATCGCCCGATCGTAGAAAGTCCTGCGACTACATACTTGAGGCGACAAAGTACTTTATAGAACAATAAGTATCGTTTGAAAAAGAAACAAATTCAATATTTCTTTTTAACACAGGACCAATGCCGGAAATCTATCCCCTGTGGGACGAACCGTGGGTGCTGACGATGCAGATACACCTGTTTTTATGTACGTTCTTTAAAGTCGCCTCGGACGAGGATAGGTTACCAGAAATCGCCCTAATCCCATAGCATTAAGTCGGATATATAACCAACCTCAAATTTCTAAGAAAGTTCGAGGCGATCGCCATACTATACTGTGCACTATCGATAATACTGAAAAATATTACATACAACAAGGGACAAAAATATTCGTACACTTGAAACGCGGAAATAAAAAATACATCATTTTCCAGGTTATTAAATATATTTAAACATTTACAGCTGTATGTTATACGTAATACTTGCAGCGACATATGAATATGGCATAATGCCGAAAGAACGCTTAAAAGAAATATTAAAAAGCGGATGGTGTAATAGAACCTTACTTCGTTAAAAGTTTGATGTTATCGATACCCAACAGATTACGCGAAGTTATTCGCCTGAAGGGCCATTCTACAAAGTATTCATTCAAGAAGTCCCCGTTAAAATAATTGTAACACTTACGATAATTAAGTGTACGAATACTTTACTCCCAGCAATATCTTCTGTCGTTGCAAATGTCTTCATACAATATACAGCTACATATGTTCAAACATAATTAATTAATTAATTATAAACGTAAATATGATTATACTTTATCATTAATTAATGATATAATTGATAATTATTAATACAATTAATAATTAATATTTTATTACAATTTATTTGACTATATAAAGTTAAAAGGATATAAGCGCACTGTCTTAATTTAGAAAGTGTAAACCAATTCACTGCCTTGTCTAATATTAGTACTACCAATCCATTTGACATACTAAGCAATAGGTTTACGGGGCACGTTAAAATGGCTTCTTAGATTTCTTAATTCTTAACACTACATTTGCGGACGTTTAATGATCGCTTGTGTTCAAATTGAAAATCAACTATAACAACAATTAAATAACGGATAATACATAAACCGGTTTATAGGAAGATTTTTTATCTCGATGAAGGTTAACATGCATTTTGACGCAAGCTTCTTAGAAATTTTCGTAATTGAAAATAAAAAATCCAAGGTCATTTTGACGGGTTTCGTAAACCTAGTGTTAATATCGTTAACGAACGTCAACAAGTTACATGGCGAAACTGGCAAATCAGCGCTGCATTTTTAATGGCAGGGTAGTCCGACACATATATACAACATACACCGACAATCAAATTTGTACGTGGCAATCGTTAGGCAGCGTAAGACGCTTACAAAAATCGTTCCTCCGTTAAATATCCTCGATCAATCCGGCATGTTGTACGTTCTTCGAACTTCTCGTTCGCGCAAACTTGTATCGAGAGCGACCCTCTCGAATCTCGAAATTGCGAACTCTATCCAACCTCTTCATTCTCCCCGTCCTCTTCCTCGATCTTCCTTGTTCCTTCCCGTTACTTTTTGCGCTTTCTCCGGTCTTCCCGAGCGTTCCTCTCGCGCGCGCTCGTACGCGTGCTCGAACAAGCCCGTGTCTTCCATCGTGTCCGTCGTTCTTTCCGGTTTCGCCTGCATTTTATCAGGCGTCTCGCTGTTAGTCGCTCGAAGCCGTAGTTCCGCGCGATTCAACGGCATAACCTATTTTACTTTCGAAAACTCGACGGATCAATACCAACGGGAATGCGACGAAGACGAGCGAGCAGACGGAGAGGATTGCGCAAAAGGAACAACGAACGACGACGCGCGTAATTTCGTCTCGGCCGTTTTCGACAACGATCGAAAATCAATCGATCGCGAATGCTTGCGTTGATGCTCGTTGGACATTCGTCACGACAGAGGGGTGGGGGGGTCGGAGGGGGATCCGTTCGAGCGGAATCGATAAAGATCGAGTAGCTTGCGTGGCTAGACGAGACGGAACAGAGTGGTCGCAGGTAGCTGGAACCGGTCGAGTATATGCGCTGCTCTGGCACCGTACGACACGTAAATACCGGCGATCGAATCTTTGAAAAGAGTTTCGGGTTGCGGCACGAGACCGTCAGCTGGTTAGCAGGGCCCGTTCGCCTCGGTTTTTTCCCCCTTTGTTCTCGGACGATATCTCTCCTCGCGTTTTCGAAGCAGTTGCTTCGCTGTTGCACGTTCGCAGCTCCACGGGATACCGTTCCCGGAGTCTGCCCGCGAGGAATCGGGGGAGGAAATTTCGGGGAAACCATGTTGGTACGTGCGCGACGTTCTTTCGGCAACCGTCGAGGTGTCTGCACCTCGTTCGACGCGTTCTACCTCCTTAACACTACAACTACCTAACCAGTCATAATGACTAGTTTCGGGTTTGACATTTTATATCACAAAATTTTGTGGCCGCCTTTTTGTAAGAATGTCATGTTTTATGAAATTAATGAACGGTTGTACATATTAGGTGCTGCTGCGATATTTGTTTATTTATTTTTCTTTATTTTCAATTTTAAAATAAGTATGCACTTATTGTCGGTACTTACACTGTTAACACCTGACGGACAGGTCGAAACAGCTCTGGCTTTCTCGACTTCCGGGCATTTTTTAAGAGAATGGAATAGTTTTAGTAATGATAATTAAAATTTTACATTAGTCTTACCTGATTTTTTAAATTCGTCATAAACGGCGGTGAATGTTGCTTTTAAAATATTGTTTTAGGTTACGCTGACATATTTATGTTTCAGTTGAATGTGTACGATATAGGAGACCAGTATTGGCAATTTCCCCTTATAAATGTTCGGCATTTTTACTTTTGCTAACTTTGCATTAGTAATAATTCATCAGGTTCCTTACGTGTTCTCTGTGGATCCTTTCGTCGTCGAGATTTCGTAGCACTGACGTCTTCGTTTTACGAACAGGAAAACCGCGTGTTAATACGCTGATCTCTTTACATCCGATCGGTCGAGCGAGAAAACGCTTTGTAAATCGTAGAGTATCGATTATTGCTCACGATAACAATGTAAAATCTCTTTTACGAGATTACCGAACGCTCGATTTAACCGTACAGTTCGTTTGATCGAACGCTCGAATGAAGCTTGTCGGCGAGTGCCGCGTCGCGACGTGCTTTTGCTACATCGCTCGAGCACGTTCCAACTTCACGTTGTTTCCCGAAATGTTCGAATTTTTTGCCCCGCTATAAATGTTTAAGTATACATAATAACATGGAAAATATTGTTGTTTTCATTTCTACGTCGTTGGGTATCGATAACATCAAACTTTTAACGAAGTCAGGTGAAAATAATGTTTTTTTTTATTTCTACGTTTCAAGTGTACGAATATTATTGTTCCTCGTTGTATTTAATATTATTCGATATTATCGATAGTGTACAGTGTAGTATCGCGAGCGCCTCGAACTTTCTTAGAAATTTGAGGTTGGTAATATGTCCGAGGTGACTCCAAAGAATCTGCATAAAAACACGCGCATCTGCGTCGTCAGCACTCGCGGTTCGTCCCACAGGGGATAGATTTCCGACATTGGTCCTGTGTTAAAAAGAAATATTGAATTTGTTTCTTTTTCAAACGATACTTATTGTTCTATAAAGTACTTTAGCGCCTCAAGTATGTAGTCGCAGGACTTTCCACGATCGGGCGATGTCTTATGCTTCCGCGATGTTCTTTTCGTGCACGAATGGGCGATATCCTTCGACATTCTTTCAAATAATGGTGGATTTCGAATATGACTATGTTAATTATGAATCAAGAATGAATTATTTATTAGCTTGTAGCTTATTGCTTTTCATCTTGAATAATTCAATGCTTCGGTAATTCGAAAGTAACCAAATTAATGGAATTAAATTTTAGTCCGAATCTTATTTCGTACGACACTGCCTTTGAATTAAGAATCATTCGATGCTTCCGAAAATATGGTTCCGCTCGTTATAATACTTCCGAATACATTTTCATTCGAAGAAATAATTATACTTGTCTTTCGAGTGTCCGCGCTTTACCTCGTTAATTGAGAAACACGAGAAGAGAACTTGCCTCTCAATTCCTGCAGCCCGTCTTACTCGTGCACGCACGTTACATGGGCGTCTAGTGTGTTTCTCCGTTCATCGACCAAAGGTCACATAACTACTGTAAGTTACATGATACCTTTGTTTCGTATATCATCGATGCTCTCAAGAAAATTCTTTACTCACCATCACGGATAAAGAAGCGAATAAAAAATAATTGCCGGAAGAAACAACTGAATTCTGTCTCGCCACCTCTAAAAAAAAAAACCATCTCTTCGATGAGGTTAAACTGTCCCTATGTATCTCGGAATAATTCGTCCCCTTCCCTATTTATTTGTTCAAATAAAGTCCCACCGATCTTCCGCATCGGACGACATCGATAAATCGGCGATGAACATCATGACGATTGATAACGTTCATGCAGCAAGTACTTCGTAGCTACAGGTACATAGTCACCAGATTACCCGCAGGTTACGTACTCGGGATGAACCCGACGAACCCTAGTACCCGTTCCCGTCGGTATCTCGCGAAGGTATAACCGGAAGGGCGAGTCCCACGACCGAGCTCGCGTCGAAAAATCCATTTCCTTTTAACAGTATGTCGAAATTGAATGTTTTGTAGCCGCGTGTTGGCTCGGCTGAAAGGTAGCTGCCAGAAATAGCGAGTGCACGCGCGGGCGGCGGGGTTTACCCGGGGTTGGGGGGTGGTTCCGGGGGGGGGGGGTCGAGGGCTCGAACGGGGAATATCGTGGACGAGGAAGGGATGAAAGTCGGCGATGGAGGGACGAGATGCGCGAGATGTTCGCGAAGGGTAGGTCTGGGTTCGAGGGACAGGGTTGTACGCGCTGAACACGAACACCCGATCCAGAAAGGTGTGGGGTTGGGGGTTCGTGGGTTGGGCCGGTGGGTGGACATTCGTACACTCTCCAGCTCTAAATCACGTTTATCGGAGATGGATGGGTGAAACGGCGCGGCATGGAAGAAGGTGCGGTCGAAACGGAAGGAAAAGGAAACCGGTGGACGAACCCGAGAGGAACAGTGGCCGACGAAGGGGCGGAATGAGAAGGAGGCAATGGGAGGAAAAGGAACCGGAGGACGAACGTGGAGAGAAACGTCGGTCGACGAAAGGGGCGGAATAAAAAGGGGGAGTGCGGTGGGGCGGCGTAGGGCCACGTAAAGAGAAACGGTGAGCAGAAAACAGCGTGCGGGAGGGGGGCTGAATTGGGGGGGGGGGGAGTGTAGCGAGCGAGCAAGTTGATAAGTCGTCGAGCGGCGGTGGCGCGGAATCGCGGAGGCGCGAGTTGCGAGGCAAGAGGCAAGAGGTACGAGGACGAGCACGCCGAAGAAGGGCAAGAAGGGGGAGGAAAGCAGAGGAACACGCGGATATTGATTCCCGTGGGATATGCGCGCGCCCAACGAGACTCGGAAATCTAAACGTATGTACGATGCGCTTTAGCGGACGCCACCACGAGTATACACGTCGATCCGAGAAAAGAAACCGGAAGTCACGGGACTGGGTTTCGCGGCACGCCGGAGAACACACGGATCCTTACGATCGCGTAACCGTTGAAATATGCGTTTTACAAAAAACCGATCGACGCGCAGCGAGAGAAATTTTTGTAGACTAAACGGTTTACAACCGTGATACGGGACAGAAACATTTCTAGGGATCCTTTGTCACTCAATGACTAATTTCGGATCTGCTTCTTGAGACCTGTTTTTCCGCTATCTTAGTTCGTCGTTGGTTTTCAAAGCGTTAAGGGTGGACCTATATGTATTAGGTTGCTCGGAAAGTTATTTCGTTTGTTCTTATGAAAATAAGAGACGATTTTCATCGCATACTTTTTTTTCTTGTTTGAAGAATATTTTTGAAAACATAAAATATTCCGCAAATGCTGCTTTTCACTTTACGCATTTGATAGGGTACCAAACATGAACTATCGCGTAAAATCAATTGAACTTTTTCACAAGCAAGCCTTGTTGGGAAAAACGAAGACACTTTCCGAACAACCCAATATAAAGCTGAAATTAAGCCGATTCTCAATAATTATTTCGAACGATAAGGAGTGAATAAATATTTTGATTGTTTCGACGACTATTTAATTGCTAGTCTGACTTCGTTTTGCAATTTCTTTGTTGAAATAAAATACAAAATGGCGGAGGTAGAGTCTGTTGTGCTAGAAGCATCATGAGCGACTTTTAAAACTTTGGATATTATTTAATTAGTACTTTGCTTTTACTAAAACGGTGTACAGTCTAGTGTCGGTTCTTATCATCCGAAACAGCCTAAACGAAGAAATTTCATTAATACGTAGTTGTAGTAGATTAACCCGAGATACTGAAAAAAAAGTAAAATTGGAAAAATGGCCTCGGATCAGAAAACTTAACATTTCATAGAAAAATTGTATCTTTTTTGCATAGTTTGTTGCGTCTAACCGGTAAGGGATTAAGATTTAACAGGTAGACATTATTATAGATCTTAGAAAGTTCAGAATACCGAAGGTTCAACATAACAGCCATAAAAGACCAAGGAACTTCATTTAATGATTTTGCCAATTACTGTCGAGTTTGAGTTGGGTTATCATCCAATAACTCCTTCAATTGCTCGTTTTCGCACTTACGTGGTCTACCAGAGCGTTCACTGTCTTTTACATTGAAATCGCCACTTTTAAATTATCGAAACCGTGTCTCACATGTTCTAATCGATGGAGCGTGTTCGCCATATGTTTCTACCAGCAAACGATGACTTTCAACAGCCCTTTCCTTCTGATCGAATAAGAAAAGCAACGCGTGCCGCAAATATTCTTTTTCGCGCACAAAATTCAGCATGATCACTGAACGATAAAACAAAGACACTAGATTTTGGCGGACTCAACTTGTACGTGCTTGTCGTTTAATGTCAGACGAACATAATGACATATGATTCGAATTAATACGCTGCGTACGTTTCGCTCGAATCATCTCTTAATTCAACCGGAAAAAACTTACGCATACTCCTGGTAGAAATTGGTCGGAGAGTGTCGATTGGTTTGTTGGAGTGTGTCATTTTCACCCGTTCGCTACGACAGGTAAACAGGCAACGATGAAACGCGTCACGTTCGTTTTCTTCGCGTAATGAATCGGCCGCCTCGGCGGATCCTCAAAAGGATCGGTCAAGGTCGAATGCTAGAAATTATGGGTTCGAAGCGAACGGTCATGTGCGAACCACGTGGGTTTCATTCATGAATGCCGGCCGTGGGTCTCGAAGGTGGCGTGAACCGTGGCAACGAAGCGACGGTACCGGTAAGTACTGTCGATGGGTAGTGGTAGGTAATGGGCAAGTGGCGACGGATAACGGTAGCGATTACGGCCACGCAGTTTGCGGTCGGTGGTAGTAAAAGGGGATATCGCCGAGAAGGAATCTGATCTTTACTGCTGTAGTCCCTTCGCGCAGCGGTTCACATTGGAAAATCGTGCGACATTTCCTTAAAGGGAGACCTCCATGTAGAAAGTTAATATTAAACCGATTTTCAATAATTTTCAATAAGAGCAGTATTAATCATGCACCTTTTCTTGCTCCAGTAGTAAAGCAATTAATTTGTTGAAATTCTATAGATCTTCTGGTCATTGTACTAGAAAAATGCTCTCGATCGTTTAGGGTTAATAAATATCAGTCACATCATTCCGAACACAATCGGTGAATGTGCTCGTACAACAATCGGATGAGAAAATTCCTGTGCATATGGAAAAAAATTGAAAATGGAAATATTAATGACTGTAATAAACTTAAAGAGTACCTCGACACGAATGGGAAATTGCAAAGAAAAGACTACGTTTAGGGCTGAGGGTTCTGACACCTAGATACGACCGACAATAAATCGATAAAAATACTCTTTAGAATGTAATGACTCTTTGGGCCCGATTCCTGCCACGGGTAAAGACTATTATTCTAAAATACCTTATCCCTCCTTATCCTTCAAAAAAATTCTTGAAAATCGGCTTATGATGCTTCTAACACAACAGGCTGTACATCCACCATTTTGAATTCTCCTTCAATAAAGAAATTCCAAAATGAAGTAGATGTATTACTTAAATAGTCCTCGAAACCATCAAAATATTCATTTGCTCCTTATCCTTGAAAAAAATAATTGGAAATCAGCTTAACTTCGGCTTTCTACATGGAGGTCGCTCCTTAAATTCGAACGAACCGCAACATGACCCTATCCCCGCGTTCGATCCATTCACGAAAATCGGCTACGAGCACCGTTATCGCGGAGCCACTCGAATCGAGAGTACGTTTCCTTCCGGTATAGCAAGGTCGTATCCATCGATCGATCACGAAAAACCTGTGGTTCGTGCATCGTAAAACGCGTAACGCGGCCGGAACGACGATTATTTTTCTTTATCGCGCAATAACGAATCGACTTGCAGCCAGATGAATAGATACACGCACGGATAGGGGAAAACAAGATGCGCGAACGGGAGTGGGTGAACGGCGGAGAAGAGAATCATTCCCACCACCGCCCTCGCCACCGACTCGGCCTTCGCTGTTCACCTGCGTGTCCCCCACCACGCGAACGTTACATCCACCACCATCACCGTCGCCGGCACGTTCAACGTTGACGGTGGCGGCGGCGGCGGCGGCGGCGGCGGCGGCGGCGGCGGCGGCGGCGGCGGCGGCGGCGGCGGCGGTACCCACCACCGACGTCATGCTCGTCCTCGTTGCTTTCGTTCTCGGCGTGGACGTTTTCGTCGGCGTTGCTGGTACCGGTATACAGTCGGTGGTCGCGGTCGGTGTTAGGTGGTTAGAAGGAAATAGATCGCTGTGCGACGCGACGCGACGTTCGTCGACGCTGGACGCGGCACGTCCACGTGGCCCGGCTTCGTGGCCGACCACTACCGGAAACCGATAACGCGATTGAACGGTTACTACGACCGTCGAACTGGATTTCTTTCGGGTGACGAAGATTCCTTCGCGAAAACGGCTTGCTTTTCCGAGGTGAACCGGCCTTCTGTCGGAAGTCGCGAACTGGCCTTCTTTCGGAAGGTGAACCGGCCTTCTATTGGGAGTCTCGAACTGGCCTTCTTTCGGGAGTTGAACCAGCCTTCGCGAAACTGGCCTTCTTTCGAGAGGAGATCCGGCATTCTTACGAGAGTTGAACCGGCCTTCTTTCGGGAGACGAATTAACCTTCGTGAAATTGGTCTTCTTTCGAAAGATGAGCCGGCTTTCATTTGGGATTTGAATCGGACGTTTTTCGTGAGTCGAACCCGCCCTCTTCCGGGAGTTGAACCGGTCTTCTTTCGAGAGTCGAATCTGTCCTCTTTCGGGAGTTGAATCGGTCTTCTTACGAGAGTTCAACTGGCTTTCTATCGGGAGTCTCCGACTGGTTATCTTTCGGAAGACGGAACTGGCCTTCTTTCGGGTGACAAACCAGCCTTTGCGATACCAGCCCTCGTAGGGGATATTTAACTAGGCATCTTTCTTCCCAAAGCATTCCCAGCATCTTGGCTTCCCAAAACCGGCCTTATTTCGAGAGTCGATCCGACCTTCCTTTATGAGTCAAAACGGCCTTCTATCGGGAGTCGAACCAGCCTTCTTTCGGAAGTGCCGAACTGGTGATATTTCATGAAACGAACGAGCCTTCGCGAAAACGTCCTTCCATAAATTGAACCCGGCATTTTTTCTAGAATCGCCGCGAGCTTCCTTCGCGAATCAAACACGCTATCGTTTGACGAATCAAACTGGCCATCTTTCTCGAAACGTCATCGAGCGTACCGTACGTCTTCTTTCAATCTTAGGATTTAAAATAGCCACGGAAGAGACATCGTATCGATCGAAGGAACATTTCTGCGTGGAAAATCGTACACGTTGATGTTGCCGGTATTAATTCGATTGAGATTGATCGCTTCGGAGCGGAGAGGTCGAGCGTGCGCTCGCGCGTGTCCCGCGACGCAGACGCGTCAGATCGATCGATCGATCGATCGCGCGATCGATCGGCGATCGGCGTCCCGTAAACGGGACGAAGAGGAACCGTGCGTAGAAACGGAGGGACACCGAACGTGAAAGGGAGGCGTAAAAGGAGCTTCTCCCAGGAACAGGAAGGGGGTGCACAGGGTGGTGAGTGCAGCGGGCCGACCACCACGGCAAAAGCCGCGGGACGATGAGCGACGGCATAGTTGGCGCGATCGCGATCAGTTTGTTCGGTACTATCCCGATAACGATGTAAATGACATACGGTGATCGATTTTTCACTGACGGACGCCTCGTTCCAGGCAGCGAGAAGAAACGTCGGGACAGCATGGACGCCGGTTACACGATCCTGGGCAACGACGTTGACCCGTGCAGAATGTTCGACCAGTTCTCTTACAAGGTCAGTCATTTAGTGTGTCTTAGAGCGTGTTAACCCTTTGCACTCGTAAGGTGACTCACGCTCACCACCTTGTTTAACCCCTTGCACTATAATAACGAGTTACACTCGTGACGCACTCGAAGTTCAAATGCGGTAAACTTCGTTTAAATTAATAAAATCAGTAAATAGCGAGTAATACATGAACCAGTTTACAGAAAGATTCTTTATCTCGATGAAAGTTAACGTGCATTTTGACATAAGCTTTTCAATAATTTTCGTAATCAAAAATAAGAAATCGAGACCCGTGATTTTGACGAGTTCCGTAAACCTAGTGTTAATTGTGAGACTACAATGACGTGTAAATAATAATATTGAGCCACTCAAAACAATCTACATTCGTCTCGGAAGTACTATAATTTTGACTAAAATGTTTATATTAATTACAATAACGCTGCACATCGGGGTAAGCCGATATTCGATAATTATTTTCAACGATAAGAAGACAATAAATATTTTGACGGTTTCGAGGACCATTTAATAAATACGAGCTTTCGAAACAATCGACGTAAAAATTTACTCGGTACGTGTCGATTTTGTGCAACTCGTTATATCTATACAATTATTCAAACTATTAATCGATGTACAATTACTATGCATTTCAATAAAAATAAGAATCAAAACAAGATTGTATAGTGATATGCAGCTCATTTAATCTATATAATATAAACTATCTATATAAACTGTCAACCAAGATCACTACTGTGTCTTTCCATGCAAATAAGAACGAAAACAAGATTGTTCAGCGAGATGCACAAAGTGAACATATACCGTATACACGTACTCTCGATACTAGCGCGTCTGTGTATCCTTTTATTTTTAGCATGCATTGCGAATGATTTTTATGTGCCTTGCAACTCGCTATATTCTGTACGAGTCGCTGAATTTCTGGTCATTTATTTTTATATTTTTTTACATTCATCCTTTATACAACGCATCGGGATATTATACTCTCTTAATAATTGTTTTACTCGATTCCCTTTACCCGGAAACCAACAATTTTTACTGCGGAAAAGCAATAAACAATCACGGTTCGCTCGGTGCCGTATCATAAAAATATATTTTTGTTGGGGCAATATTTTCGAACGAAGTTATTACCCATTGTGCGAAAGGTCCTCGGAAAATCTCATCGTCTAAGACTAAATTGTTTTACAATCATCATCGTTGAAGCTCTAAAGACCCTACCTGGCTCTAACGGTAGTTCACGCGGGTTCCGTCCCTCAAAAACTATGAAAAATATTTTTTTTTACCTTAACAAATCACGAGATGCCATTGGAAAAATCCCCACTACCAACCTAACCCAACCTAACCAAAGCAAAATTGATTTTACTATTAAAAATACTTAACACAAGATCAAGGTATAAATTAAAATATGAAAATAGGTAACTGATGGACGATATATAAACTAACTCACAGAATGATTGTGTATTGCGACAAAAGATAATTTACGTTTGGACAGTAGCTTCTTACAAATTTTCGAGATTTAAAATGACCAATCTATCATCCGTCATTTTGACCGGTTTTGTAAATCTAGTGTTAAAAAATTGTCGTGTATTTCTTTCTATTAAATATATCATGAGTATAGCATTTAACTCCGCTTTTTTTGTAAGTTTCTAAATAATTTTCAATTTTTTGTTGTACTTCTCAAACCAGCCGCACATATCGTTCGTTGACAGTATTTTCCTCGAACGCATAGTTTATATTGCCGGTAGCACTTGCGGCAATATTGCCAAATTTATACTCGTATAAAAAAATTACACGAATATCGGCTGAATTAGTATCGGTACAAAATACAAACGAAATAACAAATGGAAACGCTTTTAAGAAAATCTTCCTTGTTGAAATGTGACACTGACAATGGACAGTACGAGTATGGAAGAGGTTGTGCCAAAAACGAAAGCAAAAGAAAACATGATGACAAAGGTTCACGTATACAGAAAATCCGATATTTCATATGCACCAACCTAACATTATTATTTTATAATTAAACCTAGTGTCAAAAAACGACACGACTTATGGGATGACCTGGATGAAAATTAACGTGGATCTCGTGCACCGGTCGATATAACGTTGGCGAAAAGTTGTAACGGGGGTGGGTTAAAACGTAGACGGAAGACGAAACGCGAAGCGAATTATGGAAACGTCGAGTGCCGAACGGAAAGGAGGTAAACATTTTGTTTTCATTAAAAGACAAGCCCTTATCCAAACGCGTCGCGATAAGCGAATTCAATTACCGACGTTCGTTAGAACGAATTTACTTAGACCGCCTCGCAAACACGGATCGCGATTGCCGCATCGACGGGATGGATACTCGTTCACTATACTCGTTCACTATAGTTCGCAGATAACGCGAACGCACAATGCACGAGACGAATGAATCCCGACGATGTTAACGCGTGAGCAACATAGTTTGTGTAAAAGACAGTTCATTGACATTTATATAAACGAACGTTTAGTAATCATTTCTGTAAAAAGAAGTATAGCAACGTTTGTATAAACGAAGTACATATCAGCAACGTTTCCGTAAAATTAATTTTTAGTAACCTTTGTATAAGTAAACTTTTGATAATCGTAGGTATGAAAGAAATTTCAGCAACATTTGTATCGATGAACTTTTTTAATCATCGTTTGCGTAAAAGGAAGTTTAGCAACGTGAGTATAAATGAATTTTTTTCATTGTTTGTATAAACAAACTTTTATTAATCGCTTGTGTAAAATAAAGTTTAACAAAGTTTCTATAAAATGAATTTTATAGCAACATTGTATAATTGAACTTTTAATAATCATTTGTATAAACTAAATTTCAGTAAAGTTTGTGTAAATGGGATTTACAAAATTCTCGTAAAAATGAGATTTTAGTGATCGTTTGTACATAGAAAAATTTAACAAGTTAAAACTAAACAGCCTTAAGTTCGAAGAAGAGAAGTTTCAAAATTCGGTTTTGAACCTGGGGGGAACCTGCTTTAGCGGGGTTGAAATAATCGATTTTTTTGGTAATCAATGTTACTAAGTCAATAAGTCAACTAAGTCAATAAGTTACGGTAATCAATAGTACATATTAGTTTTGGTAGGTTTAGTGTTATGACAATTATTTTCTCGAATATCTCGAAAACTGAAAGAGGCCGACTATTACATGTAAAACAAAAAGTTGTTCAGAATGATGACCTCGACATCGTATTTCAAGGTGATCGAAATCGGAGGTGGCTCCCTTATTCAAAACATTTACAGTGGTGGACCCCCGACTTTCGCAGACAATTGGTTCCTGCAAGTGTGTGCGAATGTTGAATGTTCGAAAGTAGAGGAATGTAAAAAAAAATATGCACCAAAAACGGTATTTTAAAGTATCTATTTATTTATTTATTTATTTAGCTTTCGGGTGTTTTCTTTATGAACTTGTCAAGAGTTAGTTGAGTACCTCTTTTCGTTTCCTTTCGTGATCAACATTTCTATAACACGCAGTGTCTTTTTGTATTGCCCTACGTAATTGAGGTATGCGATCTTCATTGGGATGGCATTCTTCCGTAATAATTAAAAATTTATCTAGGCGTATAAAGGCTTCACTCATATTTTTAATTATCAAAGTCTTAACGTTGAAAGTTAAATACAAAGTTAAATTTTTTTAAATGTACGAAATAGCGAATTGTGCGAAAGTGTAGAATGTGCGAAAATCGAGGATCGCCTGTACTAATTATTATTTTTATCGGCAACCGTAACAAGTGTCTCGATCGGCGATATCCCGAGGGATTAAGCGCGATCGGTCGTGCGAACAGCGGAAAAGGAAGAATACGGAATAAAACGGGAGCGCCGGGAGCAAACGCGAGCATTTTAGCGGTAAGCCGCGTCGGGTAAACCGGGACAGGGTGTTCGTTGGACGAAACGTCCAGGTAGGAGAACGGGAATGCCCGGGACGGGCTGGATAGGTTGCACAGCTGACCAGTCGGTGGCGAAGCCACTGACAAAATCATGAGCCACTTGTTGATCGGTCGATGACCGCCAGCGGGCATCGTATCGCCGCGATACTCGCCACTGTACGCAGCTGGAAAGAATGCACGTGGCTCCGATTGGTTACAATCCCTGCAATCATTCCCTCGACTTTGCAAGCGCGAAGGAACATCCCGGAGCCGCGGGACAAAGCGTGGATCCTTTTATTCCCCCTTTGGGGAATTCCTGCTTGTCACCGTATATTGCCGACTATCGAGTCTTGGTTTACTTTTTTCTTTGTTTCGGGTCTTTTGGGCAACGCAGGTACAGCAATCGAAAGCGGAGAGACATTGTGATTTAATGCAATTATACAGGCTGTTCAGGCTATTACTAGCCAGCATGTTCTTTTTTTAAATAGTAACTGTTAGAAAAAAATGAAAAAGGACTAAGTGGTACTGTTTTTTATGCGCCACAAAACGACATATGCATTTTTGTTCTATTCACATTATTTTGAAAGAAACCAAGGTGACCTTCTATTTTTTAAATGGAATGCCATATATTTTTTTATATCATATAAAAGCGCGTGCCAAGACGAATTCATCCATATGCTACACAATAACCTCCAATGTCGCGTCCAATGTGTTTAGAAGAATTCCGTATTGATACGTATCAGATGATGTTGTTAATCACTGTCAGTGTATTTACTTCTAATTTCCACCATAACAAGTCAATTTCAGTATTACTTCAACATTATTTATTTCTATTGCACTGACAATAAATGCGTACCATATCCGAATCTAGGGATTTGGGATACCAGAAATGTGAATCTATGGATTCGAGGACCTAGTAGTTATGAATCTAGGGATTTGAGAACATAGGAGTGTGAATCTAGGAATTCGAGACCGGGTGAATCAGAGAATTTGAAGATTAGATTTAAGATGTTCAAAAATACCAAATTTCTCGAGTTTACAGTATCTAGTCTATCCGTACGGATAGCACGTAAGGTACCGTTCCGGTTTCTTACGATCAGTTGACGTCGTATTCCCATACACCCCGGGCCTCCTGGTCCCTCATTCCCAAGCCTATCTTACTTCACCTTACCGCGTTTCACCCTACTCTTTTCCATTCGCGTTCCCGACCTCGCGAGCCAGCCAACTCGCGAATCCCCCCCCCCCCTGTTCCACCCCTTCTTTGCCTTGCCTACTCCACGGTACCCATTTCCATCTACCTACGCGATCCCCTCGGTCTCACCCTAGCCGCCCGTGCGTTTCTCCGAGCTACCTCCCCGTTCGTCCGTTCGCCCGTTCGCGACCCCCTATCCACATCGAGTTTCGCTGTGCTTGCTTTCCTCTTGTTTCTCTTCCGCCTTTCTCTCTCTGCCCCCCCCCCCTTCTCGCTCTGTCTCTCTTACTCTCCCGCTTCGCCTCTTCGCCCCTGTCGCCCTATCTTTCTCTCTCGTTAAATCAATAAGCTGTTCGGTCTACTGCCACACCAACGACGGGGCACTTTGGCCGATTTTATTTCCGATCGGATTTCGTGCGTGATCCACACTGGGACGGGGAAAAAAAAAAACGTCGCGAATTAGTGCGTGACCGCGTTATGTGACCGACAGCTGCGAATATCGATCTATCGTCGATCGAATCCTCCGTCGATTCGGACGTCCTTGACGTTAAAGGATCGAAAATGATATCGTAAGGAATTCAGCTGGATAGAGAATTAGGATAATATTAATCATAGAGGGAATAGAATGCACGAGGGGACCGATTAATGAGAGCGAAGTAAAACGAGAACGCGCATGGTGGTCTCTTGTACCCTTGTCTGTCGCGCATGCGCATTAGTGTAAGATTTTATCACGATCTCGTTTGACATGCATTGCTTCATTAGAAAACGATATACGCATATGCGGGGTAATAATTTGATTACCACCATTCGATAGAGGATGACAACATAAGAAGAAAAGTCTAATCCCATTTTTCGATGGAAAGTAAGATGGGTGTAGTTTCGCCGCGGTTAATCATCGAAAATTGGTTTAGTTAGTTAGTGCAAAATTACAGGAGCGCGCGAAGTACGAACCGCTGTGATAGCCATATAGCTCCGCGTTGATTGACAACTTACATCAATTTTTAACAATAATTGTACTAAAATTATGTATTTAATTCACAAAAACAAATTATAGCTTTATGATGGTTTTAAATACAAGCCTTGAAAACTCCCGTGGTGGGAGTAGTCTTCTTCTCGTAGCACGAAAGTTTCTCTATTTGGCCACTAAAATGGCGGCGCTACGATATGAAAGTCACATTTCATCGTCTTTGAATATCGTGTTACAAGCAACATAAGATATTCTTCGTGAATACTATTAGTATAATAATAAAAATGATAATAAAAGTTAGGCGAAAATAGTTTGTGGTTATAAGACCACATTTCGAGGCGATCAGTTTTTGACTTTTGCATCGCAGCGCCGTTGCTCGTGGTCGTTTTACGAAACACATTTTTTGTCAGTAAGAGGACTACTCCCCAATCCCGGAGTTTCCATTCTATGTACATAACCGTGATCTTTAGGGTATTAGTCATAGACGTGTGTCTCATGCTATTAGATGCAACTGTGAGCGTATGATGCAAGAATGTCCACTAATGATGAAATAGCACGAGTCGTGTCTGTACGATCGAGAAAGGTGGATCCTGCAATTATAAAACTAATAAAATTCGCATGTCCTTCGATGGACTTCTTCTGGCGAACGTACGACGAGAATATCGGGTTGAAAGAGTAGCGGGTAACCGTAGGTAGCAAGTCGGTAGAACGAATAAAGCGAAACGGAGAAGAGGAGAAGCGAGTTTGTTCGTATTTGAAAGTTTCGTAGCAAACTCGGCAGCGAGGCAGTCGAATACAATGGCCCGGCAAAAGTTTCCGCGAAACTAAACAAGTTTATTTAACTTACCTCCGTGCACCGGTTCCCGTTCCCGTCTTCTCATCCTCTCTCTCTCTCTCTCTCTCCCCCTTTTTCTCTCCCCGCGACTCTTCCCGACAAGCATCGTCTCGTAGAGTCTGCCCCGGCATAGTCTCCACCTGCTTTTCTCCACCTTTCCTCAAATACGGTTCTTCTTCGCTTGCCTTGCCCATCTCCTTCGTTTCCCTACCTTCTCGCATCTCCTTTCGTCCCGTTTCTTCTCGTATGCTTTCATTTTCTCTCTTTGCAGCTCCGCTCTTCCCTCTCGCTGATCCTACTTGCACGGGACCGCCCTGCACCCGCAATAACGGCAAGCTTTCCAAAAGTTTCCGACGGATTAACGACTATTGGAATTGTTCGAGTTACGGAGAAGAGAAGCGCCTACGAAGAACGGGTCCGATGTCTTTGGTTCGTGGAGAAATGAACCACACGGTCGCGCGACTATTCGGTGTCGAGTGTTTGTAGCGTAGAATAATCTATGATCTAGGGAAACTGGAAGTTCCCGAAACCATTTTCAACCAACATTATTTTTGTATATTCCATCATTTTGTACGGCGCGTTAAAATATCTTTTTAACCGCCACTCTCCGTAGACAAATGTCGTTTCGGATGTAAACGTATTTGAATAAACCGCGCAAAACTACCGGTTTCGATAAGCATGGACCTTTCGTACAACTTCATCGTGTACTCCATTCAACGCACGTGTTCGAGACAAAATCCAAAGGCTAGTTTATAGAATTAATTATCGGTTATTTATAGAGTTATTACGGGGAATCAGTTTTTAATGTATTCGAGTTCTTCACAATATTTTATACTCTTCTTTATAATACTATCAATTCTTACCTTGGTATTGTAGATATAGTGATATTACATATTAGCAATTCATTCAAATTAGCAATTTTAACATACACGATGTTCAATTAATTGTTTACTTAAAGCATTTTGTGTTATTTTGTAATTCGTTTCAAAGAACTTAATAAGCTAAACAGTATCGTTTTGACCGGAAATGAGTCTCCTTACCCGACTCTGATCGTATCCCCCCAATTTTATGTTTCACTTTACAAAGAGAGAATAGATCGCGTTTGGCGGAAAACGAAAGGGAGACTCGGGTGGGATGGGAGCGTAGTTTTACGTTCGCGGAGTATATGCTCCGAAATGGGATACGTAAGTTGTTGTATATCTTCTTTATGGCAACCATTAACATATTTTTTGCCGTCCGTATTACCATACAATAGTGGCGCAAATATTATAACTTATGGTCGTAAATCAAAGCGGGGGAAAGGGCAAGCGGAGGAACGAAACAGAGGGATAAGAAAGAGAGCGAAAGCGGGAATCGTGAATAAGAATGGAAACGGCAATAGGTGGAAAACATACGGCCCCGAAGCCAGAAACAACAGAACGAGAGGGTGATGGAGGGAGGGAGAAATAACGAGAGAGAAAGGGAAAAAGATATCAACGCGGTCGCGTACACGGGGAACCGGCTAGAACGCTGAAAGTATAGCTCGGTAAAAGAGAGACCAGTCCTTTCGTTTCTATCGTGGACAAGATATCGAGGCCACGTCGTGACTGCACAAGGTCGTTGACACGGGCCACGTTACCGAACATTATTCTCGATAAACGGGGTTACTCGATCGTTTAGTGCTAGTAGAAGAGCCTACCGCTATCGATACCTTATTGACATCCGTAATTTTATTCGGATCTATGTATTTACTTTTGTTTAACCTCAAACTTAACCCAACATACATGTATACGTAATTCCATTATTAAAATATTACTGCTTGAATCTCGAATATAGCCTACCTTAATTTTAAACGTGGGTAATCAGACTCGATAAAATTACTCGTTAATTGCATACTCGTTCGTGTTTTCGTAATTGCGTATTCATTTAACGATATGTTAATGATAGTACCAGATATAATACATTACCGGTAATAGTCCGATATTATAGGTATAGCTCCAGTTGACGTACGAAAAATGGACTAGACACGCAACAGCATTTTACGAAAATAAGTCGACGATCGCTGTTTTTGATCCTTTTAAAAACGTTGAATTATCAGTACCCGTATACCGGTGTTTCTCTCGTAATATTTCGTCGGGGCGATATATTTTTCGTCTGCGCTCCGGTGCGCATTAAAACGGAAACGTCGGAGAAATTTCAGATAACGTTCAATAGTAAATTAAGATATAATAACTTTCGTGAAAGTTGTACGGCGGCGAGGAGATGGAAGAGAAGAAAAAGACGATGGAAGTAGAGGGACGAGGAGGTGGAGAACTCCATTAACTTTTATTTCTCCGGGAAAGTAACTTTACCCTCCTCCTTCTCCCAGCCACCTCTTCTGTTCTCCTCGTTCCATCCAACCGCCCCCACCAAGCGTTTCTCCCTTCCCGATCGCACCACCCCCGCCCGACGACCTCCTACTGCCCCTCGTCGCGTCTCGTCTCGTCAGGTCTCGTCTCGTCGCGTCCCGTCCCGTCCCGCCCGTCCCGGCCCGTCCCGTCCCGTCCCGTCCCGTCCCGTCCCGTCGCGTCCCGTCGCGTCGCGGTTCGTCCCGGCCCGTCCCGTTCCGTCTATTCGTTTCAACGTCCTCTCATACCCTCGTCCATTCACTGGTTCGTCTCTGTCTCTGCCACCACCCGCTCCCTTTTCTTCACCGCCACGACCGTCCTTGTTCCCTTTTCGACCCTTTTCCGTTTCTCTCGTACCACTAGCTTCGCCTTTTTCGTCCTTTCGTCTCCCTTCTTCAAGATGATTCCCTCCGAAGGGGAATCCTTGTTCGTAAATCCCTCTATGCCTGTAACGTCCCCTACCGCGGTTCGGGCCGATCGCTATTTTCGTCTCGTTGCTCGGTGCCCTGTTGCCCCGTTGCCCGGGCCACAGCGACTCACTCAAATTTTAATAAAATGTCCCATGGAGCGGCCGTACAATCGCGTACTTGTATTAAGTACGTTTGTTCGCGCCTCGCTCGATATTTAAAGATCCAATTGGCTTTCAATTTTTGCTCCACCTTCCTGCTTTTTCGTTTGCTAGTTGGTCATCCGTTTACTGTTGGATCTTAACACTGAACTATCAAAAGGTGTCGAATGACCCTTCTACAAATTTCCTACTTAATGGCAAAATTTGTTAAGCTGGTCTTCTTAACATTTATGGTGATTGTCACCAAGATAAAGAATCTATAAGTGTATTCATTTATGTTTGTTCATTTATTTTTTATCTTCATTTTTAAGATCAAAATAATTGTTCATTATACGTCGGTAGTTTTAGTGTTAACTGTTTTGCATCAAACGCTACATGTAAAGCTGTTGTACGTGATAGAGTTCGTGTTTGATGTCACTGCGCATATTCCTTGCGCAGTATCTTTCCCGAAAACGCGGAAAAGAAGTAACGTTGACGAAAACTTTCCGTTACAGTCTATGTAAAACGCTTGATCGGATCGTGTACGAGTATTTCCATGGCAACGATCTCGATAGGATAGGAACCAACAGAACAGAAAACGATCTATACGTAGATAACGATTTCGATACCCATAATATATAGCGTTCCGGATACAATATTTATGTCTCGGCGTACTTCGCCAGCGGTCCATTATTCATTCCGTAGCAACATATTGTATAGTGAGCATTTCATTGCGAACTAGTACGTATTCTGTCGTGCTACGTGGAATCGCTGCTTGATTAGGCTCGATGTTTAGACGGGAAACCAAACTGTGGGTTACACGTCAACGGTTCCGATACAGAGCCCACTTAGGTTAGGTTCGTTTCGCGTGGTAAACGACGCGAGACGATCGGTCGAGCTTCGAGGTTTGCAAATTAAAGGATTCGGATGTTCGAAAAGTGACTACTACTTCAATGACCTCTGTTATCGATAACATTCCGATATCATCGATGTTCGTCGATATCGGTGTCGACAATCGCACCTCTAGTTCAAGAGCAAAGATGCACGCGTGCTGAAAAGGGGAAATAAACGAGTAGAAGAGGGTTAAGATAGATTGGAACGGTGGAGTATGTAAAGAGAGCGAGGGTGACGGAGAGAGAGAGAGAGAGAGTGAGAGGAGGCGTAGAAAAGCAGAGAGGAAAGCTAAGAACGGTCCGATCCACGGGGTAGACAAGACTCGCACTTGTTGCTCCCTTCTTGGTCGGCGTTACGATCGAAAGCTCGTTTATCCGAAGAATTTCTTATGGTCAAAAGGTCGCGTGGTCGTGAAGCGGAATCTCCGTTTTCTTCGCGTACCTCTTCGACCTCCCATCTTCCGCTTTTCTTCGTCCCGTTCCGTTCGATCGACGATTTAAACGGGACTCGTTCGGTGAAGCGAAACGATTTCGAAAACGAAACTCTTGTTTCGCGCGTAACATCGTACGAAATATCTAATCGAATGGAAAATGAAAGGAAGGAAGAAATCATCAAGAAGAGTGCATCGCGGGAACGGAGAAACATTCCCTCACCGTAGCTGGTAATAAAGGATGTACGCGAGATAAACGTTGCATGCTCGTGTAATAAGTAAAACCGGTTTAAGTTTGTAAGACCGTACACGATAATAGAAATTGACCGTGTGAGGAACAGGGACGAAACTCCTTCGCGAATCGCGCGATCATTCGCGATGCATCGCGGTGGGGATAGCGAAACGCGAAAGTGCAAATAAGCGGAACGGAAAAAAAGACGAAAACGAGGAATTCGTTGAACGGCGAGAAGAGAAAATGGTTGTTTCGCGATAAGCCTCGGGCGATTACACGTTCAAAAAGATTTATAAAAACGTACGCTCGAGACGTTGAAAAATCCTGTAGAATACTCGTTGACAGGTTCATGCTATGCATCTCTTAAATAACAATTAAATTCGTTACGCTGTTAATATTAATAAAAGAGATAGTATCTTTGATGATTATTAATTACAAAGATTACATGGTAGGAAAGAGGACGCTGTTGCATGGATGCAACGATGGAAGAGAATTTGAGGTTAATTTTCTTAAATGAATCATACATTTTAAGGTTATTTTTCTTGAATGGATCATACATATATTTTCTCAAATTGATCATATACATTCTTTATCGGGGTCAATTCTTCTGTATAAAAAATATATTAGGGTACAAAGCTGAATTAATTGACTGTTGCGGGACGAACAGGCTCCAACGAAGCTCGTAGCCGTTCTTCGAACCAGAGAAACTGTGCGCCACTCGACCGTCCCGCGAGAGAATATCGATCGAGTCGGCTCGACGCCGTGTGACGCGTACGGCGTCGAACAACGCGGCTTCTTCGCACCACCATTCTGCCGACCTCCTCGTATCTCTCGATCGCTTACGGTTACGATTCTCGGAAGGAAACGGAGAATCTCGTGCTTCCGGAGTACGCGCCGTCGTCTCGTTTCTCGTCTTCTGAAGTGGTGTATTTACAGCGTCCGAACAAAGGTTCTCCTTTGTCCTCGAGAAAATTTCAGGGAAAATAATATCGTGTTTTTACCCAGATGGGAATTAAACGAACTTTTGTTCGACCAACCCAAACACATGGTAACATCGATCGATCGCTGTATAGATCCTATCATGAGAACGATCGAAGAAGGTTAGTTCGATGGTTCGCCATTGTGATCGGACACGACGCGTTTACGTTGTATCCTGTAATCATATTGTCGCGTCAGGGCAAACATTTCCAATGGATCGACACTTGCCACGAATGAGCAAACTCGCGAGAATATGCGTTAACACGATTGGAATGCCACTGAAATTAAAGCCACCTTTCACGGGAACGTAACGACTCTTTGTACAACGCGACGTAACCCCCGCTTCCTCGAGTCTCGCCTCACCGTCGTCGTGTCCTACTTTCTTGGAATATTCGTGCAACCGAGTATCAGTAAGGTACGCGTCTATTACCGATCACGGTTTCCATCGAATCGAAAAGTCACGGAGAACGTTATTTCGCGTATACATCTCGCGCCATCATACATTCTTTATAGCGAAATTGCTTCGAGCATTTGCCCCTGTCGCGCATACAGATACCGCTGGCGGTTATTATCCATACACTCTCGATATCTTTTTGACATCCGATACATCGATAATATTGTTAACCGAGGAAACAAGCTATAGGTATCTTTACAATTAAATCTATCCAGGTACCCAATTTGATTATTTAGATCTTTTATTTATTCCTTTGGGATAAATAGAATTAGTGATACTATCGATATTTATCGATAAGATTATCGCTAAGAGCAAACTAGTCGCGCATCACGCGTCGCGAGTCCTCTTTGCTCCGTTCGTTCGCGTTCGTTGCGCCACCGAACCCTTTCGATCGTGCACCGTTCCCCTCCCGTTCCCCTGCTGCCCCGTTCGCGCGACTATTTTTTCCCTCCCCGTCCCGCTTCCTCGACATTCTCCCTTCCCGAGCCGCGGATGCCCCGTGTTGCCCCTCTCCGCACCGTTATCGCCCTACGTCCCCTTTCTTCTCGGGCGCGTAGCGCGGCGTCGCGTTCGCGACTCGTTATCTGGGACACGAAACGTGAACGCTATTCGCGTGATTCGACGCGATTCTGAAATAATATCCTACGTCGTACGGGAAATACAGACTAAAACGATTACGTTTAACGCTATCGTTCGAGGATCTTGCCGAACGCGATTAATAACCACGAACACGGGGCCCGCCTGAGCGAATCGTTTCTCTCGAACGTCTCGAATCGAGAATCGTCGAAAAAGTACAAGCAAAAAGGCCACGTAAACGATGTTCTTTAATGCACGTCCCCGATGCTATCGTACGTCGATGTTGGAACAATGCCGTTTGCATGTCGAGCTTGCTTCGTTGAAATAATGTACGAACAGAATATACTTCGTTTTAGTTAAATTACATTCTTTCTGTTGAGAACGTACGCGTACAATTTCTGCCGATGAAATTATGAAGAGAGATTTGTCATGTTCGTGTACATCTACATGAATTTGTACATTACCATAATGGTTTTCGTCGAGTGCATACACATGTGTGTGTTTATCGTCCCCAAAGGGTTACAGAGTACTTTTTTTCGATCGGTCGCGTCCCGTCGCGGCGCGTTGCACGGTATCCTTTTGTATCGCAGGTAATACGACAGGGAGCGCGCGCGTCCACTCCCCTGTCGCGAGATTCACCCCCCTCTCCGCCGGTACGTGCCACGAAATGAACCTTCTTTAATCATTCCCGCGCCGGCCGCCGCGAGGAGCGCGCGTCGTTTTTGCCACGCTGTCACGAGTTACGCCACAGCTCGAATACGTTGAGCGCCGATCGAGAAGTTGGTGTTGCGGGCTGTTTTGATCGAACCTAGTCGCGAGTCGCGTTTAACCGTGTCGCGTCGCGTCGTGTCGTGTCGTGTTGCATCGCGTGGTGTCGTGACGTGTTGTGTCGGCTTGCATTAACGTCGAGCGCGCGGTGATATCGCGTGAAGCGGGTACGTAGACTGACGCGCGCGAACGATCGCGAGTGCAACCGTCCCATTGGAACATAGTCGTTCCTCAAGGAGAATCGTTTTCGGTAGAACGCGAGATCGCCGTACGAAACGATCGAGTGTGGTGCGTTAACGGTACTCGCGGTGCTTTGCACGTGTACTCTGGGATTTGTTACGACGAGTCGCTAACTCCTCGTCACGACGGTAAGTCGTCGAATTTTTCGACAGCCTCGATTAATCGATCGCGCGTTTCTTTCAGTTTTCATGGGCACGTTCGAAGCGAATACGCTAGGTGCAAGGTTACTATTCACTCGTTTGACGAGACAGTGTATTTTCTTTTCGAGCGCATTCGGATGCGTTCGTGGCGCCATCTCTCGACAGGCCCGTTCAATTTACCAGCGACGCCGATTCTCGAAACGCAATTAATTTCGAATACGTATTGAATTTCGAATCGTCGGTCGTTCGAGAATCCGCGTCTTCGATAATCCACGCTTTCTTTTCGTTCTAACGTATGTACGTTCCCGGAACAAATTTACAAATTTGATCGTGTTCGATCTAGGTTGCGTCGGAGATCGTTGGCCCGAGCGATACAGCGAGGTCTAATGGTCGATTTTAATATCTATTTCGCGTCGGTCGACGATAACGTTGAAACACAAATTTAAAAAAGATTTGTTAGGGAAAACGTAAGAAGGAACATTTCGAACGACGATGATCGTCGTATGGGATGACGGTATAGGAGCAGGCCGACCAGGTGCGGAGAAAGACGGAGGTTAGGGTAGAGGGGGGAGGGGGTCGCGACGGAGAACAGGTTTAACATCGGTTACATCGAGTAAGAGACTCGTTCGCGCGTATCTATCGGATCTCTAGCTTTCGCTTTATTCGTGCTTCGTTCCTGCCATAAATCCCTGTTCCCTTGTCCCGGCTGGTTATCCCTCTTGCTTTACCCATCGTTTTTCTCTTCACCATGTTTCGCCTTAACATTTCGAGATTTCGACCGATCATTCTCGTCTGGTCACGACAATGTTACGGACAATCGAACAGGATCGCGTTTGTTAGACGCGACTCGAAGTTACAGAGTTAAGATCAAATTATATTATCTGCTTAAGCATAGAACGGTTCCTTCCCGAAGACTATTTTAGATAATAAGATACGGGAAGCGTGTAACTTGGATGAACGTAAATGAGGACACACAATTGTGTAATAGTACACAAAATGTGAACGCGAGCAGCACCTCGCGTAGATGTGTTCCTCATTGTATTCTAGAAATTCGGTACAGTAATATTAATTAACGTAGACATCCTATGTTGATTAATTCAGACTTCTGATAATAATTAACGTAGACGTAGAAACTTTTTATTTCGTGAAATAACTCACAGTTTCTTTACTTTTATATTATCGAACTGCAGCAATAGAGTTAACTTAACGCTAAAAGTTGTCGTTTTTTTAAACAAATACTTGTTTTTATATACAAGGGAGAACTTGATTTTCAAGTGTATACCTACGGTCCGAACGCGCAACCTGCTTGCACGCGATAATGGTTTTCAGAGTATAGTCGTTCGAATGACATAATTCAACCTGTTTTCAATCGTTGAAAAATACAGAAGCTGACGGAGGGCCTACGATATTCGATTAGCGGTTACGCGTCAAAACTTGCATCTGGAGCGATCGATGCGTATCGTTCGAGATAATCGATGGCTCTTGCCACGAGTCTTCCCGATTACGTCTATGCCTAGTCGATTTCACTTTTCTTGCTCGATCTGTTGAGACTCGTCTACCTACCTACCTACCTACCTACCTACCTACCTACCTGCTCGTTTGCCTGGTTGCCCGTTTACCCATCTATCCAACTACTTACCTACCTGCTCGCTTGCCTGCCAGCCTGCCCGCTCTCCCTTCCACCCGCGTGATGTGCCCCTACCCGCTTACCTGCCCGTTCGCCTGCTTGCCTGCTGTCGCGTCTTCTGCTGGAAAAAGTAACGTCGTGCACCTTTTCTTCTTTCCCTTACCGTCCCTCGTTCGTTACGCTCTTCCCTCACTGTTCGTTTCTTCGATAGTTTATCGAACAGACCCGTTGCCCGTCGGACATCCCGAACGTTTCCGGTCCGACTATTTATTTATTTTTTTCGCCTTATCGGCCGACCCGAACATGGAAGTGAGTCTATTTTCTATGAAAATCGTTCGCTACGAAATGTTCGAAGATTCCAGAATTGGAATCTGATAAATTGGAAGCAAACGGGGGTCGATGACCGTGGAGGAACGCGAACAACGTGCTTCGTTAAGGGCAGGTGGTGGTGGCGGCGGTGGTGCTGGCGTCGGTGGTGGTGGTAGTAGTAGTAATAGTAGTAGTAACGGCAATGTTACCGGGGGTGGGAGTATCAAAGTGGTAAGGCAACGTCGTCGAATGTAATATAACGTTCCGAGTGGCGTTCTCGACGAAAATGCATGCGAATTCCCTAAAAGCTCGCGGAGGTCGAAATTAACCGATTTCAGTGACGTCGGGTGCAGCCTTATAACGTATCCTCGCGCGTCTACCGGTGACGACGAAAGTTAGAAGATAGTCGAATGCAACGATCGCCATAGTCGCTGTTGCATATTAACTCGAGTTTGCATCATTCCGTTTCGTATTATTATCACGAATGATTCATCGGACATATTTTCATCGTCGTTCTGTTTAAAGTGCCTGGTGTTTACTAAACCAATCTCGATTTCCTAGTATACGTTACTGATAACCTCATATTTTACGACGTGTATGCATGTAATAATACGTCAGCTAACAAATTATATATAATTATATACATATACTCCGGCCAGTTGTGTATACTCCGGTTTAAACGTTCGGCACTCGCTGTACTGATGACTGTACAAAGCGGAGAAACGTGAATTTGAATTTGCCGCCGGAGAGCACGGTTTGTAGATGCATCGAAAAGACGGTTTTAGATCTCCACGACGCGATGGGTCGAAACGGAGTAGAATCGAATCGGCGAAGACGCGCGTTTGCAGGCTGCCGGGGGTTATTGACCGAAGGACAGGGGTCGGGGGGCGCATCCTGTCGCGAGGCGCAGCCCGCGAATCCGCGGGCTAACCTCGCGAATAGTTCGCGAGCCGAAGAATCGGTATGGACGAAAATGGTGGCTCGAAAGTCGAACCGTAGTTTCGTTTTCTGCGTTCGGGACCAACCAGTATGTCCCGCGGTCTACGGTCACCGTTATCGATAATATCGAAATGTTACGGGGGATTAAATACATCGATAATTAGATAACGTTGATAATTAGCTAATTAAATTTAGATAATGTCGAAGTGTTATTGTAAGTTGACGCGCGTCGACAATATCGAAATACAATCAGTAATGCGATACATCGATAAGAGATATCGTCGAGGAGAGTTGATGTTGAATATAACATGTAATTTTATCGTTAAAACCTAATTATTCCTCTGCTAAATTAAGTTAGATTACATTTGAAATTTAAATGAGATTGAATTGAGTCAAGCGACGAAACGATGAATAACTTTAAGCTTAACTACAGCATAATTCTAATCTAATCTTACTCTAATAAACTCTAATTTATCCGAACGTCGAGCTAATGTAACTCTAACCAAACCTAACTGTATTGTAAGAAGTCGTAATTTAACCTAACCTCAAGGTAATATAATTTTAAATTAACCTAACTTTATTTTAATAAAACCATAATTTAACCTAACTTGAAACTAATATAACTCTAATCTAACTTAATCCAAAGTTAATGAATTCTAAGATCAAGTTAATATAACTTTAACTTATGACAAAACCTCATCTAAGCTGGTACACAATTTCGTTGTTTAAATCAAAATATCCGATTTTGTCAAATTATTTAATTTAAGATTAAGTTATATCCAAAGTACAAATACATTTTGCTTTAACGACACGTTAACAATCATATCGATACATCGCCGAATAGAAATAAGATATCGATAATCGCAGCTCGTCGACAATCGATACCGAATTTTCGGATCCGATCTCTTCCGTAATTGAAGGAATGCGCGAGAGTGTTCGTACGGTAAAACTGTAGTGTTCTAATTAAATTTCTGGTAAAAGTGCACGGACATAAATATACAGTGCGTCCCAAAAGTAAGTCGTTAATAAGTTTTAAAATTTAAAACAAGACAAATGTGTACGTCATAATATGCTGTTTGAAAAATTAAACCACGAATTTCTTTCTGTTTCGTTCGGTCCTCGTTAACGCGAACCTCTCGCTGCTCTGTTCCAGAGGAACGAGAACCTCGACTTTTCGTTGAACGTGCCGCAGCATCATCAACATCATCATCCGGCGTCCTATCATCACAACGGTTACGCAATGGCTGATCAGGTGAGTCCGAACGTTCTTCACGGATTAATTCGCGTCTCCGTGCTTGATCGACGACGGGGATAACCCGTCGCGCGTCCTGAGTCTTTTCGCGACACTGCTCGCTCCCGTCCAGCGACAAAACCTGTCCCCGAAAACCGCTGCTCTCCTCTTTTCCTTCAGGCATCGTTCGTTCGTGTCCGCTTTTATGAAGTTTTTACGGCGACCCGCGATTTCTACCGCGAATGCCCAACACCCGATTTCGTTTCCGGTTTACGCACGCTCGACTGCGAGCTACGAGTAACGACATGCGTAACAAACCGCCGACCATTATTGGGTTACACCGATGTCGACGTTCTTCCCTTTCGTACGAAATCGTAGCTGATCTTTCGAGATAACTGCTACTAACCGTTACAGTTACTTTGTATGCAAGAGGCGCTATCTCGCGGACAGCGCTGAAGCAATTATTTTCGTCGGTTGTTCCCTGCAAGACACACCACGTTATTCGTGAGGGGCCCAGGCATGGCCCGCATTTTCAATATTACTATTTAACTTCGAGCAATTAATCGAACGAATTCTCGATACCTCTATATCTTTTAAAGATTCAGTTACACAGCAGTAACTACTTGTTGCATTTAATATAATTATTTGTAATCAAATTTCACAATCTTTTTAAAAAAAAATTTATTGAAAATAAGGTTACTTCCGAAAAGAAATTGAAACTGTTTTAAGGTGGCACTCAATGTGTAAGAAACAAGTACTTTGCTCAACATTTTTTTACTTCACCATTTCGTTCGACCCGTGAATACATTTTTTTCCCATCCAATCGGGCCCAGGGGCAGAAAAAGTTGACCATGCCCGGCCCAGGCTCTGGCCAAGTAGTAACCGTTTTGCTCGCGAGGGAATCATCGGGTTTGCGGAGATACTCGTATCTTAGCATGGCCGATAGGCAGAGCGATGGGTGTGGAAGGGGACGGGGGGGGGGGGGGTACGTATACACGGCCGAGGCAGGAGTTGGGGTGAAGAAAGGCGCCGGAGGGACGGTAGGGGGCGAAAAAGTTTCAAAGCAGCGGGGGAAGAAGATGGATAGACGCGTAGTCGATTCGGAGATGGAAAGGGCGGCAAAAGGATGAGGAAGAGGAGGAGGAGTTGGTGCGAGGGGGGTGTAGAGTAGGAGGTACGGGCGTAGGAGTAGCTAAAATAGAACGGGTACGGGGTACGGGTACGGGTACGCGTACGCGTGGTTGGCGGCTGGACGTTACGGGTTAGGGAACGGGGCGCGGTGATAGGGGGATGAAAAGAGACGGGGCAAGGGAAACGTCGCGAGGTAAGGGGTAACGCGCGCGCGATGGGCCTGGGAGAGGGAAAGGGTGGATGATGAAGGGGTAGTGGAGTGGAGCGAGGTAGAGGTGTACTCGATCAATAGGCACAAGTACGTTCCTTCAAAGGAAAATTTCTGACGCTATTAAATCCAATTTAAAAACTTTTATTCCCGATGGGCCCGCCGCGCCGCGCCAGGCGCAACGAATGTATTTTCCTTTCGCCCTCGCCAGACCCGGCTACGCGCTACGAAACGGAATAAATCGCTAAAAGGATTTCGAACGATGCAACGCCGGTTCCCTTGCATCCGCGGACGCCCGATACACCCATGTATCGTTATTTCTCACGTTAAATATCGATATACCGTCGGCTCGATATTTACACTCGGCACACGATATCGGATTTCGATGTATCCGACACAAGGAGCAGGCACGACCTTGGAAACACGAATCAAGCTTTGCAGGATCATAGGAAGACGCGGGAATAATAATCTCGCGACATCGTAGCGATCTCGATATATTCGATTTCCTTAAAATAATTATATTCGATTTTCTTAATCTCTATTTCAATGTATATCAGTTTATACTTCCTACGACGGAATTGCTATTCACAAACCAATTCCGTGCTTCTGACAAACTAATTATTTTCGCGATGCTCGCCCTCGAAAATCATCGTTTCATATTGAACACTGTCTTGAAATATACTACACGATAGACAACTATAAAATATAATTTTTACATAAAAACACATTGAAAAGATATCGTGTAAACATATATCTAAAATTTAAAAAAGAATTAACAAAATTTTGCTTTACCTGCAAACACTTACATATAATGTTTTTTTAAATGGAATCACATATTTTTTCTTCATCCGAAACTTCATCTGAAACATTGTTTCCTATGAGTAATAATAATGACATAAATCTGGATGGCTAAATGTGGTGAACCACCCTGTATATTACTGTTCGTTCAACAAATATTAATTCCGACCAGCGTAACACCTATTTATAAATTTAATACGATCGCAAAGGGTTAAAGTAGCGGAAGGTTTATGGGTTTACGAAGGTACAGGTTGCGTCTTAACGTTGGCCGCGATAAGATACCAATTCGGAAGCTTGGGGATTTGAAGATTTAGGGATTGCGGGATTCGGGGCTTCGTGAACTTCGAAATTTTGAGGATTTGAGAATTAAGGACATTTAGGGATTTGGAACTTCGAACTTCAGAGAATGTCGGAAGTGTTCGAGTATATTGTGGGCATTTCAAAAAGTTCCTAACGAAAGTTCGGGAAGTGATAGCTATTGAAATTTAATATTAATAGATACTAGCCCTATCGATACCTCAGCGCGTATCCCTGTCAGTTCCCGGAGGAACCAACGCACTGCGGGTGAAATCAGAGAAACCGGGATTGTCTGTGAAAGAGCTTTCGTTGCCGATCGTTATCGCGAGCCTATTCGATCGCCGATCAATCTGGCAATCCTCGACTTTTCTTCGCAGACGTTTCACACGCCCAGTTTCGGCGACGAGGATTTCGATATCCCAGCGATTCATTCTCACTCGCATCACCACCCACAGCAGCAACAACAACAACGTCAACAGCAACAGCAGCAGCAGCAGCAGCAGCAGCAACAACAACAACAACAGCAGCAGCAGCAGCAGCAGCAACAGCAACAACAACAGCACGAGTCAATGCACGGAGGTTACCAGACTCAAGTAAGTTTCGTTTACGACGAAAAAGCTTCTCGAGAGAACACGAACGAACGCGGTGCTCGTCCTTTCACCTCTCCTCGTTCGGATTCCTTTTCAACCGTTTTTCGTAGATGATGCAACCGGCCGGTGTTCAACGGTCTCCGGACGGGCTGAATCTCGATCCAGGTGGATATCAACAATCGCTCTACCTCCAACAAGAACACCCGATACAACCCATCGGCGTCAGGTGAGTCCTTGCAACGATTCCGTCACGGAACGGTGCGACGTACTCGTTTCGAACCGACCCACACTGATCCGTCTCGCAAAAAACTGTGAATAAATTATTTTACACTCTGTTATTACACGTTTCGAACCGTTCACTTCAAACGTATCATTACTTTCCTTTTAAATCATGTACACGTAGTACCGTACACTGTTATGAATTTTTAGGTTGGCAACGCATACAATCACTGTAATATACAAGTAACAGTTCCCTCCCATTTTGTATACGTTACGTTCGACAGGCATTCTAAAACCGACACAAGACCCATAAATTATCAGTTTCTGATACTCCGTGTAAACGTCGAAGAACAGTCTGTGATATTTTTTAAAAAGAACTCGTCGCGACGATTAAAATAGATTCGATGTAGGTGCGCGATTGTACCGAAATAACGCGACCGATTTATGTGAATTCAGAATCTGTGTAAAACAGAACAAACGAAATGAGCTACCGATTGACGCGATCGTCGTCTTCCGATCGCGCTCGGCAAAATTCGGAAGTGATCACGTGACACCATTACGCGGTGAGCCATTTCTTTTATCTTGCGTTAACGGTCCGTCACGATCTCTTGTCTAAGCTTTCGTCGAAAGTATAATTTATTCACGCTTTTTCGTGTCACTGTGAGGTCGTCGCCTTCGACGAGGACGAACCAAGAAAACGGGGTAGGTTAGGCCTGGCACGGGGCTTCGAACCCCAGGATATAATACAACATGCGTCAGAGAAACGTGTCCACGTACGTGAACGGGAACCGAAAGCAATCGATGATCCCGCGGACTCGAACCACGGTCCTCGACCTAGTCCCGACTGATCCGATTTTTCTCCGTTTCGTTATAGTTCGACGTACGGTAACTCACAGAATTCTTACCCGAATATGAACTCTCCGCGACAACAGCATGGCAGTCAACAGATGATGATACTTCAACAACAGCAGCAAGCACAGATGCAGCAGCACATGCAATACATGCACACACAGCAACAGCAGCAGCAGCAACAACAACAACAACAACAACAACAACAACAACAACAACAGCAGCAGCAGCAGCAGCAGCAGTTACAGCAACAGGTGCAGTATAGGAGTCCTACGGGCGGGGGTACGACCGCGATACAATCGAGCAACGTTTCCGAACCGAACAACAATACTACTACTTCCGAGGATAGCGACGATAGTACACCTCATCCCGGAATGGTGAGTCCCGTTGGATATATACCGTCGTAATCGGTACGAAATACGGCGAGAAACGTGCGTTGAGAACCCATGCTTTTTCGTAGATTACCGGAAACAAACGACCTTCACCGGAACCGACCGACGGCGGAGCAAAAAATCAAAGGAAGTCCAAAGCACAGAAGAAAAAGAAGAAGAGAGATCCGAACGAGCCACAAAAGTAAGCACCGCTGTCTCCTAACGTTAGAATTACCGACGTTAAATAGACGCTCGCTTTTAAATTGAAAATAAAGCGGAGAAACAATTAAACAAATACTTAATCGTGAAATAACCACTCTTTATCTAAACAAAATAAAGAATAGAAGGAAAAGGATTTCCTACAAGAACATAGTAACAAAAATTTTTAATATAAAATGCAGAACCCTGAAAATAGTAATTTTTGTAGGTAGCTCTACACGTAAGAGTGTCGCGTTAGATTCGAGTTTCATATTAATGATTTTTTTTTAATCTTCTACAGACCCGTCTCGGCGTACGCTTTGTTCTTCAGAGATACGCAAGCTGCGATAAAGGGACAAAATCCGAACGCGAGTTTCGGCGAGGTGTCCAAGATCGTGGCTTCGATGTGGGACGCCTTAGACACGGAGCATAAAAATGTGAATAGTTGTATATTTTCCGCGAATTCTTGTACTTAACCCTTTGCGGACGAACATGTACACGTTATACGTAAACCATCAATTTGGCCGAGGTACTCGCATTTGCGTTTCACGTGTGTTTGTAATCTGACATCTTGGACCGCGATGATTGCAAATCGCGTTTAAGCAGAAACACGCGGTGGTAGTTTTAAATAACCATAACGCAAAGGGTTAACTGACCGGTACGCTTGTTACACTAATCGTCGCGTTTGCAGGTTTACAAGCAGAAGACAGAGGCCGCGAAGAAGGAGTACTTGCAGGCCCTCGCGGCGTACAGGGCATCCTTGGTTAGCAAGGGAGCAGCCGAGAACGATCAACAGCAACAATCGCAGCAACAACCGTCGCCGCAGCAGCAACAACAGATGCAGTATGCCGCGTACGGTGGTTACGCCGGGAACGGAGCGACTGGGAACGTCTCATATCAAGTATACAGTCCACAACCTCAACCGCCATCACCTCAGCAACAGCACCCGCATTCTCATTCGCATCAGCTTCCGCATTCTCATTCGCATTCGCATCAGCATCAGCAGCAACATCAACATCATCAACAACAACAACCGCAACAAATGCAAATGAAAAAATCCCCTCATCATTTGACGATGTCGGGAAATCCTCAGCAGCAGCAGCAACCGCAGCAGGTAGCCTTTTTTTGCTGCATTTCCAACAAACTCGCTCGTAGTAACCAACAAACTCGCTGATCGACTAACCAACCGTTTTCTTCTTCCTTAGACCATGATGAGCAACCAGATGGCGCAAGCGCATATGTCGCAACAGCAGTCACAGCAACAGCAACAGCAGCAGTCTCAACATATGCAACAAGTTACGCAGCAGCAAGTCTCGCAGCAGCAGTATATGCAGGTCAGAGAAGAAGTTCGCACGTTTTTCATTGTAAATGCGCCGTTACTTCGTATCGGTCGTTATGACAGTACTCGACATGTTTTCCTTTTCACAGATGTCGCAACAGCAGGTGCAACAGGTGCAGATGCAGCAGCAGTCGCATCATCAACAGCAGCAGCATCAGCAACAACAACAACAACAACAACAACAGCAGCAACAAATGATGCACGCGAGTCCTCCTAAGGGCGATTCGATGTCGAGTCCACCACCGGTGAACGCCGCGTCTCAACCGACTATGGTCGGTCAGAGGCAAACGTCTAACGCATGTATACGTCACGGATGCACTAATCCCGCAGTAGCGAATAGCGAATGGGAGGACGAGTATTGTAGTAACGAATGCGTGGTTAGCCATTGCAGAGACGTATTCACCACATGGGTGTCCTCGAATCAAAATTCACAGCAAAACTTCTCCACCGTGAAATAAAGAGATTGCCACGAGATCTCCCATCGATCTTCAAACCGATTCGAATCGAATGTATTGCCTAACTCGTTTTCAGTGGGCTGACTCGCGCGATCCAGCGGAATCATACGTGTATATAGACCGACGAAGAGATTTTAAGTAGAGAACAGAAAAAAACAACAAATAATAACGATAACGATAATAAGAATAATAATAATAGAAGAAATAATTAACGGACGACAGATGCGCGCGTTTGCCGAACCTCGATATACGCATATATCGTTGAAAGACTGCCCCTGCGTCACGGCACGCGTTCCCGCGACCCAATACAATTCGCCTAAAACACGACGAACCAATTGGCGCAGCGTCGAGCGTCGTTGCCGTGATCGCGAAAGAGTATTAGAATCGCCAAAGTAGCCGATAAAATCGGGCTGTAGTTCGAAGGAATCGATCTCGCTATCGTACGTTTCACGTCGCGCCAATGTCCTATGCGCGTACGCGATCGACACCCGATATTAACGAATCGAGCGAGCGTCGGTACGATATTGCATTCCTTGTGACGCGTTTAGTTAGGAACCGTTTAACGATAGAATGAAAGCGTGAAGAATGTCGGAACGTATAGCGATCGCGAGTCGGTCCTGTCTCGACGCGAATACGCTCACCCGAGGTTTTCGCATCGGTAGAGTCTCCGTTTATAAACGTCAGCGATCACCGGTAACAGTCATCGAACTATATCGATCACCTGAGACCGACACATGAAGTAACTGGAACGGATCCGCGGCGGGGACAGCCGCAAATACCGGTGACGCGCGAACTTATTTTTATATAATTTTACAAAACTTTTTCATAAGCGAACCGCAGAAGTTCGTACGAGTACGAGCAGAGACGAAGCAACGACGTTGAAACGTGTTCGAACGTCTATCGATTCACGTTCGTTCGCTCGTTTAGTATCGCGCGCGTTTTTTATTGCTTGTCCGTTGCGCGCGGCCATTTTGTTTCCGTTTACACGAGAGAGATCGCGTACGCGCTAGCTTCCAATACACGATCAACGTTGTACGACCACTTCGCTCACGAGCACGAACTGTGCACCGTTTCGAAGCGGAGTCGAGAACGATCGGTTCTTAGTTAAGAGGAAGTAGTTTATGTAATTGCTCGAACGTTACGGCCGCTGGAGAAACTTTTCATTCTTGGCCCGTGTATTTCTACGATTTTGGTTTCCAAAAGATCTTGATTCAATTGCGTTCGCCTGATGCTGTATCGATAAGTTTCCTTTTCTCCTTTTTTAACGAAATTTGTTCATTTTTTTAACATCCTTGTATATACATACGCGACAGAGAAATATCCCATAAATTTGTAAGTCTCTGCGATGTAAACATAATCGATAGTGTATCATACTGGTAACGATCTTTGACATGTCATAGAAGCGTTTAAATATATATATATATATATACACATATACATATATATATATATATATGTACATGTATAAAAAATAAATGTCGCATCGACGCGATGCGATACAAGCACGTGTGAGCGGGCACCTCTACGCGTATCGTGCGAAAAAAATGATTACGGCGATATAACGAGATACCCGGTAGAAGTGAACGAATGATTGGTTGATATTGTCCGAAACGCGCAAAACCGAAGCGGGATCGAATCGAATGAAATCTTGTAAACGATCACGATCCTCCAGTCACAACAAAGGAGGGAAGACTTTTTCAAAGTTAGTCGTAATACCGTATAAATCTGTATACTGAAAAACAAAAAAAGCAACAAAGGACGAAAAGAGAAAAAAAGAAAATAAATTTAGAAGATATCAAGTTAATTGTCCTGGCGTTATTAATATTTACCGCGCACACTCAAATGAAAATTTAATTTTCCCAAGGGGACTGACGTTCTTAAAATTGATGAATTAACTTTCTGCATCAAATGTTCATTTATCAACGTAAGCTGTTTCATTGCAGATTTTAATAAGTAAAATTATTATCGCAATTAAAGGCGCTATAACACGTGAAACAAATACAGAAAACAATAATTTATTATAAAATAATTGATTACAAAAACTGAAAGTATTTTGAGAGCATCGTTCTTATATAAAATTCGAAAATTTATACTTACGTGCGCTCGCCCCTGAAACAGTACACCTACCGGCCAAACTTGGGACTAACGAAATTAAAAAATTGAGTCTTTCTTTAAATAAACCATTTTTACGACCTGTCGACGATCGTAAATCGTTCTGCGGACATCATTCTGTTAAGAAACTAGTCCTGTAGTGAACTCCAAGCTTTACAATAGAAAATAAAATGAAATGCATTTTATGGGAAACAAAAACGTCGTCCATCTAGCGGTGAAAGGTAGGAAGTAATGCAACTAAATAAGGAATAAGATTTTAGCAATAATTAATTTTTTGGACTTACCATCGCTTGCAAAATATCTGTGGGACATATTAGTATGCATCCTGGACAATATTATCGCGTTAAAAAGTGCAAAAATCGATATTTAACGAATAAAATCGGTGATTGTGGTGGCTGTCCACTTGTCGATAAAGAAGACTACAACATTACCTGCCACCACTCTCTTTTCCGAGGCGGCGCCATCTATCGACGGGAAGTCTTTACTAATCGCGAATTGGACAATAGTTTCCCGTTCGAATTACAAAACGGAAAGCCATTGTCCAAAACGGCTGTAGTACAGCTAGTACGCCGGTAGATGGCGCATCCTCAAAAAAGAGTATAGGAGTTTATACCTATACTATAAATTACTAATTAACAAATATTTAGAATGAAATAATAATTTATTAAATACGTCTGTTTCACATGAGTCCTGATGCAAGAATAATTGAAAATTTTAGTTTTAAAGAAAATTGGAATTTTCTATTTCACTTGTTCCTGCCTTCCACCGCTAGATGGCTAAGCATTTTTTGATCCATCAAATGCAAATTTTTTTTATGTTCGATTCGAAAGCCTTTAACGATGTATAGTGTCATTATTTCAGTTCTGTTGTGATTAATGAATGTTTTATTAGTCGCAGAAATACGATAATGTTTCTAATTGTAGAGAAAAATGGAATTTTCTATTTCACTAGATCCACTGTTCGCCGCTGGATAGTGTAACAAGTACCGTTTTTTGATTAATTCAATTAAAATTAATTTTTTTCGGTGCAACGTGTGTCAATATAATTAGAATAATAGTGCTTAACGGCTTATACTTTATTTGTGATATTACTCATCTTGAACGAAGCAAAACCTCATGTTTACATAAACCGCACTGTACATAGAATGTCAAACCATTAAGGTTAGAATCAAGATAAAATAGGGCTGCGTATTAAGAACGTATGAACACTTTTTTAGAATAATTTGCTAATAAACTTATTAAAAAATGGCTGCGATACTGCGAGTAAAACGTAGACACGACGACGAACCTACAAATGCTTTAGTGATTTCGTACAAGCGACAAAAAACAGATGAAAGTGAGGAAGCGCAAACGATTTCGCCGGTTCCTTTAACAACAGTTGCAAAGTTCGCTGGAACTGTTAAGAAACAGGTTTGTATTTTAAATAAAAGTGTACACGAGATTTAAATTAATATGTCCTCGTCTCTTTCAAACAGGAAGATAGCGTCGATCATTTAATTCAAACTTATGGAAAAGATGAGTTGAAAGCACACTTTAAACAGCATCCTGTAGACATCCTAAATAAAATAAGAGAAGCAACAAAACAGTCTTCGGCAGAGAAGCGTTACAAAGTAGTTAATTGCTGCCGTTCCTTGGATGATTGTACTGTCGAAGATTTTGATGACATGGTTATGACATTTATAGACATAGAGGATTCTAAGTCCATGGCAAAAGAAGATTCTACCAAAAAAGTATGTAACATTTTCTTGTAATGAAGATTGAAACAGAATTGCTAACTACATTGTATTATTATTTCCAGGATGATAGTTACGTGTATGATGTATACTATGTTCAAACAGAAAATGATATATACCTAGATGACATGGTATCCGTGTACCCGTACGAACAACAGCTGGTTTTTGATAATTACAGAGAAAACCTTTGTGAACCCGAGTGCGAATCCGAAGATTCCAACTCAGAATCCAATTGGAGAAACGATTATCCCGATTCTTCTCATTCCGAGAGATCGATCAACGAGGATGACATGAGAGAGGCAGTTATGAACATCAGATTGAACGAAGCATCCGATTTATCGGAGGAAGATGATTTTGTTTATGCAGTCGATGAAGCCGACGTGGAAAGTTACGGTTACAAATATGCTAGATACAAGGCAAGGATAAAGGAAGAATTGGGAGAGGAGGATGAGGACTGCGAAGATCGTCTGAGCGATCACAGCGCCATATGTTTTTCCGAGGAGGAGGAGGATAATTCCAGTCTAGATAGCGATTTAGACTAAGATCACAAAGCGGTGCACAATGTAAGTTTAGTTCATAAGACGCGATATAATATTATTTAAATAGATTTAATATTTCTGTTATACCGTCAAAAAGTTAAGTAAGTAACGTTTTCAACTTGATAAGACGTATTGTGATTAGAATCGATGAAGCGTACGTTTGTTTGAAATAATTGTATAATTTAAATTAGCATTTCCATTGTGTAGAAGTAGGGGTCATAATGATCTTGGAATTTTGTTTAATCTATATATTTATTACATATTTATATAGATATATTTTGTATGTAAAATTGATCTATCAAAATAAAAACAATAAAGGTAAGCTTAGTAAGTTCGAAAGTGGCAAAAGGAAGGTGCGTGTATAGGTGTTCAGAAAATGAATCATTCTTTCTTTCGACGATATGGCATATAATGATATACCAGGTTTATAATGTATAACAAATTGTTGGAAGTACCAGACAGAGATTTACAAATGTTCAGCAATAAAGGTATCTCCTCTGTATCGTGTCGTTATCAAATCTTTTCCGTTTATTTTTTTATACTGGAATACCGTGACTTTTGCTTTCCTTTAAACAGTAATTAGCAGAAGGCCCGTAAATAATATAACAATTACTTTATAAAAGTATTCGCGAACGGTTCGCGTTTATCTGACTATACTACTCGCCAAAATATGAAAACAATTTTATATAACTGAGATTTTTCAAGTAACGTTGTCCCCTTCTGACAACGTTCATGCTATATCCAGGCGCTCTATCTCTCCCTCTCCCTCTCTCTAGCTCTTACTCGCTCACGCACTCGCTCATACACACAACCACACACATTGTCAAAATTCACATACGCGGAGAAATTCATGTTTTTTTAACGAACTCGTTTATAATGATATGAATAGTACGCTGCGTATACGTGTAACACTGGCCTTAATTCTAATTTTTACATCGACGCGCTCTCAAACGATTGGTTACTCGTTAACAACTACGCGAGATGCTTTCTTTCGATCGCATTACAACGAAGCAAATACGTTGGTAAGAATCCAATTGTATACCGTATTTCGAATCCGAACGGAGTACTAACTCGTTTACTTCTTCCTATTGGCGCAACTTGGATCGTTAATAAAGGGACATGCTTTAGATTATTGCGCGTCGTATATCCATGTTTTAGATCGGTACGCGTTACATTACCACATTCGGTTACGCCGCCACTGGTTTTTCTTTTTCAAGATAATATATTTTTAGACTTAACAGGTGAATATTTCGAATGGCAATTTGGATACAATTATCAATGTACTTACTCGTCGGCAGTAATCACGAGCGCGACTTTCATGGACATGAAATTATTTTTTTAAATTTATATATAATATATTAAACGTCATATTGCAACTCAGCATTTCTTGCACAAGCTGGGAATTGGTATCATTCATGATTATTACTATATCGTTCTGTAATACTCTACTCGCCTACTGTACAACATTTTACACTTATTAGTTTTCGCTATTCCTTAGGTATGTTGTCGATTATCGGTTACAACTACGAGATTATTGAAGAGTCATGAGATTGCACACTTTTGTATGGTTCGAATCGTGGTTATCGAGGACGACTGCACGCAGAACTTAATCACAACCACGATCCTTCCTATGCAGGACACGGTGTTTCATTTGGTAGCTCCACTTTGGTATTTCTCTTAATTTGTTATTTCTTTTAATCGGGGCGACGCGCGTCGAGTTCGAAGCGTTTCCAGTTTGGAACGTTTCGGGTTCGAAACAGTAGGTACTGCTTTGGAGCGTGTTTAGTTTGGTGCTTTCCAAACTCGAGATATTCCAAATTCGAGGCGTTTCTAACTCGATACGAGAATATAAATACGCTTACTTCGGCCGCATTTTTCGTTAAATCGAATCTTCGTTTTATCTTGAACATACTTAAATCCAAAAGCGAACTACCAAACACAAACACAACCACTGAACACGTTCTCGCTCTACCTGATTTCGCTTATCCTTAACGGAGTTTTTCGTCACGCGTATGTACACGTCGGCTAATTGAACTTATATAAGTACAAACAATTCCCTGGATCAACAGAAATCACACAACGGTCGTCAACTAAATCGGATAGTCGATAATTATATTATATTATACATATATATATATACATATATATATATATATATATGTATAAACTGGCAACAATTAACAGTCCCATTAGTTGTTTTGCTCACGTCGGTGTTGTGCCTTGAGAGTCTTAAAGTACGGAGGCCTCGGTCCTGCCGCTTGGAGGCGTTGTAGCGTGGCTGCTCGAGTTATTATTGTTGTTGTTGTTGTTGTTGTTGCTCGCCTCGCCGGCGTGGCTCGAGCAGTAGAATTTCTTATGGGCAATGAACGTGCTCAGGTAATTGAAGCTGATGTCGCACGACCTGCAATAACGAGGGCCGCTCTTGTTGGGATCGAGGCTCTCTTCCGGAGGTGGCGTATCTTCTCGTTCCTGTTTCACCTTGCTGGTAACCGTCGGTGGTAGCGGCGGCGGCGGCGGCGGCGGCGGCGGCGGAGGAGGAGGCGGTTGTGGACTCTTCCGCACCTCCGTCTTACCGTTCATCTGTACCTCCGCAGGGATCTCTTCGGGCGTAGTGGCCGGGGCCGGTTCCGGTGTCGGCAGAATCGTCTCATCGTCGAGCACGCACGTAATATAGTTTTCTTCCTGCAAGGATCAAGTTATCTCGATGGTAGTTATCTGTTCGAGCCTCGTCGCGGGCCTCTACGCGGGAAAATGTTCACGGTACAACGACGAGGTACTTACTTGCAGATCAGTTCCGCGTTTCTCGAAATGCATCTTGATGTGTGTCCTCATTCCGCGCAACGTGTTCCCTTTGTAACGACAGATGGTACACCTGAAAGCCTTGACACCCTGATGAGCGTCCATGTGACGCTGAGCAGCTCCGGCCGTGGGGCTAACTGCGCCGCACACAGGACATCTCCAGCCACCCGTGGGTCCACCGGAACACGCGTGCGTACTTCCAGGCTCGATCATAGCCTGCGGAACGAAGCGTCGAATTTATAATAAGGGTTATAAATCGAACGATTCACTTTGCAGAAGAAGCAACCGACCTTGCACTTGGAACATCTCGAGTGATGCTCCTGGGGTTCCGGCCTCTTGGGGCAATAAAACGCTTGATGAGCTACCAAATTATCCATGGAGGCGAACTTGATGCCGCACGCGGCGCAGATCAGCTGGACCAGAGGAGGCGATGGCGTTCCGGGTGGCGGTGGACTGCTACTGACCGTCGTCTCCCTCGCCTGACAATAATGCTTCTTGTGGGCGACAAAGTTCTCGTGTCGACAGAACACGATGTTGCATTCTTTGCACCTGGACATCCAGTCAGAAAGCCGATCGCGTTAAGTCCACGGTAAACGAAGGGACATTTAAGGTAGCGTCAGGTACGTTACCTCGAGACACCTTGTTTGACGAGGACGCCAGGAACCGGCGGCGGTGGCAGTTCGGCCAGTCTCAGAGCGAGCTCCGTCGGTGGCGGAGGCGCAACCGTTCCAGCTGCCGTCGGAGTGGAACCGATGGACCTCGCTCTGGGACTACCGCTTCCTCTGGATCTCGGACTACCGGGAGGGGGAGGCAGAGAAGAGGGTGCCGGTGACACCCTGTTCTCTTTCTCGTCCTGATGGGCCGGTGACTTCCTGACGCTGAGATCGAGGGGCGCCGAACCGGGCGGCGACGTGGACGATGCCACCACGGAAACGGGCGTGGTCGGTTTGTTCGCGGCTCGAAGAACCGGCGATGGCTCGACGGTGTTCTGCGCCGCGGCCGCGAGGCCCCTCGTCATCGGTTGAAGATGACCTGCGGAAAACGGGGATCCTCTACTTGTCCAAGCTTCGATTCTACTTTAGCTAATTTAGCTTCGCCTTAGAAATAGCAGTTACAAACCGTTCGGAAGCAGGAAACACGCTGTGTCCGGCGCCGGTAGAGTCGGGGCAGCCAGGACGCTGGCTCCCCGGAACAGAGAGTACGGTACGATCAGAATGGGGTTCGTGGGCAGCGCCAGACAGGGTTGCGGCGGCGGGGATTCGCCGGGACTAGCGCTAGTAGGTGGAGACGCCTTCACCGAGGAGGAACTGGTGCTGGCCGCCGGTGGCGTGTCTTTGACCACGTGCCTGGTGCTGCAGTAGTGAGTCTTGTGCGCTCTGTACGTCTTCAAGGAGCTGAATCTGATGTCGCAGTTCCTGCAATATCTCTCTGCCTCTTCGTTGAGGGAACCGTTGGAGGTGGTTGCCGCTCCCGTTCCCGGAGTGGTGGCCGTGGTCGGCGCGGTCGGTACCGTGGGCGGCGCCGGCGAGGCCGCGTGCATTCTCATGTGTCTATTCAACGACACCTTCTTGTCAGCGCTGTACGAGCAATGAGGGCAGGCGTACGCTTTCCGTGTTTCGAACTTGCTCGACTTCTCTTCGTCCTCCTCGTTCGTGGTCTCCTCCTCGAGCCGTGGCCGATGGGCGCAGTAGAAGGTGCGATGAGCTTCGAGGGTGCTCGCTGAGCTGAAGCGGATGCCGCAGGGTGGGCATATCAGTGCCGCTGGTCTAGCCGGCTCCACCGTGATCGTTTCTTTACCATCGGTCGGTAATACGTACAGACGACCCGATGCTATCGCTGCAACATTCGTATCTTCGATGAAACTCGTATTTCGTCGAACGCGTCGCGTTAAGTAGTCGGGTAAAGAACCGAAACGCGTTATGGTATTTCGTTAGGAGGAAACCGATGTTACCGTTTTGAAGACCGGCTGGCAAAGGTGGCACAGGATTCGGCGGCGAGGTATTGCCCGGTTTAACGGTGAGCGCGGCTACGGCGGCAGGCCGAAGAGCGGGATCGGTCGCCAGACTAGCATTCAGTCTCAGTCTTGGTGCTGCTTCGTCGTCCAGCTTCAACTTCTTCTCGGACGGCGGATCGTCGGCGTTCGGCCGCCTATGAGAGTCATCCGAGTCTTCTCTCCTGCAGACGGACTCCCGCCTCCTGATCGAAGACGTCGAGGAAGACGACGACCTCGGTTGGCAATCCTCCTCCTTGACCACCGCCATGCCGGATTCCTCGTCGGTGTCTTTCGGACTCGACTCCCGCGTCTGATTTGGCCTCTGGGTGACATGTCGATCTCGCAAGCTCCTGGCAACCTGGACGATTCGAACGTAATAAATATGGATTAGCGCCTATGTACGTACTTTGAATCCGTCGATAACGGACAGCGCGTCGCGGATGTACATTGTAGTTACAGCGTGAACGCGGCGTTATTTAAGCGGGAACGTTACCTCGATGTCTTCGGTGAAATTAGCCAGTCGTTTCCGAGTGTCTTCGGAAAGCACGCTCAGCCTCAGTCTGATATCCTCGGCGGCCGAATTCGCGCTCGTAATCGATGGCGGTGGAGGGTTCAGTCTCGGAGGCGGTGGCAGGCTCGATTCTTCTTCGACAACTGGCGCGATCGGGCTGGAAACCGCCGATCCGCCACCCTCCACGCCGCTGCTCACCGAAGGTGTCCTTTCCGAGTCGCTCCATTCCTCATCCTCCCCTGAAACGAGTAAACGTCTCATTGATCATCCGGTCAGCGTAATCGAGATCGTTCTCCCGTCGACGTTCGACATCGGTATCCAGCGATCGCGTTCTATCGACTTTCGGTAAAACCGCTTAACGTTAGCCCGAATGACAGCGGCGCACGTAGAACAAATACAAAGTATTTTACGCGTCTTCGACGATAATAGGTTGCGTTCGTACATTTCTTCAGGGTGTTCCAATCGGCTGTTTCTCGAGAGACGACCATAACCACGAAACGGATCCACGTGGAAGGAACGGGCAGCCGAGCCGGAAGTCGAGGGCAGCGCAAGAAAACGGAAGAAAGAGAAAAAAACGAGCCGGCACGCACGTTTAAACGATGCGTCCCTATGGCCGTTCGGCTCCCTAATGGTCGCTCGCCACGCCAGCCTTTGCGTACCCTCTGCTCCCGTCTCGCCCCGCAACCGTTCCTCTTCCCCACTATCTCTTTCTATTCATCTATCTATTCCCCTACGCCGGGCCACCCCACTCGATACACCCTTTGCACGCCTCTGAAGTCCCCCACCATTCGACGAGCAGCGTCGTGGCGTGCAGATCCGACGCCGCGAGGGCTGCTCTCGCGTCGAAATCTCGGATTAACTCGTTCCGGATGGGGTTGTTTCGTTCGTTACACCGTTAGGTTGGTTCGGTAGGTTCGCTGCTTTACACAGGTAGCGCCGGCACGGTGAAGACGACCGGTACAATCACCGTTTCGCATCGAAATTTAACCGTGCTCGCGCCGTGGCAAAAGCTACGAGTAACGAGTTTCTACGTATTCCGAGCGAAGAGCATCGACTAGCTATCCGTATCCGCGAATCCTCGAAGCCGGAGGTGGACAAACCGTTGGCGAACGCGCTGACAGTATCGACGACACCCTCGAATTCGGAGCCTGCGGATGTAGAAACAGGATTCGAGGATCGTGCCGATCGTTCTCGAAATCGAGACGACACGCGTATCGTCCGTCGAATTACCCGGATGCTTCGATTGGCCCGTAGGGCGAGGCTCTACGAGCCGTACGGAGCGTGTACGAGCGAGAAGGAACGACGAAGGGAGTAGACGAGATGCCGAATAAGATTGGACAAAGGGTTGCAGCGTGCTCCTAGGCTATCCCGTACTCGCATCTACAGTCCGGTCGTGTTCCTTCTGACTCTCCGTAAATAAGTGGTCATCGATGGATCGGTGCTTGCCAGCCACCGCGTTCCTTCTCCTCCCGCTCTTTCCCGTTCTCTTTCTTTCCTAACGCCGTCCTCTTCGCTCGACTCGTTTGTACTCGACGGACCATGGCTCTCGAACAGCATTCTTAATTGCACGCGCGTACAAGTTAGTTGGGAGCGTTAGACACGTTAGTCCGAGCGCGAGCTTCGTCGCGACCGAGTCGATCAAAATCGTTTTAAAACGAGTCGCGTAAAGAGGCGCGAGTCCGAAGAGGTCGTAAAATCGGTCATAATCGATTTTAGACGAAGCGTAAGGACGTAGTTTCGATTGAAGGGACGATTAAGGTCGGATGAACGGGCGGTAGCGAGAACAGCGCCCTTCACCTTCCACGAAGACCATTTGGTTCTGAAACGGCTCTATCGGGCACGAGTGTCCCCACGAAGCGAACTATTAAACACGCTCTATCTGCCTTTCATTCTCGTTACCGGCTTCGACCATTCTTAATTGCACGTGCATGCAAACGTTCCCGATCGGGAGGGCTGCGCACCTTGCTCGCCTATACAACCACCTACAACCGTCGTCGTCGCCGCCCGCCACCAACCACCTCCGGCTGGCTGCTGAGGGTGCAATATATCTCGAAAAGAAGAGGGCGGGAGGGGGGCAACACGGTCGCCATTAACATATTCGCGAGCTGATAAGCCTTTCTTGGAACCGATACCGCGCCCGTGTACACCTTCGGCCCCGCTTTATGCGAGAAAACGAACAGCCGGTCGTAACCGCGTGAGAAACGAACCTCGGAAGCTCTCCTGCTCTTTGCCAATCACGGCTTTGTCTTACCTCTGTCCAGCGCTTTTAATTGAATTTAGGTACACGCCAATGGAACTTTCATCCGCCGAACCTTCTCGCCTCACTTTTCCTTTTCTTTTGGATTACGATACAGGCAGAGCCGAGCTTCCAGCGGAATTTCAAACACTTTGCAAGTTCATTCGGAACCTACGTAAATTCTGCGAAATCCTAACGAGGCCTACGATTTACTTACGATCCCTCAGATTTTTCTAGGAGTTTTCGGCTACTCGAATTAATTTATTAGTCTCTAGAATTTGCCTAGGACTTTTCTAGTCCTTACGGAGTTCCCTACAGATCCTCAAGATTTTCTACGATACTGTAGGAACCGCATAGACTTTCGGACATTTCCTCGATTTTGGGCTATATGTATACATTCGATTGAAAGCACCACGGAGAGACACGAAACGATCCTCGTGGAGGAACGACGATCGTCATCCCGAAGGGGCCAACAGACGCACAGAGGGCAGCAGAGGGCGAGCGTACACCGGTGGCAGGAAAACGAGCGCAACGGTAGCAGCTTCATCGGCGCTATGCAAATAGGATCCTGATCGTGACGCGGGTAGGCAAACACGCGACGTACAGGTAACAGGCAGGGCTGCCGAAGTCTGAGTGAGTCCTCTCTGCTTCTTCTTCTTCTTCTTCTTCTTCTTCTTCTTCTTGTTCCTCTTCCGAAGCCGTATTATGGTAGTGTGCGCCCTCTTTTCACGGGGCCACGACCCATGCCAGAGATGCATGCAACTCGTACCGATGCACATCCACGGACACTTAGCTTTTCTCTTTCTGTCTCCACTACGCTCTTCGCGGACTCTCCTCTCCTCTTCTCTCCCCCCTCCCTCTCGCTCTCTCACTCTTTCTCTCTTTCTCTTGCTCTTTCTCTTTCTTTCGTCCGTTGTTGGTAGCCAGCGTCTTTTTCTCCCCGCTGTACACGCTGCATCGTGGAGATATGCTAATGCAGCCGTCCCGATCGTGACACCGCGGCTGCTAAGTGAGAGCTCAAGTCGCAACCTTCTCATCGGCTCCTACGCCGCGTCGAGCCTCTTTCGTGCTCCTCGATCTCGCTTCTCCCATATCGGATCCCCTAACCGCGCTTTCGGGAATCCGAACCTTCACGATGCTCCTCGCCAACCCATTATGACGTCCCGAGGACAGCCCGACTTCTGATCCACCTCGATAGAGTCCAGGAGGTGAAAATGTGACCGCGACATCTTCATTCCGGACCGGACAGATACGCCGAACACGGCGCGTCCTCGCGATCGATAGGTTCGAGTATTCGAGCGTCGACGAAGGTAAGTCGAGGTCGTTCGATAAACGATTGAACGCGCCCGAAGCGTCGCGGTTGGTACAGGTAAGACGGCGATAGTGAAAGCAACGAAATTTCGTTGTCGAAATTGTAGGAAGTAGAAGAGGAGCGAACCCGAAGAAATCCCAGGAGAGACAGTTTAGTATCGCGTGTCTTTCGCGCCCGATGTCGAGTTAAGAAGGTTTCCGCGTTCGATGGCTGACAAAACAAGGATCGTTGGCCGTGTAACTACACGTTCTACACAATTTACAGGGGCACACTCGAGGATCGTAGCGTCCGTGTTCCGATTCAATTAAACGGCGATGCAATCGATCAATTCAATTCGTCCCGTTACACTTCGCTCTTAAAGATTCAACGAGCATCGCGCAAGCACACACCTCATTAAAACGCAAATCTAACCGATCGATCCGATATCTTCGATCTACCTTTATTCCGGCCTGCTTCGACTCGCGTCGTTTTCTACGTCGGGTGCCCTGAGGGGGTGGGCAGAGGGACAGCAGAAAGAGAGAGAGAGAGAGAGAGAAGAGAGGCTCTTGTACCGACCGTCCACGTTCGTCCATCCCTTCCAAGAAGTTCGGATCACGTCGTGGAGCACATTATTCATGCAAAGCTCTTACTACGTCTACCTTCGTCTCTATCTGCGTATCAACACGCATGAGCTATACGTGGCCGTCATCTGTACGTGCAGCGACGACGAACAGAGACCGCTCGAACGATTCGTTGAGAATTTCCTCTGACACGTTCGATACATTGTTCGATAAAAAAAAAAAAACTGCTGATTCAGGGGGGTTTCGCGCGTTCGATGACGGATCGAGTTTAGGAATTTTCGTCGTTGGCAATTACCGAAGCGCGAGACTCGAGGTCTCGACGCTCGTATCCGATACGACCATTCGATTCGATGCGTTTCGACAGGGCGCGATCTCGATATCCGTAAACGTTGACTCCGACGTTGTAGAAACGCTATTAAAACGATTCGAGTAGTAGCCGAATAGAAGTTATCCTTATGTTTAGTTTGCATAACGCTTAAGAATTTGTCGATTTGTTTTTGTTCACGCGACCAGCTACAATTAGCGACCGGCTATCGAATCACGAGGATGTTATAAATAGTATCGTGACTCACTAGTGACCCACGATGGATCGATCGGGTCACGCGGCTTACATAATCGTTCTCGCGAAACTATCGATCTATCCGATATCGAGATCAGACGCAACAGATGTTTTATATTTACGTACGGTCACGGAGAACGTACTTAGATAGTTTCGACGGAAAACGTTATCGGAATTTCGGTTCTTCCCGCTTTTTTACGATTACGCTTGCTCGAATTTCGTGCGGTGAAATCCGATCGTTACTTAATCGTCCCTTATTCGACGTACGCGCGATCACCTTCCGATTTCCGAATCTTCTTAATTAGCCGAAGGACGTGTTCTCGGATCGACGATAGACGCGAAACGAGTCCGGAGAATCGTCGTGGAACGCGTCACGTGTAAACGAGCCCGTGCAAAGAGTAGCGACGCGGGTTGCGGGCACACGGCTAGGACAATAATGATAGTAATTATGCTAAAGGGCGACGATAAATCCCGGTTGGCGATATCGTGACGAGATATCGCACATTTCGACTTTCAGCCGTTACCACTTTATTACCGGAGTACCATCCGAATGAAATACGCCAATTACTAGCCGGCAATATTATTAGTCTATTTCGCCGACCGAATAACGATAATCACGCTCGTTCGTACGAGTTACTAGATTTCAACAACCTCGTTTAGTCCGTAATTGGCCAAAACTATCGAATAAATTTTCCAAATTTATGATCCATGATCGATCGACGTACGTTCGATAGCTGTCGATACGATGTCAGAATTTGCCAAATTAAATCGATAGTCGAAGACATCGACGGGGTATGGGAACATAGAGACATTCTAGAGCAGTTTGGGTCTAGGAGGGAATTCGAAGTTACTCGTATTAGGATTCGTAGTTAGACGCGATGAAAATTTGTCGCGAAAAGGAAGCCACGAATTGAATGGAATTAATCGATGCGGCAAAAAGGGCGAGATCGACGAGTCGGAAGCGATCGCGAGCGTACACGCGACATATAGAGCACGGTGTTCCGCCGTTCGCGGTTTGCTCGTTCGATTTCTGCTTTTCACCGGTCAACGGGGAAAAGAAACAGAAATATAAAAATCGTCGGGCAAAGCAGTGAAAACCAAGTTGGTGACAGATGGCGAGTATCGATAACGTCTCTCGAAGCTCCTGCTAGCGAGCGAAACGACCTGCACGGATCCTGTTCCTGTCGCGAGATAAAAGAAGAAACAGCTGCGTCCCGGCGCTGATCGGACGATCGCTCCCCGTGGCTGAACGAGAATACTTTCGACGTGGGACAATTCAGCGAATATTTATGGGGATCATTTTTTTATCCGCCGACCGAATGGACGAAACGCGAATGAACGTTCTAAACACCGGCGAGAATTTCCTACTATGTCGTACGTTTTCGACGGGATTCACGAGAGACCTCGAGGAAATTGTTCCATGCTCGCGAAACTTTCGTACCCCCGTTGAATGAAAAATCGCGTCGAACCGAATCAACTTGTATCGAAACGAGTCCCGATAATCCCATAATTGCCAACTTCCTCGAGCCTACAATTTCTGAAAGGCTACTTACTGTCCAAGGAAGCGAGAGCATTCGCGGCGACTTTCTCGAATTCGTTTAAATCGGCCGAACGAAAATAGACGAACAAGTGGCCGAAGGGCGTAGCCTAAAGCCAGAGGCGTCGCTACCGATTCGTAATAAAACAAAAAGGAAAACGTTAAGAAGAACCGAGTGTCTCGGTGGTGTCAACGACTGGTATCTCTTAATGACTGCCCCATCTTTCAAGGTTTAATCGTCGACACGTATAAAGCATATCCCTCGGCTTTCTGCATATTCAATGCACGTGACTCGGCCAGGCTCGTGCTGCGTACACGCGTTCAAAATTATCGAACCTCCTCCAACTGTTGCTCGATTAAAATGCCAGATTCCCGTTTTCAGCAAAGAATAAAACGTCATCCCACTGGCTTGTTTCTCCGCGGCCACTCACCGAGCTACACGTACGCGCCATTCGATCGAAATTCAGTCCGGTCTTCACGATTTTCGCGTTCTTACGTCTTTTTTTCGTCGATATCCGACCATTAGGCTCGGAACGCGGCAAAAGTGTCACGAACGGGGACAGATACACGCAACCACCGATAATCAGTTACCTTCGAACTCCTATTTTCCTAAAATCGCTCTTCGCGTCGAAATTCTGAACACGTTTGTACTCGGCTTTAACCGATATTATTTATGTCGGTTTACGTTATTCGTTAGATCGTAAAAAGGTGTTTAACGCGTACGGTCGTTTAACGGAGCGAAACGGTAAAGAGGATATCCAGGCGGGCGCAGATAAATCCGTCGAGCGTAGGCAACAAAGATGTGGTGGGTTCCTTTCGGAGCGGGCAAATAAAACAAAATCCAGGCAATTATATTCACGAAATATTCTACGCCGCGATAGGATCGAACGGCCTTTCTTCGTTCGTTCGATACAATCAACGAAAATGGATCTGGATCGAGTCTCATTGTGGCAGCGAGCAACGGATACTGCTACGACGCGGCCGAAAGATCCGTACAGGGCCAAACCGAGGGGAACACGAACCGAACAGAGTATAGAAGAAAATAAGAAGACCGAGCATTCGGCAGAAGAGAGGGAGATGTATATATAGATAGAGGGAGACGGAGACAGAAAAGAAGAGAGACAACGCGAGCAACAAGAGGAGAAGGCCAGAAGAAGATGGCCAGAACTCCGTTTCTCGTCTAGTCGAGATCTAATCTCTCGTTCCCGCGCTGCGTGCCTAATTAAAGATCGATATCTCTCGATATTATTGCACCCCGTATCCACCCTTCCATGTACCACCTTCCAACCACCCCGTCGCCCTACTATACTCCCCCCTCCGCCACGTAGCAGGTTATTAAATTTTCCTATCTCGAGGATCTGGACTGGCCGGTCCTACACGCTCCTATCTGATCCGGTCAATCTTTAGTCTCGTTACCTTTCGGCCCTATGCTCGTTCCACGATGCGCCCGATTCGGTTCTTTACTAATTTTTTACGGGCTTGGCTGCGAGACCGCGAGATCGAGAAACGGGATCGGGCCCCGACGGATATATTCTGGGGGAATCGGCGTCGAACTTCGCGTCGAGATCGTTCGGATGCTCGTTTTTCGAGATTAGACCTAGTACTAGGATCAGGTGTTCGATCAGGCTTCGAAATCGAATCGCGACGATACTGGAGCGTGCCGAATTTCGTCGCGTACAATTACCATCTCGTAGATTGGCGACCGATTCGAATCGAATCGCGCGAAATTAAAATTCTTGGAATCGAGCATCGATGATTATCGCGTTTATAATTACCGGATAAGATCCCGAGCTAAACACAGTTGTAAGAGACTCAACGATACGACGTTAACGGTCGATCTTACACGACGAAGAAGCCGCGCCCGGTCGATCGGTGAAATCAATCAATGCGACACTGTGAACGTGGCTTAAACATTGAGACGTGACCAATGCTCGTTGCCACGAAGGCAATGCCACGTCGGGCAATTATCGCTCGGCAGGACCTCGACGTGCATATATTAAGGCCAACTAGATTCTTCTCTTTCTCTCCTGTTCTCTCGGTTCGCGACAAACCTCGGCTGTGGCCAACATGGTGGAGGAGGAAAACGGCGACGACGAAGACGACGACGAAGACGACGACGACGACGGTGAACCGACACACCAAGATTTCGTATCTGGCCAGGACATTTCTCGCCTACCTTCTGGACGACGTTTTAAGATCGATATCGAACCGCTCTGGAAGTCGGCCGAATGAATAATTATCAATGGGAGGACCCCGTATATCTCGCCACCTTGCCCCTCTTCTGTCTTCTACTCTTTTTCCTTCTTTTCTACCAAAGAGCGAACCGAGTTCGTTTTGTGTAAAAAAAAAAAAAAGAAAGGGCGAGGATCTTTGATCGATGCGCCTGCGTGTCGCGATTATGAGACACGCGGCGATGATTCGGGACAAGTATTCCGATTTTCTGGAGAAGCGCTATTTTCGAATAAATATCGCGATTCGTCGATTAATTTCGTTAGTTTACGAGAGAGAAGCTCGTCCAGGTAAATCGATTAAAGATCTTCGAGGGTCGAACTGTCGTAAAGTCGCCGCGAGCTATCGAAAAGTCCGAAGAGCGTTATTTATGGTGTAGTCCACGAGCAATCCCCGTCGTCGCGAACTCTCACGCGTCGATACGTGCTTCGAGTTCGAGCGCGACGTTGTATCTCGGTACGAGCAGAGCCTGCGCATCTAGAGGCCGCTAAAATGCTCTAAGGATCTTGTACACAGACCATAAACACGGTCGAAGCGAGCGAGAGGGCTCCATAAAAGTATAACGATACAAAAATATGGATTCGGAAAAAGTTGTCGCTATTGCTCGAAAGAAAATTTTCGTATCGACGATACCTTAAATAAACCATAAACGAGTTTAAAATAAGGAATAATGTTGCTTTGCGCGACCGACGATAAATACAGATATTGACCAGGCTCGACCGATCTCAAATCTTAATTAATTTTTACGGTCGAATCTTCGTTCGATGACGAAGAATCGAAACGAACGAAACAGAAAGATTCTCCCGTGTTCTCCGTGTAAATTCCGATCGCGTCGACGAAACACAAAGCGCGAAGTAAAAAAAAAGGTAGGACGATAACTCACGGGAATACCGATAAACGACACAAAATTAACTTCCAACCCTCCCACGCGTCGACTTCCTCAGACTTCCTCGATAAAAATCCATTTCCACGTATCTCCCGGTTGCAACCCCTCCGTGGTGTAGGTAAGCAACCAATATCGTCGAAATTGAGCGATTCCAACCCCCGTCCGTTCTTTTCGCGAACGGCGAACTGGCAACTTCCACCTTGTCCCAGTTCATCTTCCCTCTTTTACAACCCCTACGTGCTGATTGCAACACCCGGTTGCAATCATTATGCATGATGGAATAGCATATTTTATAACAAGGTTTTCGAAAATCGTAGCAGCGCAGAATTGAAAAGTGTCGACGTAACGCATTGAATTGCATCGAATCGAATCGAGCCCAAGTACTATCCACCCTCCCTAATTGTATATACGGTGTTGTCAGGGTGTCGCGGAGAACAGGGTCAAGCGTCGGGTTGTTCACGGCATGAAAGGGGTACATCGGGCCCTTATTAAGAAAAATGGTGTATAGCCCGGAGAAAAAGAACAACACGGAGCCGCTGTGTTATCTCCGTGAAACCTATTCTAACGGGCTTATCTACCGTAAAAACTTGGACTTTAACCACCGGGGATCATAATCGAGCTTATCTCTCGTTCAGCCCTCTTCTTCCTCTTCCTTTCTTTCTCTAAGCGGCGGGTCTGGTCTCGTCGTTGCACCAAAGGTTATCTCCCCTTTTACTCATCTATCGCACCCTGACGCGCTATCGCGAATTTTATCGCGGAAACTTTGAATCGACCCGGAGAGACCGAGATCGCGGGAAAGAAAAGAGCCGCGGAAACGGGCTAGCAGAATTTTATTGTACACCATGATCGGTCGAAGATTTCGACTTCGGAGAAGCCAGTAATTAAAGTACATTTTGGATTTTCCAGGAAACGTATTAATACGAAATACATGTTTCTTATCGTCGCCCGCGAAGGTGGGATAACGCGTATTTCTTCGTTTTTAGAATCGAACAAATCGTACGACGAAAAAACGATAGCGCGAGTTAATATTCGTCCGCGTATACGCGTAGTAGTAAAGTCGAATATTTGTTACGCGTAGAAAGAGGAAAATCATCGACTTTTTCTGACCAATACCTCTTTCGATAGCGGACGGGAACAGGAGAGGGCGAAAGACGAATTGCGTAGACGGGGGTGGGATGCTATCGTCGGTACGTAAGCACGAAATATCGCTACATCGTAGTAGCGGTTGTACGCTGTAAAAATATTTGAACCGTCCCGAAGGTACGGCACAGGTACAGGCTCGGGGGTGGTTTACTGGCGGCGCCTGAAAAAGCACGATTACGTTTACGACTTCCCTCACCGTCTGTCGGCTCACCCTTTCGCGCCCCTTACTTCTCGACAACTTCCTCCAACACCCCGATCGCCTATTCCGCTACCTGCGGTATAACGGCGTTCGTTCTCGAATTAACGTTAAACTTCGACGTTCGATTTTGGAAAATTCCCGTGAACGAAGACGGACGTTCGTTGTACGTTTTGGTCTCGTTTTTCTACGCGGAATCGCTTCCGTTTTCGATCGAACAAATTCTCCGAACCCGATGCAAAGGCATCCCCCCTCTCGCAGAGAACGATATAAACCACCGAAAGATGCGGCAATAAAAAAATGTAGGGGTTGAGAGAAGGGTAAAAAGGAGATACCGTAAAGCGGCGGCGGGATCTTTCGTGCGTCGAAGGAGAAGACAAAAATCGTCGAAGCCATTTAGACGGTTTACGAGCCCGCGGACGAGGCGTATATGTACCTATCTCGAAGGCTGGCCGTGGAGAAAGGTGAAGAAGAAGAAGAAGAAGAAGAAGAAGAAGGAGGAGAAGAGGAAGAAGAATAAGGAGACGAAGACGAAGACGAAGGTAGAGGGGAGCGAGCGAGGTCGGCTGATACGAAACCGTCATCATATTGAAAACCATAATTCGTGGGACTCGGGGTACCCAGGTACACCAGGGGCGTACCGTGACCGCTATCGGAACAGCGTCACAATAAATACTAATTCCTGGAAGGTGGCCCTCGGCATTATCTGTGGACCGTGTGGCAAAGTCACTTATACTTACTTATACTTCCCCTCTTCCTGCTCCCTTTCCCGCGTGTCCACCCTCTCCGAAGTTGCCTCGATAGAACGAGAATAATTATTTCCGATAGGTCGATGATAGTCTTTGGTTGCCTCGTTATTGCTTATGCTTTATGTCCCCTCTCTTCCGTAATCCTTTCTCCTTTTCTTCGCTATCCGTATCTTTTTCTTTCTCTCATCCTTCGTTGTCCCCTGCCCAGTCTTTCCTTTTTCGCCGTGCTTCCTTGCTTTTCCTTTTTCGGTTTTGCCTTTCCCTTTCGCCAGGGACGAACGATGCCTCCTCGTTCGTTATCCGGGGAAGCCTAATCGGGGACCATCCGTCAGTCTAATGGAGAATCGGAACGAACGACGCTCGTTTCGCGAGCTTAATTGTTCCTCCTAGTTGTCGTTGTTTTATGGCCGTACGGAAGACGCGCCCAGACGTTGTAGCGACGAAGCTAAGTCAAGAAACGCGTCCGATTATTATTAGCCGATTGGCGAATCGCCGAGGAACGATCGGAAGAGGACGCTACCGCCGGGATACGCTATAGTCGGGTTTGCCAGGTGCAGCGGCAACGAAACGTCGATCATACGCCCTCGAGTTTTCTTTCAAAGATTTTCTCGCATAATATAAATAATTGCGTTTATCGAATCAAAGTCAGGGAGAAAGAGGAAGCGGTTACGACGTCGCGCGACGCTAGCTATTCGCCTCCTTGTTTCGAAGCGTGGCGAACGGTAAACGGTGACAGTTCGTTCGTCGCTTACGTTTCAGCGAACGAGTTTCGTTGCGTGAGACATTGTACAAGATGGCTTCCAACGGGAGGAAAAGAAAGTTACGAACAATGTTGCGAATTTCTCGAAGCGGAACAGAGAGAGAGAGAGAGAGTAGCAAAGTTTCGGCAAGTTTCTCCTCGAGTGCCGATACTCCTTAATCATGGACGCGTTTTCTCTGTGGTTCAACGGCGGCCAACCAACCGCCGTTTTCCCCGAAATACGTCCAAAACCCGGGGGGAGCCGATTCTTCGTAGATACCGAAGTATCTTCTTGCCAGAGACGCGGTTAATCTTCGGTCGAGAATCCTGCTCCTCATATAGCTCGATATTGTTTAACTTGCCTCGTTATCGCTAGATGCACTCTATAGCCATCTCTCCAGGGGTGGAAGATAGCGTGCACCTTCGAACCACCTCTCACCCTCCCAACCCTCGCATTTTACTCTCCCTCTGGCTCTTCGTCGCTCCTTCTGCCGAGTTGCCGAAGGGGTTGGGGGCCTGGAAGGGAGCTGCATCCAGCTGATAACACCTCCTGGACCGATAACGAGCCGGCCAGGCTCTCGTCCTACCTACGCCACCCCTTAACGCTCCTCGACCCCTTCCTTCGGTTCGTGCCGCGTGTTTCCACGTCGTCGCTAACTCTGCGACACCCTCTCGCGTCTTCTTTTTCTTCGTCTTTAGACTTCTTCGCGAGCGAAGTACGGCCATGGCCAAATGTTTCCGTTATTCCTACGCCGGACAATCAGCGATTCGGGAATACGAAAATGGGGGACTCCGCTGGAGTCGCGGCGAACGAAACCGCGACAAATAAAATCGCGCGTAATTGAACCGCGTCGAATCGAGTGCCGTCGAGCGAAACGAGCTACCGAGGGCTATCCGGTCCGGGTCCGGTGGTCGGTATCTCGATCGATGTCCCGAAGAAGAAAAGAAACTTCCACGGTCCTCGTCGATCGAATCTCGATCCCGAAGAAGGGACAGGTCCCGCGATCCGTGGTCCAAATATTGGGACATCGTATCTCCTCCCGAAGAAACAAGAAAACAATGCAAAGGAGGAGGACATTCGGAGGAAGATTCGGAGCGAAGCGATAGAAGAAAGATTCGAGGATCGGGAAAAAAAAGAAAGAGACGGACGTTCCCGTATTGTCGGGCGATGCGACGTTACGTACTGTACGTACGAAACGGACGTATCCCCACTTCTTCTTCTTCTCCTTCTTCGTCCTTTTCTCCTTCGGTCGCGAAGAGATAGCTCTCGAACCGGGGTACCCAGGCTGCGGCCGATATGGGGGCCGAGACTTTACGAGACGGTGGTCGTGGACGAGTGATTGATGAGCGGCCGAGCTAATGAGGAGCTGAGCTGCAGGACGGGGATCACGATAAAGAGGTCCCACCACCAGTATAGCCCTTCTCGCGAAGCATACGTAGCTGCAACACCTCCTTCTTCCTGTTCTTCTTCTCCTCTTCTCCTGCACCTCCTCCTCCTCCTCCTTCTCGTTCTGCTCCGCATTTCTTCCTTGTCTTCGGTTCGGTTAACCTTCCCCGAGACTCTTTCGTCGTTTCCTTAGCGATGCACCAATCTCCGATCATCTTCGGGTATTCGTCCGTTCTTCTTTTCTTCGGATTCTGTTCTGGTTAGCCGTTCTTTAGCGTTTCTCCCTGTTTCGGCGTTTTCTTTAGCCGGCCTATAACTTTCGGACGTTCTTCTATTCTTCTCCTTCTTCGGCTTTTTATCAGGATGATTCGGCATTTTTCTTCCTTCTACGCTATACAAAGGCGATGCGGGTTCTTCTTATCTTTTCTTAATCTATAGACTCCCTTTTATTCGATAATATACAAATGCACGATGTTCTTCCTCGATCGTTGGCTCGTTCTCGTAAAAATGGAAAGCGTTAAAGCGATCAGAGGAAAACGAAGAAGCAAAGAAGCGTCGTTTATCCGTAGATACGGATCTACGATTCAGTGACATCATCATCGTTTCCGTCGAGGGTGTAGGTTGATTTAAAGCGGCCCGTTGAAAGCATTTGCCTACCTTATCTTGTTTTCTATTTACAGGATTATGCTCGTAATTCGAAGTGGCGGAAACGGCACCGGTCGGTCGTCGGCGCGGAGCGGCGCGGCGCAGCGTACTCGTCGACGCTTTTGCCCGAAGAAGGAGAGAGTTAAAGGGGTTGACGAAGCCAGCTAGAAGGAGAAGTAGGTGGAGTAGGTTTATAATAAAGCCTGCAGGGTCCAAGATACGTGGTGGCTGGCAGCCGTTATCAAACGGGTCCAGCGTTCGAGTCTCTCCGCAAAACCCTCCTGTTGCAAACTCGCGGTAACCTGGATACTGTTCCCGTGTCCGTTGAAACGAGTCACGAATCCGTGTGCACCGCCAACGTGCGAACGCTATTTCGCAGAAATTTCCTTTCCACGAATCGCAACATTCTTTCGCATCTTTTATTCGTCGTTTTTACGATCGATATTCCGAACGTCGACCAACGACACGATATTTCTCGCAATACGTATTTATTATCGAGATGTATCGCTATTTCTATTATCGAGGATAAAAATAGAATAAAAGGAAGGCTGCTCGAAATAGACCAGCGTTCGTCGATTCGGCACGAATCGATTGGACACTACCGAAAGCTCTCTAAACTAACACGGGGTAATAACATCGAAATCCGTAAAAAAGAACGCTCGCGATCGCGAACGCCGAAGCACGTATACTTGGGCCGTAATAAAAGAGCAAAGTCTCCAAATGAAACAACACGATCTAACAAGAAGAAAGTCCTTTTAGCTGGCATTAAAATTAGCATTTAGCGAAAAGAGAAAAATCGTTCTCTCGATCTGCTCGGCCATTCATTTGGCCCGATATAAATGGCAGGTCACCGGTCACGAGACCCGACGAAGAAACAAACGCGATCGTTTCCGTGAGCGTACTTTTTAATCATCCTGTACCACCCTTTCCATTCATCCTTCTCGTGAAAGCCAGCAACGGCGCCAGCAGCAGCAGCAACAGCACAGCACAGCACAGCAACAACAACAACAACAACAACAACAACAACAAGAACAGAAGCCTCGTAACAGCAAGCCGTGCCCTGTGTATTATAATGTAGAGTGTGAGTTATCAGACATCGGGTCGTTATCAGGGTCTGGGATCGCCTGGTCCGCTGCTAAGCTCCCACCGCCACCCCCTCTCCTATTCAACCCCCGATAACGAAAGGGTTATCACGCCACGCTCCCCAACTGCCATTCCTTGCCTCTAGAAAACCCGAGCCTGCCGTCTTTCCAACGGCAGATTATTATTCTTTTTACTCGCAGCCGCTTTTTCGCGCCGACCGATTACGATCCCTTTGACTCGGCCACTTTACTGCTCGACCACCACCTCGCTACACCGCCACCGTGTGTTGTTGCCGTGTGCGCGATCGTGCTTCGCAAAGAGGATATTGTTTCTTCGCGACTACGTCGTCGTGAAATTTTTCTAGCGAGCGAGTAGTTCACGGCACTAGGGAAGCAGGAAATTTCGATGTTCGTGAAGCTCGATGGAAATTCGGTATTTTTGGTCTCGCGAGATGTAGGATATTCGAACGTTCGAAGAATTTGGGATCACGAATCTTGTCTCGTCCGCCGAGACGTTTCCTGATCGTCTCGAGCGCCGCGTTCTCCGCGGTCGCCGTACTAGTCCCAATCGCGAAAGGATAAAAAGGCTAAGATAGGAGGCGGTTAGAGAAACGAAACGAAACGAAACGAAACGAAACGAAACGGCGGAAGGTCTGTCGTTTCGTGGCCGTCGGCGGCGTTAGCGGTGACGCGGCGACGCGGCGACGTCAACGAGGATACCCTTTGAAGGGAATGTGTGGATGCGGATCGCGGGATCGGTGTCGACCAGGCAACGATTAGCGCGAGAAACGGTTCCTTCGCTGCGCCATTCTCGACCGATCTCCCGACGCGCACGACGATAAATCCAGTGCAGGGAAAACGTCTCGTTACTCGCTGAACCGAGAAAGAAGGAAAGTGGGAGAGAGAGAGAGAGAGATCTTGCGAAGATCGAGCTTGATTCTGGTCGAGGTCATCTAGGACCCCGTACCAGCCTACGAGTTCTTTTACACCGTTTTATCGTGTCTCTCGCTGTCCGAGTTACGCTCGCGATTTCTCGTTACTCGGATAGATCGTTAAACGTCGTCGCGTTCAGCTAGGACCCTGTCGTGACGTATGGACATCCGATCGATCCACGATTCTTCGATCCCTTGCCTTCGCGATCGCGGAAACAATACCTTCTTCCCGTTTCTTTCATTTTCGTCCTCTTGTCCAGTTTCTTAATGGAAGTCTTGGCCGATCTTCGAATCGTGCACGCGAGAGAATAAAGCATCCGTAGAAATTTCCGAGCGCCGGTATATTTGCGTTACACGAGCGATTTCATCGCGATTTCTGCTCGGCCACGAAATAAAAATGAGGAGGGGGAAGGAAAAAGAAAAGACGCGGCAGGAACGCTGTGTTCCAGCGTCGAAGGGAACAAATTGCGTACAAAACGAGGCGTGTGCACGCGTTACGGATACGATCCGGCCGGAGATCGAGGCACGCAAACGAAAAAGGCAGGACGAACGGGTAAAAATCTTCCTGGAGGTGAAGGAGAAGAGTAAAACCGCTCGTTTATCGCCGCTGATCAGCCGCGTATTTCCAAACAATGCTCTCACGCGAACCGATATACGGGAGCGACGTCGTTCGTTCTTCGGAAGATTTTGCGAAAAGGATGAAATCCACGAAACGGTTGAAACGGACTACGAGGAGCATCGATCGAAGCGATCAACTATAATTTCGTTTTAATTTAATTCAATTTCGTTCTATCTCGTTTACGATACATTTTCCGTAAGTTCCTACCACGAGTAATTTCGAGAAAACGCAACGAAGGAAAAACGAACGACTCGACTCGATGACCATTGATCGCGGAACGCGCGACCTTGGACAAGTTAAAAACAGAGAATAAACGTTGCTTTCACCCCCGTAATCGATCGCACGAGCGATCGAAGGAGAGCGAAGCGAGAGCAGGAACATCGTGGCGAAGATAAAAGAGAAAAAAAAACGGGAGAAAGGGCAACGAAGAAAAAGGAGACGGAAGAGGAGGTGGCCCGTCGGTATCTCGATGCGAAGGTAACCCAGAGAGAGGAGAAAGAGCAACGAACGATTGGTCGATGTGGTACCAGAGTGGTACCAGTCTCGACCAATCGGCACCGACGACCTCCTCCGATGCCTGGTCTCATTCATAGATCAGCCTGGCCAGAGGAGGCCTTCGAACAGTCGCCAGGATCGGAAGATCCTTGTCGATCCCGGTCTCTCTTCTCTTCTTCTTCGAGCCACGCTCCTCTCCTCTCCTCTTCTTGTTGCGAGCAAACTGCATGGCGGACGCGCAACCTCTGCCAATTATCCATGCACCACCTGGAAGAGACCTCTCGAGACCTTCTATAGGACTCTGGTAGGGTTAGCTCGCCAATCGTTAACTCGATCGGCTTCTAACGATTAACCGACATAGTGTCTATATCGAAAAGAACAAGCTGCGCGTCCGAATCTGCGGCGCGACGATCTTCCGAACATCAATTTAAAACCTCTTTTCTTTCGCGATCACTTTGGAACCGAACCCGGTCCAACGGCGTGTTCTGGACTGCACCTCGACCGGACGGTTTCGAAACCCAAAGAACAACTTGCCGAGCAACGACCGATTTAGTCTTTCGTCGAACGATTCGCGATTCGAGCATATTTTCCGTGGATTGTTCGCGAATCTCCTTTTCCATAAATTATTCGGATGGCAGAAAAGTGGCTGGTCGCGATCGGTGGCGATCGTGGACAGCACGAAATCGACTATTTATGAGAGGAGTTGGAACCGGCTCCTATGAACGCGAGTACATACATACGTTGAACGTTACCTTTGGTGCACCTTGAACACGCACCCATCCTCGTGGTACACGGTGCGCGTATACATATATCAGGGTTCCCGCATCTGTCGCGCTTCTCGCGGGGAGAGAAAGGGGGTTTTGCCTCGCTGCCGGCGACAGAGATCAGGATAGAACAACCTACCATGTTTGGCGGAGAAGGACTTCTCCGAGAGTTTTCCCTCGCTACGCCGCAATTTTTCTTTTCCCTTTTTTTTTTTATTTTTTTTTTCCTTCAACGGTTCCCGGCCCATTAGTTATCGACGAGTTATTACTCGCCGTGGCCATACCACTCTGCTCGCTTCCGCGATTTCACGCTGGATCGAAGCGCATCGAAACGGATCGCGCGACCAAACGGGGAAGAAAGATTCGTTACAATTGCTCGAAGAGGGTTACTATCGACCGTGTAGAAAGCGGTGATTCGGTTAGAGGCAAGTAGTTGGCGGTATTCCGGGGGATTCCACCCCGGAGACTGGACAAATTGCCGCCAATTAAAATTCTCTTCCTCCGAGGCGCATGGCCTTTCCTTCCTGGCTTGCGAGCGCGTTCGCCCCCTCGGGGGACCAGTTTCTGGGCCCAATTAAGTTGTACCTGGACCGTGTGGAACCGGACAGGTCCCGCTTTCGAGTCCCAAATTAATTTAAGCCTGGACCCTCGTCCCGGTGTACGTCCCGTTCGAACGAAACTCTTTGTCACAAGATTACGATGATGTCCGATAACGATAAGAATTGCTTCTCTAACAATTTTTCTTATCTTTTCTCTTCTTTTCTTTGGTTTATTTTAATTTTAGTTATTCGTTATCCAAATTCGTCTTCTTCTTCTTCTTCTTCTTCTTCCTGTTCACCGACAGAACGGCGCGACGAGTCGCTGCCGATCCATCGTTTATTCTCGCAAATTCCGCGCACGCTCCGCGTGCAATTAATGCCCGCTTTCCATCCAATCGAACGTGTCAACGGCGGCTCTTCGTCCACGGGGTCGAATCCACGAAATTCACGCTCGCGCAATTACCGTAAAGAATGCACGCAACAGCTTGTCGCGACACTTCCTTCCGAGAAACATCGTACGTCGTCTTAATTATTAATTTATTCTCGGCCGGTCGGAGGGGAATAAATTAATTCGGACTCGACTCGTTTCGCTTAATCGTTTCGTGAGTCCCCCGCCCCCCCCTTCTCTCTCTCTCTACCTTCGTCTCTCTTCTGCTTCCCCTCTTAAATATTTTGTCCCCGATCGCGTAGTTTATTGGACGTGTAAATTTACAGAGGCAAATTTCGGGCCAGCAGGAGGCCGTTTAATGGAGATGCATGCCCGTATGCAAATCCGTAATTGAATATCGAGGAGTGGGCGGGTCGCGTAAGTTAAACGCCAGTTTTCGCGTACGGACCGACACCGGTTTAAATTCCAACCTTCTTTCCGCGAACTTGCCCATTACGGAAATCGTCGATTTAGGTCGAAAACGCGGCCAACTCGTTCCTTACGAATTTTCGATATAATTGTTTCTCGCTCGTTTTCGATCGATATTTACACGTTCCAATAATTTCTTAGATACTCGTATACGCGAAGCGAGTATCGCAAATTGGCGGGGGCGCTTTCGCGAGTTATCGGCAAAATCTATCATTGAGAATAAAGGATGTAACGCGATTAAGAGGGACACCGTTTCGTTTTTTGGTTATCGCCGTTCGCGTTTGGTATCGAAACGAAAAGAGTTAAGCGAACGGTTGGATATCTGCAAGAATCGCGGTAACGCGAGCGGATACAAATGAACCTTTCCTAGTTCCTTTGGCACGGAATTGGCTCGTTTAAGGCCGTTTCTAAAATACGCAACCGGAGGCTGATTGCAGCTGCAATCAACCGCATTAAAAACGGAGCAATCCAGTGGCGCACGTCGGAGGAGAGGGGATACGCGTTTAATCGCGTGCTACCTGTAAAATTACGACGCTGCACGCTTGCCCAACGTTAACATCGTTTCTCCTCGTAATCGGAATTGTTAAAGAGGACAAATCCAAGTCCCGCATCGAACACGATTAATACTCGATACGAACTAAGATCCTCTTTCTTATCGCCGCAACCGATGTCGCAATAGCGAATTCGCGGACTCGGTAATTTTCTCGCCCGCGCTCGTCGAAACGTCCTCGGATTTTCCTTACGCTCTCCCCAGATTTCCTCCCTTCCTTACTGTGGACGAATTAAAAATTTATCCGATTCGTTCAATTATAACGATACGTCTCGACTCCGTGCACTCGGAATCAATCGCCGAAGACAGCTCGAAACTCGCGATTCGGAGAGGATAAGAACGACGGACGAAGGCTATATTTTGGATCGATTTCACCGAAGTACCAGTCGGTCTCGTAAGTAACTTGTAGCCGTACGCGATCGTTAACTAACGGCTAAAAATTCGTGGCGGTCCAAATATTCCGTGGTGCACGGTATCGTCGGAACCGTTCAATTACGACCCATTACTCGCGCACGAAAACGTCGTCAGGGTGTCCCGTAGCCGTTGCCCGACGCCTCGATGCGGGAACCCCTGCGTGTACGACAATCTATCGTCACCGAACTCGTAGGATGATCGGCGAAGATGAGCCGTTACACGGCCGCCATACGCGGTAATATAGTCGAAGACGAAACGAGAAGCGTCGCTAACTCGCGGCCGCGGCGATCGGTATTCATTACGTTAATATCGCGTGATCCGCGGCATATCCTGTAATCAAACGGCTCGCGCCGCACAGCCCCGGGGCTATCGCTGCCACCCCCCGGGGCGAACAAGCCGACTGTGTTATTAGAAGAGCGTACGGCGAAGCCGGACCGAGTAATACGGTAGTGAGGCTCATTGAGATTTATGGTTGGACCGTCTCTCTGACCGCACCTGCTCGTTACGCCTCGTGTTGCTAAACGGCGCCGCTTCGCGTTCTCCTCGGATCTTTTGCGGGCAGAGAGACCGTCGCTTCTCTAACGACGATCTACTCCGCTCTACTCCGACGCCGGAATAATTCGGAAAATGTATTTTCGAACGAACGCGTCACGGGAGAGTAAACGAAAAGAATCCCTCGAGCGAGAGAATTCCGAATCGAGTCCCGAATCTATCGAACGAAAACCATTTTCGGCCTAACGTAACGCTCCCCGAATATGGAAACAAATAATCCAGGAGCGGCGAAGAGTCGCTCGCGCGTAAAGCGGTGTCCTCGAAGATCCACGAGCCGAGGGAGAGAGAGAGGGCGATGAAAAGAGAGAGGAGGAGAGTAGGAAGCGAGATGGTATCGGTGCCATATTAGAGGAAGTTATAAATCGCTGCGAATCTAAAATTGATCTTTTCTGCAGCGGTTCGAGGCGACAGAGAGAGAGATAGAGAGAGAGAGGCGCGAGGCAGCGTGTCTGCGCGCGGAAAGACGACACGAGCGAGAGAAAGCTAAAAGCGTGGGCGTTGTACGCGCGGATGTCGCCAGGGTAGTCACCTATCGAAGAGAGAAGCCTCCGCGAGATATATCGATTGCGACGCGTCTGCGAATTCGAGATAAGCCAGATCCGCATAGCTTCGGCCGTCGAGCTACCACCCCTCTACGATAACCGGCACCCCTCTGCTCCGACTTTCGCGTCCAACGACTGTCCTAATGTCTCGCCACGATTAAAGTCACCGCGATATTTCTATCCCTACCGGTATTTACCAATATTCCTATCATCTCGTTCATAATCGTTTTCCTCGCGTTTTCGGGTCCGAATACTTTTCCGTCGCTTCGAGGTACCGACCCGACGGATTCGATGTTCGTGGCTCTCTTCGACCGGTCTACCGGAGTTGGAATCCTCGGATCCGATATTCCTGGATGTTTGGGCGTCAACCTTCCGAATTACCTACCGGTGCTTAAGTGTCGCGCTTATCCGTCAGCGGACTAAGTAGCAATAAAATCCCCCCGAGATTCGCCGGGACCCTCGCCGATCCGGAAGAGCATCTGTTTCTCGATTCGGCGCGAACGAACGAAACGAGAACCACGAACGTTTTTGGGCTGTTCCACCAGCGTTATCCGCGATATCCGACAGCGTGACTCTCCGTTTCGCGTATCACGGCCTAATTGGAGATGGTCTTCTAGAAAGAAGCGAGCGTTCGTTCGAAAGAGTCCATCGTGGAAGAAGCATTAGCATAAGGGTGGCTGATTTATAATTATAGTCCGCGAAGTTCGGTACGGTTGGCACGCAACTATCGTCTTTACACCGGCTCGATTAACATATCTACGGGCGGACACCGAGCCAGGGATAAGTTGAACGCGACTTTATTCCGGTGCAGGGCTCGTGGGTGTCTCGCGGCTGCACCACCGAGACCTTAATCCTTCGACCGGGTCCTTTGTCGAGCCATCCAAAGATCCTGTTTGCGCTCGGTACGCGTTCGAGTTTCGCGAGCAGCGACGATACGCGCCGAGCGGTAACTGGATCGCGAGCGGACGATCCTCTTCGGTAATCGGAGACGCTTCGCGCTCGAGCGGGCACTTCCTCGCGCGCGACAACCGCGACGATAAAACACCGCGTACGGATACGTCGGATAACCAGTTTACGATCGATATCGGGACATGTCATTTTTTATCCCTCCTATCCGCTTCGTGCTTCGTGATTCGGAGCCTCGATTAGCTTCTATAGCTTGTAGCGAATAGGTTATGGGCTTTCAGAGACTCGTAAATGGGCCCGTTTTAGGCGCTGTTACGTTCGTCGATGGGCAACGCCGGGTCCGATACGCGCGTCGTAAAACGAACCGGGTTCTGCCGTTCGCCGGGATTCTACCTCGCACGACCGATCTTTCTCACCGGTAATCGTTTTCCCCACGTTCCACGGCAATTTGTCGACGAAAGTTTCGGAAAAACATCGGACGGCGAATACGTACGAGAGATTCAACGAATATCTCGTTCGATATAGAAAAGAGTCTTAGTTCCGTTTAATACGCGTTTCCTTGTTTCTTGATATTATATTCGTAAATAGGGTAATGTTCGAAAACAGAACGAAAGCCATTGAATTTCGACGGTGAACGTAGTAGCAATTTTTTTGCGGACGTAATCGTTTCATTAATATTCGCTGCACCAATAATCGTTGGGTGTGCACGTGTGAACGTGTGCACGCACACCGACCCTCCAACAGAGATATACCTTTACACCGGGTCCACGTAACGTCGTGTACGTAAACAACGAGCGGTGCTTCGCGTTATCAGCGACGCGCAGCGTCGCGTCCTCGACGGGGGCGTCGTCTTTATCTCGCGCGCCGTGGCGTCTTGTTATCAGGCGGCCATTAGAATATCTAAATACCACCCCCGCGCGTCCGAATCTCGGTGTGGCGCGAGGAACGCGCGAGAGGGCTCCTTCGAAGCAGGGCATTCGGTAGAAGGGTGGTTCTTGGCCGAACGCGCCGATCGTTCGCTGCTTTATAGCAACGATCTCGATGACCGATTTTCCAACTCCCACGATCTCGCACGATTTCGCTTTATTTCGATCGATGCTCGATAAAAGAAACCGTGTTTCTTTAGCTACGCGGTAAGCGGAGGTCCGACATCGGCAAGAAGAGAAATTCCTTCCACTCCATTTTCGTGTTTATATTCGTCGATGCTCTCTTATCCTGCGGCTTATCGAACCGTGCCAGCTCCTTGTCGCCTCTTCTTCAAACTCCTTTTCGATCGCGTATGCGTCCCGATACGGGAAAAATATATTTGATCGACATCCGCGAAACTAAAATTTGTTTCCATTTTCATTCTGTCGGTCCCGGCCTTCGAACCTCGATCGATGTATCGACGAGAAAACCGATAAGTCGCGTTTATCGAATTCGAAAAGCGATCGTTACGCGGAACGCTAACTTTTGAGCAGAATATTTGTCGAATCGAGCAACGCCTCGAAGAAACACCGCCGTGGACGGATAAAACGAAAAAGAGATTTTTCAATCACGGATGCGGAAGTAAAAACGAAACGAAGACGAAATCATCGAAATATTCTGGAAGATCTTGAAAGCCAAAAGGACATTTGAAAAAAGTGAAACGTTTCCGTGCGAAGAGAACCGAGAAACGGGTGAAAGAGGTGGCTCCAAGTGGCTAGGAAAAGAGCGAGAAAGGAAACGGGGTTGCAAAGGTAATCTCTGCACCGTGTTGCCTTGGAAGGGTTAAGTTGTAGAACCACGGCTGGTCGCCGAAGATAAGGACAACTCGAATCGCTCTCGCAGAGCCGCAGAATCCGCAGGACTCCTCAGGCTGCCGCACCGATTACCCTCGAGGATCGTCGCGTCGCGTCGCGTCGCTTCGCCTCGCCTCGCCTCGCCTTGCCTCGGTCAGCCTCGAAAAATCTCGGATAAAATCCGACGAAATTGCATGCCGGATATCGCCCACGATATCCTCGCGACGAACACGCGTTTCACCAAATTATTAATATCGATCACTTACAAGAAACCGATACGTTCTTTGCTTTCTTTCGACGCAACAATCACCGCAACAAACCCTCGCGCCCTTCCTCGAACTTACCTGCAACCAAAAAAAAAACAAAGTATTAGTTTGTTTTTTCGTCGAAAAAAATTATTCGTTCGTCGATTTTAAATTATTTACTAGAATCGAGCGTTATCGTTAATTGTTCCGACATCAGAAAATAACAATGTATCGAACGCGTTTCCTCGAAGCGACCGATTATTACTAAAAGAAAATAGAAATATTAATTGTAAATGTTCCTGCAAGAACTATTCGTTCGACATCGTGGAACAACGTTCGTTCGCAATTATTTATACGAATTTCGAAGCGTCGCACGCTGAGAATCGAAGCGTATCGTTGGAAAAAGCGAAGCGACCGACTCATTACGGGTAATCAATAACCGATATATTATCGGCTCGGCGCGGCGCGGCGCGGCAGAGACGGTGGAAGGTAACCAGGAGGGGCTAGCGGCTCATCTCCTACGAGGGTGAGTCTGGCGCTGTTCGACGGGGATGTTCGGGAGTTCCGATTTACACAAGTATATTGAATTTATTGAGATGAGCGTAGGGATAGCGGCCAGGAGGATATTAGCTGCCTACCAACCACCCCGACGTTTCATACGATCCATCCTTCCCCTTTACGCCGCGTTTCAACCCCTCAACGCCTCTTTCTCGACCACCCTCTACCAGCTCCTATTCCACTCTTTCCAGAACCGACCAAACCCCTGCTTCTCTCGCTACGTCGTTCTCGTGCATTTATTAAGATCGCTCGGCTGATTTATGTCGACCGATAGCAGCCTGACGAAGGGGCTCGCTCGCGAACGCGATTCCGAGCAAATCTAATATCGACTCCGGCGTCGATTATCGGTGGACGTTCGCGACTTGCCAATTTAATATCGAAATCGTTCGTTTTTCGGGAAATCGTGAACGACGGTGAATCGTCGATCGCGATCAAATCTATTCGTTCGAAAATTGATAAAATCTTAAAACGCTAGCTTACGAGAATTCGAAATATAATTCGTTCGATCAGACGAAGGGACGACGTCGAGACGGATCGCCTGACGTTTCTCGATCCCTCGGAAGGCCATTCGGCCGATCATCGAACAGTAGAAAACTCCTTTAATCCCAACGGCGAAACACCGTTCGAAACTCGCGTCCAAGCACGAAAGCGGCGAACAAAAACCGAGCAATTATCGGCCGCGGTGGCCGATAAGACAGGCATCTCCAAACTACGCTCTCGTTCGTTCGCGATCATAAATAAGGCTGGGATCGTTTTAAAATTACCTCAGTTAGCCTAACCTAAAAGGGGAAAGAGAACTCTCCCCCGTCCGATCAGATATATCGACGGCAGGGGATGAAGATAACGAAATCCGCGGGTAGCGAGGAGATCGATCGGCCACCGCTCGGCCCGAGCTTTCGGCACCGATGCAACCCCCGAAACTTTTCGCGGGGAGAGAGCGTTTTCGCGATGACGACCAACGAACAGGTTCGTGTTGGGGCCGGTTTCGAAGAGAGCTTATCGCGAAGCGCACGCGGTCGCCACCGCCAGTCACCAGCCGCGGAATTCCGAGGAATTCCTCGCCCTGACAGGGTGAGAAAGGGTGTCGAAGAGGGCCGACGCGACCGCGCTACCAACCGCTGCTATCTTTTATACCGGGTGCTCGATTTTTCCACCGTTCGCCAGCATTTTCCGCGTTACAGGGTACACGCTCGGTTAACGTTTCCGTATCGCGTCCGTTCCAAGTTATCGAACTCCTAGCTAGTTACACCCCGATCGGACGGGGATGCGCCTTTCCATCCTCACGAAACTTTTCACCGAGAAATTCCTGCTAAACCCGTTACCAGATAGGACCTATCTCGCAACGAATCCGTTGCAACGCGTTACCGTCACGCTCGATGTATCGGCCGGTTAATTTCTTCGAATCGTCGAGGCGAAAAATAAAATCCGAAAGGATACATCGGGATGTATTATCGCGCGACTCGGCTCATCGGCTCCTTTCGTTGTCGCATCGATGTCCTTTATCGACCGGTTCGACTACGTCCCGGGAACATTACCGAGCCGGTTGATTGATATACAAAGTTGACAAAGTGCAGGCGACGTCGGTTGTCTACGTGTCGCGGGTAATGGTGCGGCAACCGTATCTCGGCATTGTACCCCTCGGTACCTCTCGGTTTCGTATCTTTTCTGGAAAAGGAATCCGTGGCTCATCCGCGAGACGACTACCATGATTTATCGCGGAATGTCCTGCTACCATCGAGACAACCAACGAATTCGCCGCTGTACGCTTCGCGTTTCCGCGAGATATTTCGTGCTCCGAAGAAATTTTCAACGTTTCACGATTCGTTCGTAAAATCCAATAAAGACCACGATCCAAAAGTTCGATATTTTCGAATTGCTCGAAATTCAACGAAAATCGAGGAAATTCCTGAACGGCCTTCGAAAGACGCAGCATTTCCTTATCTTTCCGTAACGACCGCCGGTTATTAATCGATGCGAGCTGTTCGAGATATCGAAGCTCCCCTTGCTCTCGCTGTGTTACAACGCGACCCCTTGGTTCGACGTGCGCGAGCTGCAACGCGAACGCCAACCAGGGAATATCGGGAACCTCTTTATGCGAGAGCTTCGAATCGAGGTTAGGCACGGATTATGATTAATGTACGTTCGACGAGAAAAATCTACGTTCGCTCGCTGCCTCGCGAAAAATTACTTTTTTTTACTTGTCGCGTTAATGCTTTTCGGGTCTGTATCGATTTGGTATTTCGAAATTGAATGCTCGAAAAACGTGGAAATTCGAGAAGCGATTTTCCGGAATAACAACCAATATCGCGTTCTTCCCTTATCGAATCATTTTTGTTTCTCTCGCACGGTATCGGGACACGATCATTTCTTTTTCCGTTTCGCGAAATTAAAGATTTTTCAAATTCGTCGGCCCTCTTCCTATCGCTTTTCTCGTCGAGCCATTTCCGTATCGGGTCGCGATACCAGAGAAATCGGCAATGCATGCGCGTCTCGCCTCTCGTATACAGGATGATTTATTATTTTTATCTCGCCACGGTTCCTCGCCTGGACTATCACGAAAGAGGCGACGTAGAAAGATGTCCCGAACGGGGAGAATCGTTTCGTCCGATGAAATTCGAAACTGCCCGCCGGTATATTCTTCGTTCCCGTTAACACCCAATATTCGTTCGCGTATTTATCGAATTCGAATACAGTTTCCATCGACGGAACAGCGCGACGCGCGTCCTCGGTTTGGAACCAAAACGGAATTACGCTGGCAAGAAGAACGATCTTCGGGACCAACATACCGCGATGGCTAACGAGGAAACGAACGCGGATAAATCGCCGAAACCGTAATCGGTATAAACGGCGATTTAGCGAGCGTTTAACACGATAGCGCAGCGAGAGTTAGCGCGCGGAGCTGTCCGATAAGTCGTCCGTGTTCGTCGAATCGGCAGGGGGTAGTTATCTTCTGTCCAACTAACGGCGCGATGAAAAGCTCGTCGTCGTCTTTGTGGATGTTACGTCGAAAACGTTCCGAGTTCGTTGGTTAAAGTCGTCGGTAGAACGTAGGTAACAGCGTGTTCCCGAGAGTAACGATTTCGAATTAAGAGGAACAACTTCGATGGGAAGATCGAGAGAGGCCCGGGGTAAGATCCGTGAAATTATGGGACACCGGTCGCTATCAATAATCGATTAATATCGCCGTTTAAATAAGATAAGTGGCCGATAACTCGACGGGAAGTCGTCGCGGAGCTGGTAACTAATGACTCGATGAAAAGCTCGTTGCCGCCGAGAGTTTCCCGTAGGATAGGCCCCCTAAATTCTTCGTCCGATCGCTAAGAAATTACATCGGGAATGTACGATCGATGGCAAACTCTTACAACTCTTTCATTATCACTGCGATATTTCTAAAGTCGGAATAAACTGGTGAGCTCGGCGATTAACGATTATATCGTGATCGAAAATGGGTTTTTGCTTCGAGACGGTATCGAATTTCGGGGATACCGGTGTCTGGACATTTACTTACGTACCCCCGTCGAAGCCAGAACGAGCCTAGTTTTCAACGACGAAAAAACTATTCCTGGAGAAACGTCCGAACCGTTCATCGACCCTCGCTCGGCATCGGATGAAACCGATAACCCGAACCCGATCGTAGACAGCGAGTAATTCAATTTCACGATGTTACTCGCAGCCGCAAAACGAACAAAGTTCCGAGCGGACGAAGAACGAGAAGAGATCCATCTCTTAACGACGTGTCGTAACGTGGAACCTAGCCGCGAGTTACCAGACTTGTTCATAATGCACCAGGAGGATTCCTAGGGATTCGGTCAGTAATCGAGCACGGATCGCTGGTAGATCGATTTCTCGACGATTCACAGTGGATTTTCAGGGCGTTTCGAGACGCTTACGAGGGTTACGCCGTTTACGATACCGAAGATTCTCGATTACGAGGAGGAAGGGAGAAGGTGAGCCCGAGGCATCGTCGAGATCGAGACGATGAGCACCAGGTGCATCGAGACCGGACCACGAAGCAACGTGCACCCAAGATGCAACGCGGATACACCCGATCTCGCTCTCTCTCCTCTCGCAACGCGTCCCGAACCTTCTTCCGTTTCTGATCGATACTTTTTCGTCCTTTTTCTTCCCTCGATATTTGCCATTACGCTCTTTACGCGTCTTCCCTCTGCGTCGTTGCAAATTGTAGGATGTTTCGCGGCGAACGATCGGATTAAACGCGCGGTGGTTACTGTACGACGCGACAACGTAACGCGTCGGTACCGCGGTGCGTCACGTGCGACGTTAATAGGAGGTACAACGGAAGAAACTCGTTGTTCGAGCGGAGAGAACGAATTTGGAGCGAAGAAACGCGGGATCGGCGTATACCAATTTAGCTGCGCGATATCGGCGAACGAACAAGAAGAAGCGCACGCGAAGCGATCGATAAATCGGTTCGAGAACGCCGCGTATCCGACGAAGGGACGGAGAGGGAGCTGGTCAGGGTGCGGGCCCGATTAACACGTTGTTTGTATAGGGGAATGTATAATAACAGGTTGCGCCGTTGGCATAGGTATCCATTTGTATCTGTAGGAGGGCATCTCGGGTTCTCATCCCGTGGAAGGATAACGGCTCGACCGAACAACGGGGGAGAGAGAGGAGAGACAGCGAGGAAGAGAGACGAAATTTTCCAAGAGCACGGACGATACGCGCGTTCGACGAACAACGCGAGAACGTTCGATGAAATATCGGCAAAAATTTATTACGCTGATCAGCCGAACCGCTCTCGATCTCGAATCGGTACGAAAGTTTCGATGCTCGGTTCCAACCTCTACGATCTAATATATAAATGCGGCCGGATAGTCAGTAACGTGGATCGATCCGACACGATCGATCGTATTTACGAAGTCACGAGGCTACTCGACGAAGAACTGTTCGAACGACGACGCGCTCGCTTCTCGACGATTTTTCTCCCGAAGAATTTCGTTCCTTCTTTTATTACGGTCGGATCACGCACGAGCAGATGAGATCAACGGACAGGTACACGGCGAGAGAAAGAGATCGTTCGCGAGGAGGCCCTCTCGCGTCCGCCTTTATGATTTGTTTACTCGGATCGGCCTCGATGCGATGCAAACCCGCCCATCCTGGCCGAGCCGCATCGAGTTCCGAACTCTGACCCCCCAGCTAATTGTTGTTGGCTCTAGATCGTCGATAACGGTACCCGCCGGATTCCGACAGCGTCAACGACACCGTTCGCGATCGTTCGCGACGGAATTTATGAACAGCTACTTGCCGTTCGGGCATCCGGAATTTCCGGACATCGCCGGTTAAGGACTTTCCTCGAGTTCGTCCTATCCGCGAGCGAAAGAAAAAGCATCGATAGCGATTGCGACGCCGACGATCGGGATGGAAAAAGGGTCCAGCGATCGGACACGGTAGACCGTGAGTCAGGAAAAATGGATGGAAAAGAGATAAACAGCAGCCAGGAGGATCCACGATATCGGCGAGTCGACGAAAGAGAGAACGGGAGACGTTTATCTGGCAGAGCTCTCTTCCTCCGCCACCCCATCTGGCCGTTTCCGATATTAAAAATATCAGCCGGCAGATAGGAGGCCGGCTATCGGCACTCGAGCACTCGAAGGAACTTCCATTAAAAATAGCTATCTCTATCTGAAGCCGGTACCACGACGCAACACCGCACCGTGGGCCCATGCCAGACACGGTCTTCTATAGGGTTTCATCGTCGCACTCGCGACTAACCGGGTATCGCGGTCTCGCTTCGGCTCGTCGCAACAGCGGCTGCTTGCTTTCGCGGAGAAACGGACACGAACAACGTGCACCGGCATAAAAACCGGGCTTTCTCAGGAGATACGGGATCTTATCGCGGGCAAATGTTTGGAGCCGAGATATCTGCCCGGTTTATCAGCCTCCGCTCTTCGCTCTGCCTCGCCCTTCCTTCTGCACCCTAGCCTTTATCCTTTATTTCGCTACTAGGTGTTCGTTCCGACGGCCAGCGGTCCTTCGTTACCCGAAATTCCGACATTACGAAGTATTTATTCCGAGTTCCCGTTTTCCTATCGTCGAATAAAACGTCGAATTCGCTGATCGAACAATCCGGAGCGTCTGGAAAATTTGTTTAGGTCGAAGATCGAACGAACGAAGCAACGAATTCTAAAATGGTGGAGCGCCACGCGGAGGCTGGATTTGGAAGCGGTTCGTTCACCAGGGCCAATTTCCTCTCGGTCGTGAAGCGGTTTCATCGTCGATAGTCTGGCAGTGTCCGAGGCGGGCGGACTCGAGTCGAAGCGATCGGTGCCGCGATTTCGAGGACGAGGGAAGACCGAAGAAAGAAGAAGAAGAAGAAGAAGAAGAAGAAGAAGAAGAAGAAGAAGAAGAAGAAGAAGAAGGCGGTCAAACGTTAAGGAGGGTGAAGAGAGGGTTCCACGAAAGGCAAGAACGAAATAAACGATAAGAGGGACGCCGGGTTAACCAACAAGCAAATTAACACGTGGGAGGGTCCGATCGGCAAATGAGATAATTGTGCAACGAGGGTCCCCTCCGGGTTCTCTCGGTCCGCTCGCTCCTCTCGTTCGTTCTACCGCGTATCGTACCAGCGAACGATTCACCGACTCTCTTTCGTCCCGAAGCCGTTGCGGGGCATACCGAGAGAGCCCACGGCTCCGATCGACAGAGGCGTGTTACCGATGAATCGACCCATCGATGGATCCATCTATCGATCCACCTTGCCCACCCTCTCCGTCCTTTTTCTCTCCTCGTCGTACTCGTAGGTCGACATCGAGATTATAGGTGAGCATCGACGGACAGCCACGGGCTTCCAATACTTTGTAAGTTTATTTGCCAGGCCGCCCGTTTGTATCTTTATTTATGAAATACTGACGGCTCTCTCCGAACGCACCAACCTCCTCTCGTTCTTTCTCTTTTTCTTCTTCCTCGGCACGAAATTAATTGCGCCACGATGAAAAAGGGGCAAAGGTAACGAGCGATCGATCGTTTAACGTCGTCGATGGAAGCGATCCTGCACCTCGTGCCGGCCCTCGTCGCTTTCTCGACACACCGAGAGACGTTTTCCACGATAATTTCTACGATACTCTTTGGCGAAATTTTCCGCCGGGTCCATACCGAATCGGTACGCGCGAACCGTTCTACTAAAATTTCTTCGGCTCGGGCGATACCAGTTGACCTATCCCACTCTAGCGTCGCGCGGTCACGGAACGATGATTTATCGGCCGATAAATCGAAGATCGAACGTCATCGAGCAATCGAGAGCACGATATACCGATCCAGATAACGCTGTACATACACCGTGAGTCGATTTATTGGCAAAGAAACGTAGGAGGAGGACAGTAGAGTATCGACGAACAGAAGAAGAGACAAAGTCCAAGAGAAGAGATAAGCGAGCGACGAGCGAACGATATCGATCGATGACCAGATCTCGATCGCATCTGGCTCGTTCTTCGAACTAATCGTCGTCTAGACGATTTATCGTACTTATCGCGGCTCGACAATAAGATCGATCTCTAGATGATACGGTGATTACGAAGTAAACACGATCGTAGAAGACCGGCAACGATAGTTATCGTCTCGATTCTAACGATTCTATATCCGTTACCGCGACTGTAACGCGCTCGAGTACGCTGGAAGGGGTAATATGTCGTACGGATAAACGAGTCATCGTACGAAATACATAGTTATCGTAGCGCTTTTATGACGCGCCGATTCCTGTCGATTCCGGGAACGGGTTACGGAACGCCGCAGGGAGACCGCGAATCCATCATGGAAACGAAACAATTAATCCCTTACTTCGTACTTTGTCAGAAACCCGCTTCCTACGGAGTACGTAGAAGTAATAAAAGAGTTCGATTCGGGCGCGATAAGAATCGTCGAAAGTTCGAATTCGTGGAACAAAAGAGAAGGCGCGCGGAAAGCTGGAAGAACGGACGGGAAGAGAGGCAACGTACGAGGATGCCAGCGACACAGGGAGGAAGTGACGTCACGGTAAAGTAACGAGCCTCGCTTAGCCGCGATAAGCCGGTAATCGCGCGATCTTAATGAACTCCTCCCATTAACGCTCCGAGGCCGCGACCGGCAGCCAGCGTTCGACGAAACCCTTTCCTTCTTTTTCTCTCTGTTCGCCCGCTTTCGATCACCCTCCTCGAATCGGCCAATGATTCCTACTACCGGATCTATCTACACTTCGAATCGATCTTTACCGAGAATCTATCTGCCACGATATTTCCTGCCGACGGTCCAACATCCAAAAATTACGCTGCTTCGTCACGCGTTCTACATACATATTATTCGCAAAAAGTCGCTCGAAAATATGCTACGTAACGTTTCACGATCATTATCGATTACCGAACGCACGCGGTACGAGTCGAAGCAGATAAAAGTTGACAGCGATGAGCTACGGGCACATAATTGTGCAGGGAAGTTTTGGAGTTTACACGAGATAACGTCGTTGAAAAGATAGAGATAGATAGAGAGAGAGAGAGAGAGAGAGAGATAATCGACCGACGACGCACGAAACAGAACTTTCGTGTTTCTTGCCGTACGCGTAAAACGATCGGCCGTGCACGTTCTATGGTCGAAGCGAAAATAATCGGCGTTCCTTTCGTGGTAGAACATCGATGCTCGATACCGTACCGATCATCGAACGGTACACGTAAATAAGTACGGATCTTCCGAAAGACCCGACTCCTTTCGACTCTTTCGAAAGAAAATAAAATAATTGTTTATACTTTATACTTATACTGTTAGTATAAATTGTTTATACGTACTTGTAAGAGATAAAGAAGAATCCCCCTTCAATTGGCTGGCTCTCCGTTGTCTCCACAATAGCAAACTCATGTCAAACACCGGCACAAGATTCCGTGGGTGTTCGAGTTAGTCGTTTAAAATTGTCACGATTTCGCGAACGAATTCGAACATCTCGCGTTCGGGTCGACTCGACGGCCGTTCAGAGGGTTCTGTTCCTGACTGATTTTCCGAACGGTTTTTCGAGGCCACACCGGCGATTTCGACGTGACTCAACCTCGCGTAACCGTCGACAACGCGCTCTGCCTATTTCAAGGCGGCCACGATCAGCGCGCCGATCAGATTCGATCACGAACCGATAAGGCGTCGCGTTATCGCCACGAGCTACGGACAGACTATCGCGATATTTGCGATTCTATCGACACGCATCGATCTCTCCTTCCCTCTTCGTCCGTTTATTCAAATACACGAGCGATTCGAGGCACGGCACGAACGACCACTCTTTGTCGAGACTCCGAAGCGATACCGATACGCGCATAAGCGTATCGTCCAAAGATCTCGATGGAAATTCATACGTTCCTCGGGGTTGAACGCTTTCCCGGCAAATGATCCAGGGATTCGGAGGTGCAGGAATTTGGTCAATCACTGTTCCAGGAATTCGAAGAATGTCGCGACGTCGTAACGCGAAAGCGTTCCTCCTACCACGGAACACGTATCGGTGAAAATTCCAACAACGATTTCTCTGTCACTGTCTATCGATGGATGATCTTGATCGAACCCGACACGATTCGATCTTGTTCGATGTTTAATCGTACACGAAACTCGTTATATCTTTCCACTTGATCCGAGTCCAACAACCAATTACCGATTCCCGATGATTCTCTCTGATTCGGGGACATTCTGCTATACGATAAATCGTAGATATAGGACACTCGACGACACTATGTAATTTCGAAAGTCGCGAATACGCGGCACTACGGAACGACGAACACGACGATAGGGGATAAACGTTGAAATTCGCTAATATATAAATTGGTAAATCGGGGGACAGGGGTGGAGCGTTCGATGCCGGTATCGGCGCGGCAGTTTCGAGGCGAGATCGAAGTGGGCCGATTTTGCGTCGGTCGTAGCCGCGGCCACGGGAATAAACGAGCCGCGCGGATAATCCGCGTATCGCGGCCGAGCCGTGTGCTCGCACCGACAGCTACGGGGACACTCTTATCGGGCAGTCTCGTTGCTCGATAAGCCGCCGGTACCACGATCGGCATCTTATCGATCGGGCACACGCGCAAAACCGATCCGACCGGAAAACCGCCAGCTAATTGCGCGCCACCGTCGACAATTAGGAGCCTACGATCGACCCCCTGTCCTGGTACGCGTCACGCTGAAAATTTCCTCGCGCCTGGCCATTGGCCCGCGACCGATAACGTCTCGCACCTGGACCACGATAAGCCTAATCGAACCCCGACAACGATACGCGCGAATCTCTGCGATACGCTACACCGCGGATAACGCTGCCCCACGACGAGATAGTCTTTACTCTTCCCTACCGCGATTTTTATCTTCGAACGTTTCTCGATTCGCCGATTTATACCGGCGATTCGGACGAGTTTTCGCGATCGGAGATACCGGAGAAAGTCCTGCCAGTCTAACCCCGAACTGCGTCGTTCGTATTTCATGAATTTCAGGGGATGAAACAGGAACGATCGATAACGTATCCAGGAAACTAAGTATACGTACATAAAATATATAAACCCCGTAGAAAATTCGATCGAAAATCGCGACACCGTTTCACTTCGTGTCGTTAACTGTATCGTCGCGATCCGCTTCGAGTACCTCGAAGATTCTTCCGGATCAAAGAGAATAATCGAGAATTCGATCGAGAAACCTCTCTCGGCGATTCATAGTATTCGACTTCGGAAGAACGATAATTACCGAAGGCATTGATTTCCTTTTTTCTTCGTTCACGGATTTGATCGGCGCGGCGGTTTCACTCGGTCTAGGAATTTCGATCCGAAGCGGTCGAGGATCTCTCGGCACGTTGGAAAAGCTCCCGATTAACGCGAGGCGGCTTTTCGGCGAGACTTCCGACGAGATGCCTGAAAAGCGACGGCGAACACGAAACCGCAGCGAGATGTTCGCCGTTGCAGGGAAACACTATCACTGCCTTCCAAACGGCACCGAGACCCATGGCAATGGCTACCTGTTATCGCTCTCCTCTCTCTCTCTCTCTCTCCGTTTCCGTCCCAGGACAGCTGCCTTTCTCCTTCTCTCTTTCTCATCGCGTTCTCCTCGCGTTCTGTTACCTCACGATAATGCCGAGCAAACATTCCGCTTTTCCCTTTCGCGGTTAAGCCAGGACTACACGGTTCGACGCCGACGGCGCGGAGTGGCGCGTCGTTCTTGGAAGGGCCGTGAATCGTTCATTGTCTACCGAACGGTACGTCGATTCGAAGAACGATCTATTATTTCTGCGTTATTTCGGGGGGCGATTTCGTTCGAAATGAAATCTCATGATCGAACGACTCGATTTGGCGACACGGATCGGCAATAAAGAGAAACGAGAAAACCGCGAGTCCGAATACCGGCATTTCGAGAATTCTACCCGGACAATAGTCCAGCTTTCGAAGACTAAATTCTGAAAATCTATGCCCACGGCCTCGTAGTTAAGTTCTTGTCCTACCTTAACTCCCGCTTCGGACAAACAAACTACATACGATCGTTCTAGCCGTCGTACAGTTATCGTACGAGCTCTATCGTAGCGCCGGTAAACAACGCGTATATTCTTATCGATCGATATCGACGGACATACTGGTTGCTACGTACGTATTTCAATATCGAATCCCGCGAATCACGTAGATTATTCGAGGAAAAGAAAACCGTGATGATACACGTATTGTATACGCTTATTATACATACGTATACGCGGAGGTACCAAAGCACCTCCTGTCACCGTCGTCACGAAGCTTGAACTTCGCCGATAGCGTGGCACGATAACGGATAACGATAACGCTCGGCGATACTCGTAACCCAGGCTCCGTGACTAATGGCGATAACGATAAGGACGATCGTAAGACACGTAGGGAACGGGTTGTGTAGCTAATAACCGTACTCTTTGTCTCCTCGCGTTCAACGACGGCTCGTTTCGACGCTCGCGATTAGATTTTACAATCGTCGCGAGTCACCGTTTGCTCTTCCTTTTCATCGATTCCTGCGCTATTTCTCTTTTCGCCCGTACAAGTATTTCTACGCGTTACACCAACATTCGGATTCGTATAGACGTTCGAGCGTTTATCGTTGAACGATCGATCGGTCGGCCTTCTTCCGATCGACGATGGAATAATACTCGATATTTTGGATAAAAGTGAGTGAACATTTTTTGGTGAATTCGAGTGCTCGACGTTTCGAAAGTTTGCTCGCGCGATGTTCGTACTCGCGATCGCTTCTCTATCGAATTTCGGAATGTCGGAGCTCCAAGTATTCGACTTTCGAATATCGGGATTCGAAATATTGGAATCCTGTCTGATCGCGTTTCGATACGTCCGCGGAACACGAACGAACGCGTTCAACGAATACGGGCTAGTTAATATTTCTGTCACATTATTGCGATACACCAGGAAATAATTTACCATGCAGAATCGAATTTACGTTCGCGACATCGAAACGTTCCGTAGTCATTTTTATTAATAACAGGTTCTCGCGCTTGGACGCATTATTCAAACCTCTCTGGCTTTCCATCGCGAAGTAAACGATACTCCATCAAAAAGACAAATTGTCCGCTCGAAATCGTTTCAACCGGCGCGAAATGATAAATTCGCAGAATCGAATGATCGACCAGATCGTTTAATTATACGCCCGTAATTTATTCTCGCCTAACGGTGTTAATGGACGCGTCTTTTCATCGTCGCGACGACCCATTTATCGACTTTTCGTCGATTTTCGACGCTACGCAATTCGCGTTATTACCGTGGCCGGCGTATCGCGAAAGCGGACAATTATCGTTCGCGCGATCGCTAATTACCCGCCAATAAATTATCGTCGGCAACCTTGCAAGGTTCGACGATCGACGGGAACCGATCGAACTCGCGCCTCTCGCGAACTCCTTTTTAATTAGACCCTCGAATGATTTACGGCCAACCGCGAAAACCGTTTCGGTCGCATTACTACCGATTAATTACTCTCTCCGTTCTTTGACGTTCCGCTAATAGTTTGCGCCACCGGACGGTCCGCGATTAGAAACTATCGATACGAATCGACTAGGTGCTACGATATACATACGCGGTTACCTCTCCAGCGCGGTGTCGCATTTGTCAACGATAATTGTCCTCCTCGGAGGTGGCTATAAACTCTATTTATTGCTACGACGCGTGGACGCGCTCGACATTTCTTTCATCGATTTCCTACCAATCGATTTATCGACTAAAAATTTTCGATCGTTCCATTTTCCCGCTTCCCGTCTTTCCCGTGTCGTGCAATTTTGAGGACTCGGTGGTTCGGGTATCGTCGTTCGGATATTTCGGGATCGATCGAGGCGGAAAGTCGATAAATGGATACTCCGGCAAATAATATTTGTGGTAACCGGACAAGGTGTCTGTCCGAGGAGTCGGAGGATGAACGATCGACGCAAGTCCGCGGTGTCGGTGACCCGGGCCTGTTTGGAGAAACTCGAAGAGCGAGCGCGGAAGACGAAAGAGAAGGCACGAGATGCGAGAGGAGGAGGAGAAGAAGAAGAAGAAGAAGAAGAAGAAGAGTTCCTTGGCGCCGTGTTATCTTATTCGTTAAGATCCTCCAGGCAACCGAGAGGGGAAGAAACAGATCCAACAGTGGTCTCACTGTCTCGCAAGATCCTCTCTTGTTCCTCGCCGCGTCTCTTTTCTCGGAGCTGATCGACGGTCCCGGGGGAAGGAAATCCAGGAACGGTCTGCCTGTTTCAGTCTAGACGACAACGGAGATAGACCCTTCCTTACCCTTTCTCTCCTTCTTTCTCCACGATCTTTCATATCCTTTTATCTGGACGCTGCTCTCATCTGTCCGGGAAGATGGACAAGGATACGGTGGATGGTCCTCGCTCGTGCCCGCAGTCGTGCCCACTGATTCGTGAGCCCGCCGATAACGCCGTCCAACAAATTTCTACTTTCTTTACGCGTTATCGCGTCCGATACGCGCCTCGCGACCTTTCCGCTTCGGCACTGTTTCTCGCTCGGAATTATTACACTTCGAGCAAAGTCCAACCTCTACAACTTTCTCGATTTCGAGACGATCCGAGTTATCAAAATCTCCGATATATCTCAGTTTTCCTACATCGGTGAAGACGCGTACAAACGATTGTTCCCGAATAGAGGCAAAGAATTAATAACATCCTCTAAGAGCGTCGGTCCGGATAGCATTATCGTACCGTCGCTGGACTTTCGGTCGGTTTCAGGACGCGCGGGATCCACGGTTCGCATTAAAAACGCAGCATCCTCCGCGATAGTCGTCCCGGTGTGTATATACTCGGTCGCAGATGTCGCAAAACGCCGAGAGCAGCCGGCACCGAAGTTCTCCGATAGCCTGATGGTCATTTCTCATTTGCGTAATCTCGTCCTGCTACCCCTGCTCCTCCCTCCCACCAGCCCTCTCGCTCTCTCTTCGTCCTTTATCCTGGATATATACTGTACGCGGAGTAGCTCGAACGAACGAGCGAAAAGTGAGAGGGAGAGAGAGAGACACACGGAGAGAATGGGAGAACGGAAGCTTTTCCGCGAGCTCCAGGGGCTGACTCGTGCGACCATTTGTTCCGCGGGGCGGTTTTGACGAGGCGAACTCTCCGTTGTTCTAATCGGTAACGCGACGCCGCGATGCGACACCTCCTCCACCGGGAGCTAATCGTAATTGCGCGCCACGATAAAAAGTGTCCGGCTCTTTTTCACCGTCCTAGGCGTTCACCGGAGGGCACGCTCGGACGATGACGAAGCGCGATGCCCGAAAAGCTCGCCTAATCGACCCGCTAACGTCGCGAACAGTTCCGCTCGTTTCTCGTTTATTCCAACTTTCTGCGCATCGCACACGGTGAATTTTCTCTTTGCGCGACGATCGCTCCGTGACAAGGAATCGTACTCGTCGCGCGCGATCCTCGGTTCCAATTCTCGAACGAGATCGCGCAATTTGGCAGAGCGAAATATTCCGGAAACGAGCCATCGAAGTTACCGAGCGTTATCGCGAAAGCTTTAACCGCTTCCATTACGGTCTTTGGAAGCGGAGGGGGAACGAGCGAGCAAAAAAGTATGCAAGTAAAAAGAAGTACTTTCTTAGCGATAATTACTGAAATTATGCCTTCGGAACGTACGATCTTTAATATGTAAATACAAATACGCGCGCCACTCTCGAACGAGCCAATTACGCGCTCTTTTTCTTCTTTTCGCGAACAAAAGATCGACCATCGGTAAAAGAAAAAAAAAAAAAAAAAAAAAAAAAAGGAAAAAAAAATGTTCTGTCGCGATTCGATTTTTAATTATACACCGACGACGTTTCGCGCGATATCACGCGAGAACGATGCTCGGCATCGCGCGCGCTCTGTCGGAGGTGGTTTCGGGGGAAAAAAATCGATGTAACGTTAAAAACTGGTAACGGGAAATAGAAAGGAACAGAACCGGATATCCTGTCGAGAGTGATCTAACGGCCGATGGTCGATCGCGTCAGGAGGTCGACGAGGCGCAGTTCATCCCTCGCGCGTGTTTGTACGTCCTTTTCACCCCGTGAACGCGTATCCACCCTTTTGTGACGACAGGTGAGAAGCGTAGCTCTCGAAAGCCCGTCCGATGGATGGCCGATTTTGACCGGTCATGCAAATGTATCGGTCAATTTCGCCCGTACCCGTTTTATCGGCGACGGAAGCCCTTTCGAGATCGTTCGACCCAACAAAACGTTCGAAAGACAACGAACAACGCTCCGAAAGAGAGGTTGAAACGTTTAGTCTCGACGTATATCGTCGAATGTCCGACAGCTTGAAATATATCGCGAGTTAATAGCTTTCCACGTAGGAACAATTATAGCGAAAACGATCTTTTACGCGAGGACACGTCCGATAGTATCGAGCATCGGCATCGTTCTCTTTGAAATTAATGGTAGAAACAGGGCGGCTGGGCCGCGAGCGGAAGCAGAAGTCCTGAATGGATGGATTGCCTAGATCCCGATCGCTGGCCAGTTCCAGCAGGACTCCGAACAGCGGCCGAGATAGCGACCGATCCTCGAGCTTGATCGACGATTTGTCAAAGTCTTTCCACGTAACGTAGCAAGACGACGGACACCGCGACAATGCCGTCTCCTCGGCTCTACGGCCCCGATATTTAACGTTGCATCGCAAAAAACCTTCCTTCGTCTTCTCTGGTGGAGCTTCTTCGGATCGGTCCAACAAAAAACGTTGTTCGCCGAGTCCGTTCCTCCTCCGCGTTAACGCGTTCGACGGCTCGGGATGAAGATATTTTTCTAAACGGCCGCGTTGCCGGTTTTCGAGGATCGAACGTGTCGCAAAGCCGGCGCGACGAGTCACTCGAGAAAAGCGAGTCGGAGATCCCGTTTCGCGGCGAAGACGTCCTGCCACGTGTTCGAGGAGGCACCGTATATCCTTTCCGAGCCGCTCGAGGAAACAGGAACGACTCGACTGTTCGAGAACCGGAAGCACCACGTGTAGACTTAATGGACTGTTCGCGTATGCCACTTAACCGGTTGTTGCGTAAGAGGAACGATTCTCACCTACCTTTTACGAGGGTTGGACACGTGTTCAAAGGGGATGGGAACAGAATTTCTCGGTCGTTTCGTTTCCTCCGTATCGAGCCCGAGAACGAACGGCCACGTTACGGTACGTAACGTCGCAAAATCTCCGCTCGCGTCGAAGAGGCGAAACTCGGCTCGATTATCGAACGATCGAATACTTTGTTCCTTCGTTGTCGACCGGGCGTTCGCGAACGTCTCTTCTCGAATTCGTAGCCGAGCACGGTTCGGTGTACGTTGCGCGTTATGTACTTCGCGATCGTCGATCTTTTCCCCTCGGCCTTGGCATTTGCGAATAAATGGATCCACTGTCCGTCAGAGGTGGTGGCGACGAGAGACGACCGCGCAGAAGAAAACGAAAAAGAAACCGACGCGACGGCGAAACGAGGGTTTCCGCGTGATAAGATAACGCGTTTGTTCGATATCGTTCGCTCTCTACGAAACGGACTACAGAAGGACCCAGCTACGAGAAGAGCGCCTAATTGTCCCGCGTGTACTCGTCGCGCAACGCGAAATGTTGCCCTCTTCGCTCGGACATCGACTCGCCATTAAGCCATTAACTGCCAGCAATTAATTTCCAGCAGAAACAACCGTTTTACGTACATACGTTCGAGACGTCGATTGTTCGGTGACTATCGACCGGAACTGCTCGCCGAACTAACGAGTCGCGTTCAAAAGTGCATTCCTCCGCCTACCGACGGACTTGCAAATACGAATGTTCGAAAACAGGAATTCGGAATATAAATTTTTGGAGAATAGAAATCGATAGCGTTCGTCGAAATTCCTTATTCGTCCCCCGCCTTTCCGGACTGTCGCGACGCGATCGAAAGAAACGCGTCCGACCATCCGAAATCATTTCCTCCTCGATAAACCATCGTTCAAATAATAATTATTCAATTTGTAACTTCGGAGAGCAACGTAATACCCTTCCGCGTCGATCGTCGGCATCGCTGTCGTTCGAAATTCGTGGATCTTCGAGCTATCCCCAAGAAGTCGTGCCCGTAAGAGAAATCGTCCCCGGATCCCCGGCTGACGGACGCAATAATTTCCCCGTCATCGAGAGGTCTCATCCATCGAGGAAATCGGCATTTCTCGAAAGAACTTCATCGAGAACTGTCGAACGACGAAAAGAAACGAGGCGTCTCTCTCTCGAGCGAGCGAGCTGTCGAACCGCCACGATGCGCCGCGCCGCGCCATTGGTCGCTGCGGGGGGTGAGAGAGGGTGGTTTAATCGCAAATTGACTGGTCGTCGCCAATAAAAATTCAATAACGGCCCGGTCGACGTTGGTTATTGTCGAAAAGTTCGTACCAGGCCTTTTAACGGCCTCGACCCACGCGGACTCACCCCCTTCAAACCCCGTTCCATCTTTCTCTGTTCACCGGCTCCCGTTTCTCTCGCTTTCTTTTTTTTCTCGCAAACATTCGCACGAAAAATATTCGATGTTATCTGACCATCGCGAATTGGCTGCTGACGCTCGTGTACCGAGACCGTGTTCCGTTTCTCTTCGGCACCCTTTTCTATCCCCAGTTAACCCTCTCTTTTTCGCCGATGCAACGCGGACGCGGCGCGTAAGCTCGTACGCGTAAACGAAATAACACAGCTTTCGCGCGTGTATCTCTTTTGTTTTTACGAGTCGTCGTTAGCGCGAACCAGTAACGAGGGGTTAAGAGTTTCGATTTCGATTACTCGATCGTCGGTAATTGGTCTTTTCTACGGTTTCTCGGGGTTTCGGAGCGTCTGATAAATTTTAGCTCGACCATGGAACCATCGAGCGACGAAAACGAATCGTTTAGCGGAAAAAAGGGGGGACGGAAAAAAGAAACGATCGACGCGGTTGCCGACTGCGATTGATCGAGAAAATACAAAGTGCAAAGATATCGAACGGTTCGCGATAATGCAACCGACGAAGTTTATAATGCTATAAAGAATAGCGCGGACAGACGGAGCGGATAACGAGTCGCTGAAAGCGTCGTTAATTCGCGAACACGTTACACGCCGCGATTTACAAGCTAGCCGGCTAATCTGGACATCTTGTCTCTCTCCGATATTTGCGACCTTACCGAAGGAATCGCGATTGTCGCGAGCAAATAATCCCGAACTACCCATCACGATTTTTTCATCGATCGAAGCGTAGACGTTTCGATATTCGTCTCCGACTTTCGCTTCGTTTTCAATTAGATCCTAACCCGATTTCGATACTGAAAATCTTACTTCTTTCCGTGTCCAACGCCAGATTGTCGGACACCGACGTTCAAGAAAATAATGAATTCCTATCGCGAAGTTGGCACCTTTTCGATCAACTAGAAATTTCTAGACAATAGCCTATCAAAACGTAGGTTTCATCGGCGAGCTGGTTACCTGTAAGGCGGCATTAAGAAACGCGCCGTATAAATCCGCATTATTTTCATCGAGAAGCGTGGAATTCGATTTCGCAAGCGTACGTGCGCGGTTTTCGAGCCTAATTGCGAGCTCGATAGAGGCTGCTATTTCGATAAATAGCTAAATAGCGAAATAGCGGCGGTGGCCCCGGTGAAAAGAGCAGCGACGTAAATCGGAGGTTAACGTTTGTCCCGACGTTAACCTTTTCCGCACGAGGCGTCGACACCTGAGATAAGGAACGTCTGTTAAGGTACATGGATCCGAGTCTAATAAGCTTCCCTCGGTTTTCAAGCAGATAAATATCGGCGACGCTCACGGTATTCCGTGCAACCGACCGAGTGATTTACAAGTATTCTGCCCCACACGTCGACCGGATCGTTGGGAAAATTATTCTGAGCTAAAATCGGACGAGAGCCTTACGACAGCGAGACTCTGTCGACTTCCGAAGAATTAACATCGGTTTCACGAAGCTGCTCGCTGATACCTGAAAACCCCTCTAAAGGGCATCGATTCGCCTTTCGTTTTATCCGATTCTTCGATACGGTCTCTCGATCGAAGGAGCTCGTCGTAGGTCGCTCGGAAATTCGGTTTTACCTTTCGCGATGTTTGTCGCGGGGTGGCGCAGGAGAGAGGCGGCGAAATTGAAATTGCCGGCGGGAAGACCGATCCCGAAAACGTCTCGATCGAGAAACAGTCGGAAGAGGAAAGAGGTACGCGCAAGAAAAAGAGAGCGTCTAAAAATACACGGGCTCTAGGTGGGAATGATTCGGTATCTCGGAGGACGTCACGGGGGTCTGAAATATGAGAGATACGATGGACCTCGCCCCCATACCATCCCATTCCCTCGATGGTGCATTAGCGCTAATCTCCGCTCTTTAGTCCTCTCTTTATCTTTCGCTGCCCTCGTCCTCGGCCACTTCCTCTCCCTCTTCTTCTCGGCCGTTCGTTCGTCTCCGTCTTTCTCGGTGGTTCGTCGAGGTTCTGCGTCCATGGCTCGGTCTCGGTGTGCCGTATACCTGTTCAACCCGTAGCCCACCTCGGGACACCTTTATCGGCTCGATCTAATCGCTACGATCCGTTATTTGGTGGCCATGTCGGATGCGTGTGCGTGCGCACGAGAGGCCGGGGCTCCGGGCCGAGTTTTGACACTCGGAATCTCATTAGCGATCGTGAAATCCTTCGACCCTGAAGAGGATTACTGGCAGCCTCGCTAGAGAGACGGAGAAACAACGAGAATAAAAGAGCCGAGAGGAGATCCGAACGAATTCCTCGGCATTTCACGCCCAGTGTACCACTCTTTCTCTCTCGCTCGTCGATCTGCCTCCTCCTTTCGGATAATTATATAATACGAGTCTGGCCGGGATGGGCGGAGTTAACTGCTTGTTCTCCCGAAGGTCGTGCAGCTTTAATGAATTGCTCGCTGGCCTTTACGCGGCTCGTCTTGGGCGACTCGCTTACCCGAACTTGCACCCGGTGCATCCTCGCGAACGCTCGCGGCGACTGGTCTGCCGGAATTCGGAAGAGCCGCGTTCCGCGAAACGGGCCCTTCCACAGTTCCCAATTACCGACCGAACGATGTTCCCGGCGGTAATGTCCACGACGCTGGCGAACGCCGTCGGAATTTCTCCAATTCGAGTATCGTCCGCTATTCGAGTACGTTCGATTGATCGAACGCGATCGGCGACACGAAGCTCTCTCGTCGAAGAAACGAGAGTAAGAGGATCGTCGTGTAGCAGTCGATAAATTCGATGCTCCGTTCGGAAGGATACTTCGAGAACCGTGAATCGCGGTTATCCCGTTCGAATCTTCGGCATCTGCCGCGGTCGAATCACCGCACTCCGGTATAGCTTCCTAGCGGGTGCTAACGGTAACTAGCTGAAAGTAGAGAAGCGTCGATATCGCACGTCGTAGGATATCGCAGTTTCATTCAAATGCTCAGATAACGGGCACGGTAACGGTGGCAAGTTCTCCGACGGTGTTCCGCGACGCCCTCCGAGACGCCCTCCGAGACGCCCTCCGCGACATTACTTCTCCAGAATCAATGAATCCGAACACGATAATCCGAACTTCTGCCGAGAGAACCGCGCCCTCTAATCTGCCCGCGAGAACGCCGCTACACCGACGCGACGACGTATTCCCTCGCTCGAACAGATTACCGGGCGATAAACGTTTCCCGTTTACGAGCTCTCTCTCTCTCTCGCGTAGTCCGAGTTACAAAAATTTTACCGACGAACCAGCATCGGTCGCCTCTATCGGAGTGGAACACGTAGACTCGGAAAAATCGCGGATAAACTTTATCGGTTACGATCCTCGTAATCGTCGACAAATTGTAAGATTTACGTGACGCTCGAGAGTCTACGAAGCGAACGTAGATCGCGTAATCTTCGGACAGCGACGGTCGTGGATCGCGCGTAGATTTATCCGTGCACGGCGAATCGCGATAAACGTCCCGCGGTCCGATTTCGCTAGTACGGGAAAACGAAATTTGTCATATTTTTTTTTTTCTTTTTTTGGTCTCGGTCTTATCGATGGCCAGCGGGACGTCGCAGCCGCACGGTCGTGGCTTTGGCGCGTACGGTGACTCCGCTTCGGACGATAATTCCGATTACGCCAATGGTTATACCCTCCCCGGGTCCAGACAGTCGCGTATCATCCTGCCGCGTCAACCAAATAAACCAGCAGGAAAAAAAAAGAAGTCGAAGATAAGTGAAAGGAGTCGGAGAAACGGCGTTTGGCTTCGACGTGCGCTAGATACGCGATACGCGATTACACCTAGGTCCGCAACACCCGCGGGAGAGCAACGAGAGAGGGAAAGGCGACAGCGGAGATGGAAGAAAGAGGGTAGATGGAAGGGTAGCGGCAGAGCGAGGAAGAGGGTAGAGTTTGACAGATCTTCATAAAGGCACACACAACTGTGCCGTGGCGATAAGGGAATCGGGAGCAGGCATCTCGTCTCTCGCCCTGCCACCGCCAACCCCCTCTAGCCACGTACCGGGAGCCGGTCCACCCTCAACCACCCCCGTAGAGGCTTCAATGGGAAAGTCGGACGGAGACAGAAGAACGGACACTCAGTCGGTGCGCTGCTATCATTTTTCCACACGAGTGGGCGGCGGCGGCGGCGTCGGTGGTTCCTGGGTGGTGGTACCCTTCTGCCCCTTCTACCCATCGCCTGATTCACCCTCTACCAACACCCCGACCGTTCTCTCGATCCTTGAACCTGGACCAGCAACCGCAGCTTCTCGCGATACGCGGTCCTTCCGATACGCGAAACAGACATGCCGAGCTACGATTTCCCGTTACCGCGGATTTCTTCGTGGTAACGTTACCCAATTATATTATACAATTATCGATGGTTAAGCACCGTCGATCGACCAAATATAACGTTCCTTTCGAATAAAATCGAACAAAGATGCGTATACGAAAAATTGTATCCGACGCGCGAACGGGCTCGAATCGTCAGCGTGGTACATTTTGCGAGACGCACGAGTACAAAGGCAACCCCATAAAGTCGATAAAAATATAATCTATAACAGCAACACGTTGAAAGATCGATAATCCGAGCCAATCCCGGACCTCTTCATTTTTCTATTTTCCGCCAGTTATGTTTCGCTATTATTTTCATCGAGAGAAAGCCGCTGATAAATCGAACATCACCGTCAACCACCCTCGCGACCCCTCCGCCCCCCAACGGGTTCTGTGCGCGCGTTATTCTCTATGGCGTTACAAATCGCTCCAACTATATCTGGCCGCTGTTCTCTCCGCCGATGATCGAACGCGTCCGCGCCAAAAGGATTCCTGCTCTATGGTGATAAGGAACCGAGCGATTTCTTAAGGTGGATTCCCTCGAAACTCGATGAAGAACGAGCCCGATGTCCCGTATACCGTCGCTTTTTCCATCCCCTGATTACTTCTGCTCGCTGACGCCCTTCTACTACTCTTTTCTGTTTTTTAACGTCGATCGGGATCGCGACGTATCGTCGTTATCGATCACGGATACTTACCCGAATTTCCTGTACCGACACGAAGGCCGACCGGAGCAATTTAAATACGTGGAACGACATTGGGCACTTACCTGAAACAAACGGAAAGAACCAGTTAGGTAACGATTACGATTCGAATCCGATATCGGGTTAGTACCGATCTTTTTACCGGTTAATTTCGACCGGATCCAGCTAAATGATATATCGTTTGAATGAAAGAAAGAACGTTTTCATCCATCCCTACGAGTCGCTCGCTAGCCAGCGAAATTTTTTCATCCCTTTGCTCCGCAAGTTCTCGTCTCGTAGTCAAAAGGAGCTAATCTCTGTTAGCTAAAGCAACGGAATGAAAAGTCGCTGGAGGAGATGAGAGGAGAGGAGGAGGGTGGATGTATCGGCAGCAATCGTGGCGAGGTCTGTGGGCTTCGAGTGGCACGGAGAACGTACAAGGGAGTTTCTGAATAGGCAGTGCCAGGGGATGTAGATACGCCATGCTCGACGACGCCTGAGCGTGCGATTCGACGAACGGGATGCTCCTTTGTCTTTCGTTCGTTCGTTTCGAACCGACCCACCCCTCTTCGTCGCGCCTCTTTTCAAAGCTGGCTCGTTACACGCGGCGGCCAACACGCGAGGAGGAGTGGCTCGAGACGAGCAGCGGCTGATTCAGACAATTATTGTCGATTCGCGTTGGAAATCCATCCGCTGCAAACGCCAGCAGCTTTTTCCGTCGTAAAACCACCGCCGGACTCGATCTCTGCCCATCGACAACCCCCACACCCTCCCTCTATACCGGCCCTCTTTTCTTTCTCGACTATCCCTCTGCCGTTTTTAGAATTATCGCTTCGTGTTCGAGCTCTCTCGAGCGGGACTCTCATCGTGGCGGACGAAGAGGGGCTGATTCGAAAGGGGATGTAATTGGAATGGGATCCGTTAAAGAGGTAACGCGACACTCGTCGACGTTTATCCGCGGCCGCTCGGACAACTAAGCAGAAAATTAGCTGCCAAGCGAGCCCCTTCCCCCCAAGGGGTCGAAAGCCGCCTCTCGAGAGGAAAGATGTCTCGTTCTTGGACGATTGGCTCCCTTCGAAAACGGATGGTCGTTATTTTCGAGCGTCGCGAGTTCGTAAGTACTTAAGTACGTGGAACGCACGAAACGCGAATGATCGTTCGCGGAGAGAGGATCGCGAGCAAACGACAAAACGACGAAGACGATGGGCCAGGAAGAAAACGGTCGAGAGGGAAATACGGTAAGGGTGTTCGGTGTCCCGTGCGAGGAAAGCGATCAGGATGGCGTAACCTTAGCCTTTTGGTAAGAGGCGTTCGCGAGCCCGTAAGTTGGCCGTCGGTGAAGATTCGACGAGGCCAAGGGGAGGCTCGCTCGACTTGACGCGGCTCTAATTTCCGATAGGACACGTGACTCGAATCCACGATGCGGGACACGTGCGCGCCAGGAACTTTAAGGACGAAGCGGCTCTTTCTTCTTGTTCGTGCCTTTCTCCTCCCTGTTCGAACACAACCGGCTACGTCTCGATTTATTCGAGATATAATGCCGGGCTCGAACACGGGTGGTCCACCCCTTATCTCCGGCCGATAATTAGCACCGATTAAAGCAATTTTGTCCAACGAAGTTACCAACGATGTTTGTGGCTGGTTCGCGAACGGTTTCGATTGCGCCGCTCGTCGATTACGCGGCTCTCGCGATCCGGTTATGTCGAGAATGTCGCTATCGGGCAAACGCGCGTGTTCGCGTCCGCTCGTTCGTCGAAAAATATCGAACGGGGATCGTTCGCGACCGACAACGAGTCTTTGCCACGTAAAATTTTTTATCGGTTATTCCTCGGTACAAAATAGCCGAACGACCGAGCGTTACTTGGATGAAACGACAAGTTGTTAGTCAGAGAAGGTTTGGCGAAGTCGGATTTCATCCGACTTCGAATCCCGCGATCGCGCTACTTTCACGCGCGACCGGTAGATTTCCCCGAGAACAGGTAACGTCGTGGAAATCGTAGAAAACACTGGCCGCGGGGAACAAACGATTTCTCGGTAGCGAAGTTTCAGCAGCGATTACGGCGCACCATCGCCGCGTCAACGAGATTTATGATTTCACCAGGAAGGCTTTCCCTACGTTGAACACGGCACCTTATCCGTTTTTGGCGGCACGCTGGCTGCCCTTAAATGGCCTCACCCCGTCCTATCTGTATCGCGATACCGAACGCACACCCACGATTATACTCCGCTCGCGGATGTTGCACTCGGCCGACCTTAATGTCTCACGATTGTATTCAGATCCTACGCTCTTTTTTCCACGCGCTTCTCCTCCGTCGCCGTGCTCCCGTTGGATAAACTCAGCCGCGTTTCCTTGTCTCGTTTTTTGCCGCGAACCAGGAACGCGAGTCGGACCGAGAGGAAAACTCCGCGCGACACGCGATACCACCGTCGCGTTTCGCTTCTTCCCTGTTCCGGCGATCGTATCCAACGATCAAATATCTACGAGTTCCCGAGCGTTCGAAAATTGAACGTATCCCTAATTGTAAGGAACGATTCCGGCGTAAAGTTACCATTCATTGGTGCATTCGTCCATTTTCTCGCGGTGTAAAAACGCGCTTCTTTCAATTTCAACGGCTACTCGTTTCCGCGTCTCGTGACCGTCCGTCCGTCCGTCCGCCGAGATCTCTTACTCGCGAGAGTTTCATATCGAGACGAATCGACGCTCACCGATCGGCGAGGATCTCGTTTCGGCCAGCGAAGTGAAATTCAACCGACGGAATTAAGCCTGGCACCGCCTAGATCCTCGTTCCCGATGTTTCCAGCCGGCTGCCAGGCTCGAGTCTATGCGCTTTCGTGCCGATTCCTGGTCGATAGCGATCATATTAAATGCGAGAAAACGATTTAACGATGCCTCGGGAAAAATTGAACGATCGAACGTCCGGAATGATCAGGATTCTTGTCTCCGGATATCGTACGCGCGCTCCACGATTCCGACTCTCACAAATTTTCGACCAACTCGGTCACGCTTTCGTTTTATTACGTCGCTGTAATTTAATCGTCGAACCGCGGTTCTTCTTGCTCGAATTCCGCTTTGTTCCTTTGACACCGACGGAGGTACCTTTACACCGACCGCGAGCGGATGAACGAACGAACCATCGTTCGAATGCTCGAATTTAATCGTTCACGGGTCTAGTCGTACCCCGAGAGCGAGCTCGTGAAATCGTGATTCGCGAAATCGAGCGATCCATCTCGCGATCGCTAGTTCCTCGTTCGGCTTTCTCCGTTCACCGTCGATTTCTTCTTGTTCGTCTTCGATGTTCGGCTCTCGGGGCCGCGAGAACGAAGATACGAGGCGACGCTATCTCGCGGATAACTGTAAATTATAATTTAACTCGGCTCACGCTCGAAAAAAAAAAAAAGAAAAAAAAAAACCAGCCCCACGGCCGAGTCGCTCGAAGCCAGATCTTCTTTCCGTTTACACCCACGCGAGAGATCGCGATCTCGAAAGCTAATCTTCGGACGCGAACGTGCGAACGCGCTCCGTATATTCTCCGCGCGATGCGCATGCTCCTCTAAAATCATTCCCTGAATAATAATTCCGGTAGTTACGGGCCCGTAAAATGCGGATTAAATCGACTATTTACGATAGTAATAGACGACGTTATTTATGGGACGATGCAGCACCGACTCGTCGATGTAGCTGGTAATCGAACCTCCGATACGCGTGTAGCGTTTCTTCGGTTTCGATCGAAATTAATTTTACGAAGTCGATCGACGCGCGTAGAAATTTGAAAATATACGAATCCGATGGAATTAGCCGCGACACCCTCTAGAGCGTCGGTCGCGATTCGCGAAATTACGACCTCTTGGAACCTACGATCAACGACAACCTTCCGCTGACCTAGCCCCACTTCCCGACATCTCCGACATCGTAAAACATATTTTGATAACCCCCGCTCGTCCGCGACAATATCGAAGCGTCCGAAGAACGATATTTCTCGTTGCGGACACCCGCGGCGATACGGATCCCGAGTTTCGCTATCCCGCGGCTCAAAAATTTGACAAACGAAGAAATTAAAGCGCTTATCGTCCTCCGCGACCCAAATTGCCCGTGTTCTCGGGCAAACGGAAGAAGGAGGCTACGGTGGTTATAACGTAGACGAGAGGAGAGCGAAATTAATCGCACGCCGGAGAAAGAAGGCTCGTAGGAACAGCGATATATACTTTCATCCTTCGTGGATTCTCGTCCAATTTGTCATCCTTGGAAAGTTCGAAAGTATTTAAAAAGTTGGCCAGCCCCGGGGCCACATCCCACCGTTTAATCGTCCCTTTTCGTTGTCGGGTTCCCTCGGTGGTTCGCTCACGAACCAACCCCCTCGGTCATCATCGACCAGAATGAACGTCGCGTCACGCTTCTTAACGCTCGCTCAAATTCTTCCTTTTCCTTTTCTCGCTTCCTCTATCGCCGTCCCCCATTATTTTCCTGTGTCCCGAAGATGGAGCTCCGCCAGAGATTATGGAAATTGCTTTCTTGCTCTTTCGGCGCGGTATTTCGGTGGCTTCGAGATGCGGAGATATTACGGAGAATGTATCAAAGTGCCTCGTATTATCCGCTTTTACGCGAACGACGATTTTTATTAAGAAATCGTTCTTAGGATTCGTTCGCGCGCGACAGAAGTTGTTCGAGAGGGTGTCGCACGATTCTTCGAAGGATAAGAGAAACTTCCTCGCCGATTCGTTTTAGCGGCGCGGCGGTAAGTATATCGGACAAACGGCGCGAGAACCGCGTTTCCAAAAGGCAACGAACGCGTACGAGAAACGGAACGGAGCGAAGTTGGTGCAGAAATCCATTAGAAAGGAGCGAACGGAGGGCGAAGGGGGAACAAGATTCATTAGCGACGATAATAATTAAACGAACGTCTGGTTGGCCACCGACTTCGTTCTCGTATTCTAGATTCTCGAAGCTTTTAAATAGTTCGAACGATTCCTCTCGGGCTTTTTTTCCCGGTTGCTCGCGGAGGCAGAGTTTTCGTGGCTATTCGACCGTGACGCGTGTCCACCGGAAATTGAAGCACGAAATAAAGCTCGCTCGCTGAAATTCGCAGCGTACCTTCGTAACGAAAAGAGGAAAACACGAAAGTATATCGCGCGATTAGGTTTACGATGCATCGGCGCGTTTAGTCGTTTAAACGGTACTTAAAATCGAACGTTCGGTAGCTAAGTTCGAGCGTTCCTTTATACCGTTACTCGCGTACGATTAAAAGCGTCTGTTGGGAGCTAAGAAGCTTCATCGATTATCATCTCCTATATACATGATCGGATGTAGTTGCTCGTACGATAAACCGGCCTAGATAGAAAGGAGTTAAAGCGTTTTGTCCGGGTGGCTGGTCGTCGATCGGCGACGGTACTCGTCTTGGAAATTCCAAACGGATCGACGGTTCGAATCGGACGGAGGAACGGGATCCCTCGGTGGCAGGCACCCGCAGAACGCGTGTCGGAGATTAACCGAAGGTGTCGAACCGGAAAAAGGAATCGTTCGGTTAACGGGAACTCCCTCCGCGGTAGCGACGGAGGACGGGCCACTTTTTTCCACCCCTAGACGACCGGTAGACAATATAAATGTCGAGAGAGGGTGGAGAAACGGTAGCGTACAGGGTGGCGGCGAGCCGAGTGGCTGGCTTCGAGGGTGGATATCTGCTAGCGAGTTAATTCCGCCCCCAGGGTGTACGCGCGAGCGCGCGTGTGTGCGAGCGTGTGGATCCGAAAGGAGGAGGTAAAAAAGAGGTAAAAAGGCCAGGGATAGAGAAAGGGGGGTAGGAGGTGGAGGAACGCAGAGACGAGCCGCACCGGCAAGATAACACATTTTGACGGTATAAAAATGAGTGTTTTTCCCTCCCCTATCTCCATGGAGATAGCGCACCTCTGGAATACGGGGGTCGAAGGAAGAGGAACCACGGATTTTTGTCTCTTCGCCGTGCAGCCTGTCAGGATGATGGTGTAGCCCGTTGAATCGGTCAAAGGGACTGCGCTCGTTCCTGGATATCGAAGGATTCCTCTTTTGGACTCGATCCAACGATATCTTACCCTTTCTTTACCGTTTCGTGCACCGTCGAAACGGATTCGAGAATTCGCGAATAGGGTCCGACGCTCTTCGAAACTCCGAATATTCGACTTGTCGAGACGGTAGAACTATCGTCGCGAGACGACGTACCGGTTTCGAAGGAAAATTGCACGAGAAAGTACTAACGCGCTATCGGAAATATTTTCGAAGATTGTCGCGCGGACTTATTCGAACGGGAGAACCGTGATATACGTCGGTAACGTACGCGAGCGGAGATAACCCGATTAAAGGAGAGAAACGTTCGCGAGCGTGGACGTTGAAGTATAAAGACACGGTGATCGGGTGGCAGATTTTCTCGCGACGTCCCTGGGTCTCGGTTGGCGGCCCTGCTGGGTGGGTACGCGAGATAGAATCAGTAGCTGGAGCTAGTTAGACGATAGCATCGCCGAGCCGCGAACTGCGAACCGAGGCTACGCGAGGGTAGAGGGGCATCGAAACGAGATAGACAGAGAAACAGAGAGCGGGGAACAGAGAGGTGGGTAGGGAGGCCGAACGGAGAGCGCGATCGCTGATAACAGCCACTGCGCAGCCGATAACGCTCCCTTATCTCCATCCAGTGGCGCCGCAACTCTCAAGGCTTTCCAGCCTCGTCTACAGGCTGTCCCATGCTACCGGGACTATCGCTCGCTAACGCGACGATTCTCGATTCACGCTCTCCTCTTTCGATCGTCGCTTTCCACCGGTTATATTATTTCCTCGTTAATTCGACGCCCTATCGTTCAGGATCGATCGATCGTTCCGATCAGCGAGACGATTTTTCGACCACCGTTTGTACCCTTCATACGATAGTCCAACGAATTATCGTCGAAACGCGTTACTCGGTATTTAAACGATTCGTAGCACGCGCGATTCCACGTCCTCGATAATCAAAGATACAACTTGTCCCGTTTACGTGAAACGCTCGATACGTTTCTTCGACGCCCTCGTTTCGTCCCCCGATCGGTCTCGTTTTCGCGAAACGTTGCACGATCCTTTTACCACTTTACCACCCTTCCATGCCCCCCCCCCCACCCATACACACACACACCTCGCCTCACTCTCGTACTTTCCTCCCATTCCCTTCGGGAAATCGTGTTTCACGATTTTCCTTCATACTTTCATAAATCGAAAGTTTCGATCCCGATCCTAAGCGTTTCCCGTGCTTTTCTTCGTAGATCGAGCGAGATAGAAGTTATTTGGAGCAACGACTTCGCGACCGGTTTTCGATTTTTCGAGATCGATCGCATAAATTTCCGAAAATCCGAAACGTCGTAAATTTCGGATTCTCGAGTCCCGAAATTCCGAAATGTCTCGCGATCGCGAATCACCGAGTTAGTCGTCGTAACCGTGGATCAGCGACCGAATAAGATGCGTTCTTTATATCGAATATCTTTTTGATCGATCGACGGGCGCGCATTCATCGAGAAAATGTATCCGGAATGTCCGGTTTATCTGAACGGTTTTATACACGAGCAGACCGATTACGATAAAGATAAACACGTTTTAATCAACGAGTCCTGGTTCGGAAAATATGTTTGGATCGGCGACGTATCGAGCGAAGATCATCGATAACCGGGGTCCTCGCTATCTGTGTCGAAAGATCACGAACGTTTTCCTTATCTGCATGCAGCGGCCCCGTGAATATTCAAGCTCGTACCAACAAACGTTCAACCAAGCAGGCTTGTTTGTTCAACGCGTTCCGCCACCTTTATTTACCTTCCATTTTCCTTTCGCCCGCGGGGATCTTGAAAATTATACTTCATTCGCGCGTTGTAAATTGTTAACGGCGCTCGCGAAAAATTCCTCTCTTGATCAACGATCGCTCACGGGGATACGAAAACGATCGGTTGCGTACGAATCTTTGCAGGATTATAAGAAAAAAAAATAATAATTACCGAGAAGAAGACGACGAGGAGGGATCGCGCGCGAACATCGTCGGATCGGTTCGACGACTTCGAAAAGGATCGTTTTACCGCGAGAATTTGGAAATTTTATAATCTTGAACTTGGAACGATTCCGGAATTTCATAATTTCGAGATACGTAACTCGGCGGCCGTAATCGCGAATCCGAGATCGACGCGGTCGAGAACGATCGTCCGCGTTCGGATCTTGGGAGAATATTAAAAAAAAATACCGACGCCGAGGAAGGATAGAACATCGACGGATTAGATGGAGAATTTTATTAAATTACGACCGCGTTTTCGTATCACGGCTTAACTTAACCGAGAATACGTGCATCGAATGAGCCGCGATAGCGAAACGCGCGATTAATTGCGCTCGACTGGGCGTACCGGCCGAAGATAAACCAGATAGATAAATCGACTCGGATAAGTAAAGACGCAACAACGATCTACGCGTTTTATATATACAAAGGAATTCGTGCAGTTTACGACACGTCCCTAGAAACGTCGCGCGCGATACATCCGTGTCAGAAATATAGTACGCGAGCGCGCGCGTTACACGCAGAAATTCTATTTCGTCGATCGATTTTCGAAGCCGGTCGTCGCGGACCGATCTCCGATCTCGCCGAGAACCTCGGTCGCGTAATCTCGAGATCTCCGATCGTATCGCGCTACCGAGATCCAAAGATCGGGACAAGAGGATCGATAGCGGACTTCCAAACATTTTTATCTGTCAACGATATCGAGGAGCCCCGGACCCCCGATAGAAGAGGGGCGTAGAGATTGCGAGCGTCCGCGAGCGGACGGGGTGGGCCATCGAAACGTTATCACAAGGATATCGGAGCGTGTATAAACTAGGACATAGCGTTCGGATACGACGAGGGGCAGCGATAGAAGGGACAGAAGAAACGGGAGGCGGAGGAAAGATCCTACGAACGATACCGATATAGGATGCCAGATTCCCGACGGCGATTAGATCCCGGTCGTGGATAGAGGCTACCTCGACTGCGTACGACTCTCTCTCTCTCTCTCTCTCTCCCGTGCTTTCTCCCGGCTACCCGCCCTCCTCTCTCCGCAACAAATTGCCGAACGTCTCGCGAGCCGCGTCATTGTTCTCTTTTCTTTTGAAGGCTGCACAAGATAAATAGATAGATAGAATTATTGCGCGGTCGGGCTCGAGCCTCGGCAGCGACGGTGACGTAAACGAGAAGCGAGGAAACGCGACGAGAAGATAGATCATCGGGACTGTATGCCGCTTCCATTCGTTTCGCGCGCGTTTAATCGCTTATTGAGAACTTTCCGAAGCTTCGTGAATGCGCCGATGAACGGAGCGAAGCGACGCCCGTTTCTGATCATCGACCGATTATTAGAAATTCGACGAACAACGAGATTGCGTAAAGTCTTTGACATCCGGTCGAAATATAGGACAGAAGAATAAAGACCGGCTTACCAAGCACGAATAAATTGTAATGTTATTACAGTTTTATTTTTGGTGCATTCGGAATCGAGAGAGCTTCGAGTCGAAGGAAAATGTCAATTATGTATATACATATAGCGTGCGTAACTGTCGAATCGATCGCGCTTTCAGTACACGAGTAACGGATCGCGGTGGTAAATGAATCCCTTTTGATCCGCGACGCGATCGCCGAGATCGGAGGACCGCGTTCGTTACTCCTCTCGCAGTTTTCTCGTAGTCTTCAGCGGGAAAAGAATAGGACGAGTTCCTCTCGAACACCGAAGATCGGGTGGCAGCGAGTTTAGACAATGACTCGACGCTATCTGTCGATCGGCTGTTTCTTCTTCGGTAAATAGCGGAAGATAACGGAAGACATAACTACCGTCTAGAACGCGGAGATAAACTCGTGAGTCAGTTGACCGACAGATAAAGGATGCAACGGAGATTTTCGCGAATATTCGTCGCTGCACGTATTTAGGAGCGGCCCGTTTCGAAACTCGCCACTGGACGAGTAGCGAACACGATCGAAATTCGTCCAAGTTCGCCGCGTTCCAGGCGGCGAAGTTTCCTGCGAAAATTCGGCGAAAAATTTCTCCTCGCGGTCGATATCGGAAAGAAGCGCGTTCCTGCAAGTCACACGGTATATGGCAAACAGTTGGCGCGAACGTAATACGCGTGCGAGCAGCCGGAGGAAAAAATACGAGGTGGGACACGCGTGTCCCTCGTGAACCCACGCGCATGAACGCGATCGAAACGATCAGATAATCGCGACACGTATTTTACCTATTACAGGTACGCACACACGATTTTCATACGCCCAACTCCAACGACGGAGAATTTTCAACGAACGAATCTTCCAGGTTGCTTCGCGCGTGCACCGATCATATTCTCGATCGTCGCGCGTCTCCAACGTTCGACCGTATTCGCGATAAAAAAGGCGAATACCAAAAAGGATATCGCGTACAACGTCGACGGGGACGATGGTCGCTGTATCGTTTCCGGGACAGAGACACGAAATCGGTGCCGGGTACAATTTGTCGTCTCGTCCGACGAGCGCGCGACGTCGGTACCGCTAACGCGTTCTCCTCTCTTTCATCCATCCTCGTGTCGCGTTTCCAACGATCGTCCAGGTTTATCCGCGATTTTCTGCGAGGTTCGCGTGGGGCCTGGCTGACCACGAAGGCACCAGCAGGTATAAAGCGATGCGCCAGCAGTCGTTTGACGACGGCCATGAATAATTCATGGACGGCGTTTCCTCATACAGCTCGAATGCTCTTCTGAGAACGTGGCAGGACACAGGAAAGCGTCGATAACGATCTATTCCCCTCCCGTTTCTCTCCGTTCCTCTCTCTCTCACTCTCTCTCTCTCTTCTCTTCACGATCCGTGTCCTCGTTGCTCGACTCTCTTCGTCTCCGTCGGATCCACGTGACTATCGAAGCACGGTAGATGGCTCGTCACGATGCGTCAGTGCGTCAGATAAAGTCACCGTACGATCCGACGTATCCCCGTCATTCTCATTGTGTCAGGGATCCTGTCGCCGCGACGCCACGACACCGACGATACCCGATGCTGTCCCACATCGTGCTCGTTCTTTCCACCTTGATACGGCCGGATTACGAAAATCGAACGATCGATTCGCTCGCCTTTCCGACGCGTACGCTCTCCCGTTCGCGCCGCGTCCGTTCCGGGGAGATCCTCCTCGAATCGGCTGCTTTTTCTTCTTTCCGCGTTCGAGCGTTCGATCGTTCGAGTCGTCCCGCGAAAGGGAACGATTGATCGGAGACTCGAGGATACGGTAGCTTCGGAAATTTCGCGGTTCTACGATACGGGTAGACGGGAATTCGATAAGGAGGTCGTTTCTACGTTCGAACATTCGAGAGAGAAGCAAAGATCGCGGGTCTCTGCGAAACGATCGAGGAATCGAACGCGAAGACGCTCGCGGAAGAAGGTGGTAAGGTTCGAAACGATCGTTTCCTGGAGGAGACACACCGTGGAGCCGGGTGGTTCTTCGAGAACGCTTTTCGTCCTGCCGTCTCGAAGAAGAGAGACAGAGGCAGATACGAGGACGTTAGTTATCTGGCGCACGTCAAAACGGCGCAAAGTTGTACCGGTCGAGAGAGGCGTATCTCGGTCGCGGCAGGTTGTGCGCCGAGACTCGCTGGCACAGATACCGCCGCTTCAATGTCACAAGATAGCAGTCTGAGACTCCGCGAGACTCGTCACAAACGTGCCACGAGAATCGCTACCGTGTACAGACCTTCGTGATTCCGTACACGCCGTTGTCGCGCCTACTCTCTGGACAGTCCTGGACACTCGCTGGGTCATCTTCGTTGCTGTCTCGATCGACCGTGCCCGGACGACAGCCTCTTTCTCGATCGAACCTAGTCCGACCAAGTCGAATCCCACCTAAGTACCTATCGTACGTAACGTTTTCGTAACTCGAGTTTCCTTTCGTACCTCGTACTCGCGAATTTATCGATTCTCCGGACGCGGAGTGTAACACCGGTTCGAATATTCTTTCCTGTATCCCGACGCGCAATAACTCCGGTATCCGATCGGGTATCGAACGATTCACCGAACGAAGCGGCTTAAAACGAGCCGCTAACGACACTGTCCGGTACAAAAAGGTCGATAAAGGAAAGTTTCTTCGACGCGTCGTACGCTTCGACGCTCGCGTAATCGATAAGAGCGAGGCGAACGCGATTTCGAGTACGATACAAAGGGACCACTGTGTTTCGACGTATTTTTCGAACGGCCACGAAAACTTCGTGCCAAACGCACAAAACGAATCTTTGTACTTTCGAACGAGACAGCGTTTTAATCGGACGCGACCGATCGTCCGGCGATTAAACTATTTACGAGACGACCTTTGTACGTTCGCGTGCGTCACCGTAATCGTTCAATATCCTTCGGCCATCGCGATCGCTACGAAACACCAAGATTTCCATCCGCTTTTTCCGTTAAAAATTTCAGCCACATCCTCGGCCACTGTACTCGACCTATCGGCGCACTTCGAAACGAACTCGTATCTCTGTTATAATCGTGAAACGACCGAATAAAGACGGCCGTGTTTACCGTAGAATATCGTAGAAACGTTGATCGGGAACGTCGAGCGAACGTCGTGGAGCAACGATACCGAGAACAACTCGAAAACGAAGCAATCCGGTGCACCGATGTTCTAGGTAGCCGTACAGGCGGTACCGGAGCATCGAAGCACCGGAGCACCGGAGCACCGGAGCACCGGAGTAGGAGACGATTAAACGAAAAGTGGTCCAGACGAGTCCATAGATATTCCGATATAACCCGGCAAGGAATTCGGAGGCCAGAGAAGAAGAGGAAGAAGAGGAGGCAGAAGCGGGAGACCGAGAGGGAGAAGGAGAAGAAAGAGCGGCGCGCTGGAGGTTGGAGCCGAGACGGACGAGTGTCAAAACAGTTGGACTTAACCGTCGTGTTCGGTCTTTCAGAAAGCCACAATGACTCGGACGGTCGGTTGATAGGGCCAGCCAAGTCGTAAACAAGTTTCTTTGTCTACCTCGCGATCGGAGCAACGGAATCGCTTCGGGTTCTCCGACCTCCTCCTCGCGATTTAGCGAGAATCGATTACCAAATTCGACAGCGGTTCTCCTATCGATCGTTTTTCGAGCGACGACGAAATCGAGGGAAACCGGGTATCGAGTTAAATCGAATCTTGCCGATTCGAAACAGCGAGAATCGATCGCGATCGATATCCCCGGTCCGCGCGAAACAATCGATTCTAGGAGGTTTCGTGGTTCATCGTCGTTGGTCGCCGCGAGGAAGGTTCGCGCTAGCTACCAGCCATTTGCATAATGCCGTTCGTGCGAGATCGTTACGACGGGCTGTTCGCTCGAGTATGCAAATTTCGATACCGTTTAACGGCCGAATTACTCCCGATCGAGTGGCGGATCCAACGAAATCGTCTCGCAAAAAAGTTCGAGCGGTCTCTGACGGATTCGATGGATATCGCGAGGAACCGGGTCGAGCGCGATTTCTGTCCCGCTATTCGCTCGCGGGTTCTTCGCGTTTCGCGAATCGCGCGGTTCTTCCACGATCCGATCGATATCCGGACGGTCCGCGGGTTACGAGTCAATTTTCTACGCGGCTCGAGAACGGTTTTCTCCGCCTTCGGACAAACATTTACGGAACCTCGAGCGTAGTTTAATTCGAGAGTTCTGTAACAGGATATGTACGCGGACGGACATTCGTAGGCTCTCGTCTAATCGAGATAATTCTTGGAACAGAGAATCGACCGTCGAGGCCCGATGAAGTTAGCCCAAAATTCTCTATCTGTCTTGGGGCGTTCGTAGATTCGGATCTCGCTCGAGGTTTCTTGTAATAGGATACGTAGTACGTAGGGTTAATCAAATTGAGCGATCGAGATGATTCTTGGAACAGAAAATTGAACGTCGAGGTCCGACGAAGGTAGTCCGAGATCGGACCGATACGAGCATTTAGGTATCCTGTATTTGTCTTTAAATACCCTTAAGATTCCGATCGAATCGATTCCTTAAAAACGCGTAAAACTTTTAATTTCTCATGCCCCTCGTGCTACCCGTACAAGATCTCTTTAATTTTGTCCGTCTTTCGATCTAAACGTGTTCGTCGTACGTGTTCCGAACTGTAGTTCGACACGCGTTCAGAAACGACGAAAACTCGTGTCTCCAAGAACGTCGATTCGAAATTACCGCGTCGGGCGCGCGCTACGGTGGTTCAAGACGCGTTCGTAGGCCGCGGCAACGAGCGCGTTTTCGAACGCGAAGATCGCTCGTTCCTTCGCACGAGTTCGCGAGCGCAAGATTTCGGGTAAACTGCACAGGGAAGACGGTGGAAACGGTGTAGTACGGCGATGGGTAATCGAATCGTTCGGAGAATCGTGAAATTTCTCGTGTCCCAAAGCGATGCGTCACCGGTCGAATTCCTTCGCGGTCGTTGCGATCCCGCCTTAATGTAATATTAAAAACGTTCCAACTACGGCGAGCCGGTCGCCTTTATCAGTCATTTCCATTTCTTGATAACCGTTTCTGCTTATCGCGGTTCGTGCGAGCACCGAGAACTCTCCTCCCTGCCTGCCCCTCTCTCCGTCGTCCGTCTCGTTTTCTCCAGGGTGTACGAGAGCCACCGGTATTTCCGTTTCTGTTCCTCCGTGCGATGCTTGGTCGCGATCCCTGTTCGCGATTCGACGCTCCTCCGTCCCCGCTGCTAGGCATCGAGTCGCCTCGTCGTGTTTCTCTTTTCCATCCGTTTCCGTCTTTGTCCCAGCCGCTTCCTCTATCCGGTAATAACTTCCACTATCGCCTTCATCGATCTCCCTATCGTCGTTTTATCTCGCTGCAATGGCGTCGCCGCTCGTCGACTATCACCCGCTTCGTTTCCTGTCGGCTTAGCGGCTTCGCTCGAGAAAAAAAGAAAAAGTATCGAGGGCCGCCCCTCCCTCGCGTACAAATTGTATTCCGATCGGCCGGCCGGCCGGCAAAAAAAAAAACCGCGCCTACGCCGTTTTCCGTATTATTCTCTCTCTCTTCTCGTATCTACGAGATATCGTTGATCGCCATCGGGAGAAATTATCGCGGTTATCGAACGGAGATCGCGGAGGGACGCGGATACCGTTGTTCCGTTTAACCACCGTAAAACTCGGTAAAGTCCGAACCGTCGCGAAGAACACGAATATCTGGGTTCAAGTTCATCACGAAGGAAGTCCGACTCGGAATCGGAAAATAGTTGGAAGCGAGTAACCGAGTCGGATAAACAACCGGCTATCTGTAGTCCGATAGACGAATCGAATGGACGAGAGGAGAGCGCGCGAGAGGGAGAAGCAGACAGCCAGGGAGAGAGGGAGAGAGAGAGAGAGAGAGAGAGAGAGAAAGAGAGAATCTGCGGTGAACCAAGCAACGATCCGATAAGTCGAACGGGGACGAGGATATACCTAATCTTTCGGTGATCTTTTGCGAATGAGCCAAGTATCCGCGGTCGCGCTACCTCGCTACGGCTGGCTCTCGTTCGAGGTTATGCCGATAAAACCCTCGGCTACATTATTCAGCAGCGACGCACGCGTGTACGCAACCGGAGCTTCTCCGATCGGTGAGTCGGAGTCACGCGAAACGCGATTCGACCAAAACGCTCGACCGTTCTCGCTGATGGCTTCTGCTTTTATCGCGAAACACCGCGCCGTTCCCGTCGTTGCTCCTTAACGCCACCCCTCGAATACTACCGATACTTTCCTCCTGACATCGAGTTCCGTCCAAATCGACGTTACGCCGCGGATCAAAATAGAAAAGGTAGAGCTTGATCGAGCAAAGTCGCGAGGTTCGAAAGCGATAATTTCGCCGCGCCACGGGCCACGCGTTCGAAATAAAAAAAAAAAAGAACGTTCCGCGTATACCGCGCATCGATCGCCCCGTAATCGATCGCGATGCCGTTTTTCCCTAGCTATTCGATCAACCAGTTCGCGGCGCGAGCCCTCTAATTTTCCGACGTTCGACCGAACGCTGGACTCGCGCGTTCTCCGATTGATTTACGCGATCGGATCAGTCCGGTTCGAATCGATGGCTCCGTCGACGAATTTACATAACGATACTATTAGCGAACCGTTCTCCGATGCACGGAAAATAAACGAGACATCGAGTTAACAACCGATCGACGACCACGCGTTTTACCTTCCCCGCTCTTTTAGCTCCGTATCGAACGTCTATAACGCGAAGAACCGGTATATACTGTGCGCGCTTTTAATCGACGCGTTCTTCGAAAACGTATCGTTCGACGGCGTTGAAATTCCTGGTACCTCTCCGACGCGTTCGCGTTTTAGATCGCGCGGGATCTTTCTTAACGATCGTCCGATTTTTCGTGCGATACCGCGGCTATCGTTAACGAGTATCTCTCTTAACGTTTCCGTACCCTTACACAATGTTTCGTTACACCTCTTCTTTCCTTTCGTTTCTCTCTCCCCCACTCCCCCTATTTTTTTCCTTCCATTTCTATCCATCTTTCTTTGGCTTCGGTTACTCCCGCTCCATTTCTCGATCCCTCGAAGCGTTTCGAGCCGGGACGCGTTTATCGCGGCGGCCGATCGCGGAACCAGCACCTCGCGATAATTGTGAAATATTAATAATAACGAGGATACCGGCTACGACGGCGCAACGGGGCCGTTTCCAGCTCCGTTTATACGCAACCTCACGTACCGTTGTATAGCCGAAAATCCGCTGATCGAAAATTCGATTGTCCGAATCGACGTAAAAACGCGGAAGAGAGAGAACGGGACCGCGAAAGAGGGTGACTCTCGTTGAACGGCGACGGAGGTTCGATCGACGGTCACGATCCTTCGCGGCAAATTAAATAAAGCTCGATCGGTGCGGCTCGAATCCCGACGTCCTTCGTGACCAATAGATCCGATTAACGTGTCGGAGCCAGAGAAATGGATATGAAATCATATTCCGGCGGTGTCTCCCGTGCGAGATAGACTCGCGGTCTCTCTGTCCGGTTCGGGGCAGCCGCAGAGAGAGACGGAGAAAGCCGTATTACCATCGATAGAGGATATATCGAGGACGGCGTGGCCACGTCAATCGATAGCGAGCGTTCGATATCTGGAACCGAGTGAGCAGCCGGGGGCGAGAGCCCACCTCCTCCGCCGCGTACTTCCATCCGCGCATAATCATCGGCAATAAATCTCGGGTTGCATAAGTGTAACGAGAGATACGGGATCGCAACGCACACAGCCTGAAGCGTTACCGTTCCGTTCCGTTCCGTTCCGTTCCGTTCCGAGTCGAGTCGAGTCGAGTCGAGTCGAGAAGAGCCGAGGCGAGCGGAGCCTCGGTTTCGTCTGGTCTGGCTCTCGATTCGCCTACTCGATCCTAGTTCCGCTCCGGAGCCTTCGGATTCCCACGGATCGTAAAACGGAATCGAGACGCGTTCTTTCGCTTTTTGACGATCTCTGACGGATACCGTAGCTCGCCGATAAGTATTCGGAAAAGCCGACGCTTCTCGAACGCGAACAAAACCAGAGTCTATCGCGCAGCTTTTTTCGCTGTACCGGTTAATTTTATGCCGGTCAGACCGTAGATATCGAACAGTCGTTATCTTCCGGATCTCGGTTGACGTGGCAGCAACGTCCCCGATACGCGTATCTTGCATCGATGTTATCGTCGCTGGCGCTCGTTCTATCGTCCGACGACCGCGAACAAAATACGAACGCTTTTCGCGCTGGCGATCCAGCTAATCTTTCATCGATAATTGATCGATCGCGTCAGCCGTTATTTAACCACGACGATAATCGCGCTTTATCGCCGTTAATTGCTTCTTTTTCCTAATTATCGTCGTGTTATATCGCGTTCCGATCAGTCGTAACACGGATCCGACGTTCTTCTATTTTCTCTCGAACGTCCTCTGTAACGAATCGTTATCGTTTTCGTCGTTCATACGACAAATTTACGTACTTACGCGTGTCCGAGTAGCGCGTAGTTTCGTTTCGGAAAAGTGCGCGAAGTAATTTCTACGCGATCGTCGTTCTCCGATTACGAAACGCGAGAGTGGAAGACGTCTCGTTCCATCGCGTTACTTATCCGTTTAATAGGAAATCGAGACGCACTCTGGGAAACATTCGCCCGGAGGGAAAATCGCGGCATCCATTACGCAACGCTGTTATGCGCGGTGTTTACTTTTATCGACGTTCGAAGCGTTCGCGAGCGATCTTAAATCGACCGATCGTTATCGACGGCAATTACGATGCGCTCGACGCGCTCGCCATTAAATGACTCGAGTCCGTTCGTCTCGGTTTTCCGTAGATAGGAAAGAGCCGTTAGCTCCCTCTTTTTCGACACTTTTCCGCAGGGTCTCCAAGCGCCTCCGACCGAGCAACGATAACGTCTGTCCGATCGCGCGATCGGCGATTTTCGACCGTCGAAATTTCCCAATGGAAGATCGACGCCGCGAGGTCGCGTCGAAAGAGCGCAACGATCGTGCACGGCATGGCATGGCAGTCGGTGCAATTAGGAAAACGCCGCTCCGCTCCGTGGAAGAGGATACGCACCGTTAACGGGACCGTGAATGGAAACAATCGTGTCGACGTACACAATGGGAACGACAACGGAGCCCTCCACTTACGCCGAGCTCGCGTTTCTGCGACTATCTACGACTATCTACGAGCATCTAAGAATATCACGGAGCATCTACGAGACTAACGGATACGGGGGAATCGCCGATAAAAGAACGAACGGATACCGTGAAAAAATTAATAAAGAAATAATAGTAACGCGATCATTAAGATCCGTACGCGCGAATCTACGGATACGAAACGACGACGATCGGCAAGACGAAGAAAATCGAGATTCGTCGCGCGTTTCATAGAGGAACACGAAGTGGGTACACTCGGGACGATAAATTCCCCGGTGCACGGTGTCCGAAAGAATATCAGATACACCGGTGGTAATATATTTCACGGCCGAGTGGCGGACGATATTTTCTCGTTCTTTCTACTTTTTTTTCCGTTTTTCGGCCAACGCATCGAACGATCTAAAGCCGGATTTGTCGTCCACTCGTTAAATTCGATTTTAAGCAAAATGATTGGAGGCGGTCGCGACAAAACGAAGAGAGGAACAAAAATAGAGGTATTCGGGGTTAGAGTCTCGTGGTCGCGATTAATAAATCCCGCGAGCAGCTCGTAACTCTCTCGACGAGATATAACCCGAAATAGTTGCCACGGCTTAATCCAGCGTCGATCGGTCGCTGTCACACGATGCGCCGCGTCCACCGGCGCAGCGTCGCGACGCTTAAGCCGCCTCGCGGATTACGCCGTTCGTACAGCGCTCGCGTACGTTTCGATAGATAAAACCGCTCGAATTCAATCGATGGATTTCGAAAAACGTTTCGCGCACGCTATCGCTTATAAGTATAATCGCGCATTCGAAATCGAAACGATACGACGACAATGCCACGCGCAGCGATTTCGTATAATATCGTTTTTTCTAACGCAATCGATCGTTCGAACGCGTTTTGCTTCGACGAACGAAACGAGCATTTACGATCGCCGGCAGGTTGCGATCGTCGACTCGTCGACGACGGAGCATCGCGGCGTCGGCGTCCCGATGCAAGAAACGCGTCGTGTAACAGCGGCCGGCGGACTCGCACCTGTTGCCGCTCGGCAACGCGACGGCAAAGCGGCACGGATTTCGCTACGCGGCAATCGATTATTTAGCAACGAGCCGCAGAAATTGGAAGGTTAATTTCGCCCGCTTGTTTACGCTCGTTCGCAATTTGATTGCCCCTTTGATCACCCTCGATCGTTTCGCCTCTCTCTCTCTCTCTCTCTGCCGCGTCTGTCACCGTCGGTGGGTGTTCGCGCGTTCGACCGTCCGTTAACCGCCGCGCGAATCGAACCGAGTCGAACGATCGGTACGGTATTACCGATTCCATCGAAAGCGACGATAACACGATATCGTATACGTACGGGAGAACGTCGAGCGACGAGAATGTAGGTCGAAAGAGACGACCTTTCGACGAAAAAAGGAACAGGGTGCCGGTCTTTTTCCACGAAGCTAACCAGCAACGATGACCGATGGACGGGGCCGATGTCGATAAGCCGGTTATCGAATGATCTGGGGGCGTTCGAGCGTTATCGCGATAACGTCGAGAGCGTTGTCGCGATAACGTTCGACGGAGCGATAGAACCGCGAACGAGTATCGTCTGACCCGGGGCCCACGTCCGCGACTCGTTCTATTTATCGGTATCGACCTCGCGATCGCGAACGAGACTCGCGCGAAATTATCGCGGGAACCGTATATCTTCTCCGACGAATTTTCCCGACAGCGACGCGTCGGCACCGAGAAATTTCCGCCTCGGTCTTTTACCTTCTTTCCTCGTTTTTTTTTTTTTTTTTTTTTTTCTTTCAATTAAGCACGTTCGACTTTCGAGAGTCGAGGAACGCGCACGATTCGCTTTCTCCTCTCGGATCGATCGGCCGGTATCGATTCGGCGCGACGGCCGGTATTTCTCTTTTCTCGGGGCCCGCGACGAGAGAGCTCGCCGGACGGAGCGGCGAGGATTCCAGCTGAAATAAAAGCGAACGCTAGAGGAGAGATCGGCGAAAGACGGTTTCAGCAGAGGATCCTCGCAGATCCGCCCGTACCGAAAACTGGTTCGTGCGGCATCAGATTGCGAAGATAGCCGAGTTTTATGCCTGCTCCGAGATATCGGACGGTCCCATCGCGTCGGATGACTTTCCTGCGTATTCTTTCTTTCCCGTTGCTTTCCGATACGTGGCCCGCACCGCGACCACGGGGAATCTCAGGGCCGTACCCCTACTATTTATTCGTGCCGCCTTCTATCGTCCGCCGTCGATTTTTCTCGACGATCGAACGAGTAAAATAGTCGAAACCGATATTCGATACCTCTATTTATTCGAGACGGTCGAGGCTCCGCGCGCGTTCCACCGATCGGTCAAGCATAACCGGTAACGTTTCGCGAGGGATTAGACTCGTTCGGTTTTCATCGACCGTGTAATCGATCGATCGTTCGTCCGGCAGTCGTTAATTCGAATCGAAGTGTCCAACTTCGTTAGCTACTCGCGCGTCCGGCTATTCGATTAAATTACCAGCGCGATCGCGTGCGTACATCGACGAGCGATCTATCGTAGCGATCGCGAACGAGTCGAGGTAACGCACCGAGAAAGAAGGAAAGCCGGAGGATAGTTCGATACAGGTCGGACGATACCGTTCCCGAGTTCGTAAGGTCCGACATAGAAATCGACGCGAATCGATCGAGTCCGCGGTTACAACGATCACCGATCGAATCGATTACGAGATCGAAATTACGACGCGATCGTTTATCGGGGTAACGCGAATTACGACGGACGCAAGGGTACGTTGGAGAGCGATTCGATTAGCGCACCTGTACCGGCAAATTTGTAGCTTCTCCGACGGGTTGTAGATGGCGCGTCGAGTCGATAATACCTTTCGAATCCTTTGTACGTTTAGCAAGGTATCGTTCACGAACGGCGAATTAAAGGGACATCGATCGATCGTATAGATTTCCGAGAAGGGAGCATCGAAGACGCGAGAACGAAGGCCGCGGGAAAAACCGATAGGGGCGAGGATCGGAAGGGAGCGAGGATTCGCGAGGAAAAGAGCGCGACGAGTCTCGTAAAGCTTATCGGTATCGTCGCGAACGACGCGTGGAAACGAGCCGTTCCGTCGCGACCGATTTTTTTCCTCGCTGCCTTCGTACGCGACGTCTCTCGTCCAGGAAGGAATCGTTTTCTATCGATACGCGCATCCGTTCCGCGTATTACTTCGCCGTCGATCCGCTATCTTCCCTTCGCGCCGCCTTTCGATAGAATTTTCGAAATTGGCCGATCGCGAGAGGTCGCTAGCGAATTTCTGATCGTCCGGGGAAAAGTTAATTTATTTTCGTCGATCGAAAAATTCATCGCGGTCCGTTTCGTCGAGCGTTTTATTCGTTTTTTTCCCCCGACGCGAACGCGTTAACGGTCGCGCTGGCGCGACGCGTCGGTCAGTGCACACGTCCGAATCGCTTCTCGTATCGCCGTCACGGCCAACACGCCGCGAACAGCACGGATTCGACAATGTGTCGTACCGGAATGCAATTTCGTAAGTGCGAACACGCCCAGAGGGGGTCGTACTCGTCGGCGATAACCGACGATGAAAAATACGCGGCATGCCGATCCGCGATAAGATCCGGCCCCGGCTCGGCCGGACAAATTATTCCGTTCGTTCGAGAATGGTAACCTGCTAACCCGTTAACGAGACAAGGACGCGCTGAATCGGACATCGCCGCCAACTAATGGTACCTTTAACGCTAGATGCTTTGACTTTGATCGCGCGATTAGCCTCTAATCCTCTAATCGGGCAACGATCGCTCCGACGACGCGATCCTTTTTTTTTTTTGTAGGAGGAGGACTCGTACCGCGACCGATAACTCTACCGATAAATCTCGATAATATAGATATGATATCCGAAAGGGCGAAAGTAATTTTCAAGGTGGCGATTTTGAACGATAGAAGACGCTCTCTGTCGCGATTCGAAAAAACGACGATAATTCCTCCCATCCGTATCGTTTCGTAGACAATTTCATTCCGTGTTCCGTTTCGCGTTCCATCTTCGGCCGAGTCGTGCAGCGTAGGCAGTAGTTAGTAGCTAGTAGCTCGTGTACGCAGATACGATCTCGACGGTGCTGACCATCGAAGCAAATCGATTAATTGGTTCCCTCGATTACCGCGCTACGACGACTAAAATCTACGTCGATCGCTATTTGCCGCACCGATATCGAACGCGCGACGCGACGAAAACGCGCCAAAGAAAATACGCCACGTTACGTACATACATACGCCGCGCGGAAAAGCCTCGAGGAGATACCGCGAGGAGCGAGGGCTAATTAATAAAATCGAAACTGGG